>CM077209.1:792602-805102 GCA_039654625.1 Rhinogobio ventralis
ACTAGTGTTACATGTATGCCCTGTCTTATGTGTTTTGATTTAGTCTCTGTTACTTTGTTGTCCCCAGTTTGATTAATCGGTTATGTCTTTCACCTGTGCCTCGTCCTTCACCTGCTCCTCGTTATCCTCATTTGCTCTGTGTATATAAGCCCTCAGTTTGCCCTCAGTGTTTGTCGGTTCTCGTTCATGTTTTACGTGTTCCTGAGTTTTTTATTAAAGTTCCTGCTACCTGTTCTCCTTTGTCTCCGTGCGCTTATCTCCCACACGTAAGTGTAACAGAAGAACCGACCAAAAAAGTTGTTTTTTGCGGCGTTTTTTTTCTGTTTTGTTTGAGTTTTCCCCGTTTCCCCATGGCCCTTCCCGAAGTTCAGCTTCTCTGCCTGGAGCAGGGAGACCGTCCGCTGGAGGCACACACTCGGGACTTCCTACAGCTCGCGTGCCTTACCTGTTTCCCGGACCGCTCGCTCTGTGTTTTCTACTACACCGGCCTGAGCGAGCAGTCGAAGGCACGCGTTCCAGCGGGCGGTCCAAAGGAAGATTTCACCGCATTCGTGGAGTGGGTACTGGTAAATAACCACTCGCCATGTACCATCGGCCCCGCTGAGGAGGACAGCGTTACCAGTCCCACTCCACCACTGCCAGAGACCAGCCAACCTCCACCAGCGAGTAACGCAACGGAGGAGTTGCACGAGCCCACCGCAGACCGTGGGGACCGGCCACCCGTGAGAGACGAGCCCGTATCGAGGACAAGGACGGAGTGTGTCATCGCCTCGGAGCCCGAACCACCAACAAGGTCTGACCAGGTGCATGAGCCGACAACGCCGTATATCGCAGAGGGAGTTATTGTGGAGTTCGAGGGCTGGGAGGAAAGCCCCGCCCACAACACCGCCGCTGTGGTTGAATTGCAGGAAGTCACTGGCAACTATATTGAAGAACTGGGGAGTGTTTTTGAGGTAGACCTGATAGACTTTTTTGGAGAGGTTTTTCCTGTGGCCCCTGTCTCTCCAGCGACCCCTGTTTCTCTAGTGTCTCCTGCCTCTGAATTCCCACCCAGCCTCCCTCTCCCACCTCCTCTGTCGGTCTATTCCTCAGTCCTCCCTTCGCTGCTGTCCTTCCGCCCCTCTGCTTCGCCCACACGCGGTGTGGACACGCCTAGTGTCTTCAGGCCACCAGCTCTGTCCCGCACTGAGGTTACCCTGTCTTCGCCTCCAGCCTCTGTGCCCCCTGCTTCGTCTCAGCCCGTCGACACTTCGGTGCCCCCTTGGCTCCTCCCTCCCTCGGCTCCACCGGAAACCAGCGGTCATACGGCTTCTCCGGGCTCCCTCGTCTCTCCGGCTCTGCCTTGGTCAGTCGTCGACCTGCCTTCACCTGCAGCTTCGTCTGGCTCCGCCTTCCCTTCAGCTCCGCCTTTGTCCTCGGTCCCACCAGTTCAGCCGCTGCCCTCTGGTTCCCCGCATCCACCTCGGGTGCTCGTCGCTGCGGTGCCACCTCTGTCTCCAGGACCTTCTGCCTCGCGGGGGCTCATCGGCTCTATCAGTGGCCCTTTCTCCGTTGGTCGTCCCCAGGGTGTCATCTACCTCCCAGTCGACTCCTCCATGGCTCCTCCCACCATTGACTCCGCCCTGGGGCCTCGTCCTGGCTGGTTTCTGGCACACCATCTGGCTCCTGCTCCTGGCTTCCCTCTGGCTCCTCCCTTTCCACATTTCCCCTTGGACTCTGTTTACTTCCCCAGACTGTCTGTTTCCTTTTGCTCCGCGCCCTCCTCCTAAGCCCCCACCCTCCCTCCTTAGTTGTTCTTGTTTACGGCACGAGGACGCGCCGTGTATGCCTTCTTAAACAACTCTATCTTTAAGTTTTCCTTTTATTTTTTTATCATAATAATTTCGAGCCTGAAGGTATCTGTAAAAATCTCGATTTTCTCGCAAAAACTTTTTCTTTATTTGAAAGCTTAAAAAATGTCACCTTTTTCAATGATGGTGCAAAAACAAGTAATTCCCCTATTTGCCCACAATTTTTATCTGTTATCAGATCGATTTGGAGTGAAGTCTGAATCATAAGCAAACCATTTCAAGATGTGTTCCAACAAATTAAATTATTTTATCACTTCTGCACAAACATTTACAGTAAGCTTTGTCCATGGGTCTTCTAGCTTATCTATATATTGTCATAACATCTGTTAATATTGCTTGTACAGGGATATTCTTTGTAATACAAATTTCCATATCCTTCCAAGGAGCATGATAATGTGGATCACACCAATTTACCACTGTCCTAATTTGTGCTGCTATATAACAATCCTTTAATGAAGGAAGAGCCCACCCTCCTTTATCCTTTGGTAGCTGTAGTGTTTTAAAGCGTACTCTGGGCTTCTTCCCTTGCCAAATGAATCGTGAAAGCATTTTAACCCATTCTATGAATTGTTTTCTGGTTATTTCTACAGGTAGACATTGGAATAAGCATAGAAATTTTGGTAATACGTTCATTTTAATTGCTTCAATCCTCGAACTAAAACCAAAAAAGGGAATTAAGTTCCATCTGGTTATGTCCTCTCTTCTAGACACTAGTTTTCAGAAGTCAGGTATCTATATGGATTATCTTTGAATTGATTATGTAATTGGCATGATACACCTGACTAATAATAAATTGTTACACTGATTTATTCTGACTTACTCTGGAATTATTAACCATCTCTAGTAGATTATGAACGGGTATAATTTCAACAAAGGGTTAAACTGAATAATTAAATGTGTAGTGAAACTATTATACAAATGACCAAATAACCAATCGGCATTCTAACCTAAATTCAAGGTCATGATAAAATGGAGTCAGATAAAGATAAATTGGAGTTAAATCCCTTTGCCCCGCTGAAAAGACCGAACGCGCAAGAAACCTTCACCCACCAATCGTACGCCTCCATTGGGACGATTGGGCGGCCGTACAGTAACGCGATTATAAAGCCACGATTCTAATATTCGTGATATGCTGATTACCCTTTGCAACTAGAAATGTCTCCAAAGGAAAACTTTGCCCACTTATGTTTTTATCTAATATGATAAAGTTCTCAGTTCAATCACATCTTCATATACATCTCCTTTATCCCTTCCTTCAGTATATTCCTCCCTCATATTTCAGACATATTTTTAATATAAGTTACAGTTAAAAATGTTTGCACTTTGGTTAACTTTCAGTCAAGGTTCTCAGAGTTCTTCTAGTAACGTTAATAGAATGTTCATAGTGATCTGGCCTTTAATAATGTTCTCTGAACATCAGCACAAAAACATTATTCATACATCGTTAATGGAATTGGTTTTATTTCTGAAATGTTATAGTTGGACGTTCGTCTAACGTTTTTTAAATATTTCTACTTGTTTTTGAATGTTCAGAGAACGTTCCCATAACGTTTGAAGAATGATACAATGTGTAAGGCCGCCCAATCGTCCCAATGGAGGCGTACGATTGGTGGGTGAAGGTTTCTTGCGCGTTCGGTCTTTTCAGCGGGACAAAGGGATTTAACTCCAATTTATCTTTATCTGACTCCATTTTATCATGAACTTGAATTTAGGGTAGAATGCCAATTGGTTATTTGGTCATTTGTATAATAGTTTCACTACACATTTAATTATTCAGTTTAACCCTTTGTTGAAATTATACCCGTTCATACTCTACTAGAGATGGTTAATAATTCCAGAGTAAGTCAGAATAAATCAGTGTATTATTAGTCAGGTGTATCATGCCAATTACATAATCAATTCAAAGATAATCCATACATAACATCAAATGCTCTGAAGTACAAAATAAAATATGAAAACTCAGACCAAGAAAGAAAATTCTTTCAAATGTAAGTCAAGTCACCTTTATTTATACAGCGCTTTATTCAATGCAGATTGTTTCAAAGCAGCTTCACAGTGTTAAACAGGAAAATAATGAACAGAATTTGATGTCATCTAGTATGGAAGCTTATGTGTAGCAAATTTCAATTTGCAATGCAATATGTAAAATGGCAATGCATTTCAGTATTTAAATTTACATTTTCCATACCATGTGTACAACATTTGGTGCAAAATGATAATTCAAATTGAATAATATAATTTACATTTGCTATTTCCTACAGTAGTTTTAACAGATCATTTAAATATATCTTTTAAGTTGCAAAATTAAAATGAAAATGTATTACAGAAATGATTAGATGTGTTTAACATATTCAAGCAAAAATTTTAGCAAAATGATCATTTAAATGTTATTTTTCTTAACACTCACAGTTAAAATACTTGCGATTGCAAGTCTTCTTATGATGTACCGAGTACATCTGGTGTTATGGGAAGTGTTCCCGGTTCCGGCTGACCTAGTTAATGCAGCCTAACAATCATTTAACTGATTTGAATAAAATATAAACTGATAATGTTCTGTGTGTATGCCATAGTAAAGAGATGTGTTTTTAGTCTAGATTTAAACTGACAGAGTGTGTCTGCTTCCCGAACAATGCTAGGAAGGCTGTTCCAGAGTTTAGGTGCTAAATAGGAAAAGGATTGACCGCCTGCAGTTGATTTTGATATTCTAGGTATTATCAACTGGCCAGAGTTTTGAGACCGCAATAGACGTGATGGAGTATAATGCGTTAAGAGCTCGCTCAAGTACTGGGGAGCTAAACCATTTAGTGCTTTGTAAGTAATTAGCAAGATTTTAAAATGTAT
Organism: Rhinogobio ventralis; assembly: GCA_039654625.1. NCBI lineage: Eukaryota > Metazoa > Chordata > Actinopteri > Cypriniformes > Gobionidae > Rhinogobio > Rhinogobio ventralis. Next base: position 797,294 of record CM077209.1, read on the forward strand.
GCAATGTTTAATAGGGAGCCAGTGCAGTGTTGACAGAACCGGGCTAATATGGTCATACTTCCTGGTTCTAGTAAGAACTCAAGCTGCTGCGTTTTGGACCAGCTGCAGTTTATTTATTAAGCGAGCGGGGCAACCACCCAGTAGAGCATTACAATAATCTAGCCTTGAGGTCATGAATGCATGAACTAACTGTTCAGCATTTTGCATTGAAAGCATATGCCTTAATTTAGATATATTTATAAGATGGTAGAATGCAGTTTTACAGATGCTAGAAACGTGGCTTTCAAATGAGAGATTGGTATCAAAGAGCACACCCAGGTTCCTCACTGACGACGAGGGCTTGACAGAGCAGCCATCAAGTAAACGTGTTAACAATGGGAATTTACATTAATCAAGTCCTACAGACCTGTATTGGACGGGAGGAGGTAGAGAACATTTGGCCGGAGACACACCCATCACACATTAGGCAAAATATCTCTAAACTCTTAAAACCTTTATTACCTTTAAGTTTACTTCTGTGGGGACGAGACCTTTGTGCCAGTCGCACTGAGACATTTCCAATGATGTCAAACATGTATAATACTGTATCGTATTTGTTCACATTAAACCATATAGATTTTGGGTGAATTCTGGAGGAGAGATGGGGGAAGAGGCAGTGAAGGGAAAGACAAATTAAGGTGTTCTTTCGATGATTAACTCGGTGTGATCGTCTCAGATGGAGATGCTAAATGCATAAGAGTGAGTTCAGATGCTAATTTCTTTTATTTTCTCAGGGAGTCCTCGTTCCTCAATCAGTTTTCCCAGCCTTAGAATGATACAATGCCAATTAGTCTTCCCTCTGAAATTGCCTCACCGACACGCCATCCTCAATAAACTCGTCTCCGGCGTGATGCCTCCGATCTTTCGAATAATCCGATCTAATATTACTTCTGACCTATAAGGCTGTTAAAATAATAAACATACACTGTTTGTTAATTGGCCAGAGGAGAACTGGCACCCCGACTGAGCCTGGTTTATCCCAAGGTTTATTTTTCTCCATTAGGACACCTGATGGAGTTTTGGTTCCTTGCCACTGCGCCTCTGGCTTGCTCAGTTGGGGACACTAAATTTTCAAATAAATATCCAAATAAATTTAATTACTAAACTAAATTAACTATATCAACTACATTACTTGAATATATATGATAATTGAATGATTACAGTGGAATGTTTTCTTAACGTTTGCATAACCAAGAACAAATGTATTTTTGTCAGCTGGGAAACTGGGTTGCGAGTTCAATTTTATGCTGACTTTAATATGAGTTTAAGCTTGTGCTAAAAGTGATCTGAAGCGATGGTTTGAGTCACACACACACACACACACGTACGCAGCGGCGCTGCAGATGTCACGGAGTGCGTCGCGTGGGCAGCAGCTGCAGTGACTCACTCATCTCTGGTTCACGCCGCCCTCTGCTGGAGATTCTCTACGATCACACTCTAAAATAAGAGCATGGAAATGAGTGCATGTGTGTTTGTGTTCGCAGAGTTTTCTAAGTCGCCGCCTGAAAGGATCAATTAAACGAGCAAAGAGTCAACCCAAACTCGACCGCACAGGAAGCTTTCGCCACATGATCCTCCCACGATTCCGCAGTGCTGACCAGGAGAGGTATACACACACACACACACACACACACTGCAGCAGATGCAGTGACTCACGCTCCCATTGTGCTTCATTGAGTCACAGACGTACAGCACATATAGAGCTCTCCGTCTGTCCGTCTGTCTGTCTGCAGGACGCGCCTCATGCAGAGCTTCAAGGAGTCTCACTCGCACGAGTCCCTGCTGTCTCCGAGCAGCGCGGCCGAGGCTCTGGACCTCACGCTGGACGAGGACGCCATCATCAAGCCCGTCCACTCCAGCATCCTCGGGCAGGAGTACTGCTTCGAGGTCTGTGTCCGTCTCAGGTCACAATGAACTCGCACCCGAGCTCCTCAAACACGCCCGTTAACCCTCGCCTTCCGCTTTACATCCACTGACCCCAAATATCATCATCCGTGTGTGTGGCAGCTTTATATTTTTTATGTATGAAGACCAAATTAATAATTTGAAAAATGTATATTATAAATATGTGTATAATTTTATTTAGAAAATATTTAATTTCTGTTATGACACATTGCAAAATTTGGTTTATCTGTTTATATATACATACATAGTCAAATATATTAATTTATTATTATCATTTTTTATAATATATATTATATTTTTATTTTAAAATTATTTATTTATTTTTATCAAGTTTTATTTATTTTAATGAAATGTTTTGTTTATTTACTTATTAATAATTACATTACATTTGATTTATTTTAATAAATGTATTAATTTTTTATTTAATCGATTTTTAAATCAGATTTATTTATATTAATCATGTTTTATTTATTTTGTTTATTTGCATATTAGTTATTACATAATTTTTTTTAAAAATACATTTATTCATTTTTATTTAAATATTTTTTATTGAATTGATTTTTAAATCAGATGTATTTATTGTAATACATTTTTTATTTATATATTTTAATAAATTTTTAAAATCAAATTAATTAATTTTAAATACATATCTATTTATTTATTTTAATCAAATTGATTAATTTATTTAAATAGAAAAATATTTATTTTGTATCATTGTATTGTATATCATCATCGTTATTCATAAAATTATATAAATATAAATATGATAACATTATTATTTATATATATGTTTTACTTTATCTCTATTATTATTTTATAGCCATATTGAATTGGTCAAAAACAGTGTGAATGTGACCTATGAAGTGGAAAAAAATGGTTTCTGTTCATAAAACACAAATATGTCATGTATATTTATGACAAACAAATTATACATTATACAAAATATTATACTAGATATCAAGCAAATGCACTGAATATGATTAGGAGATACTCCGACTCAGTTAACACACTGACTCTCTGGCCTTCAGGTGACCACGGCGTCCGGCACCAAGTGTTTCGCGTGCCGCTCCGCTGCCGAGAGGGACAAATGGATCGAGAATCTGCAGCGAGCCATCAAACCCAACAAGGTACCGCAGCGGCAGGGCACGAGTCCGCTCTGGAGAGTCTGATGACGGGCAGGTGTGTCTCATCGTGTGTGTGTGTGCAGGATAACAGCCGGCGTGTTGATAATGTGCTGAAGCTGTGGATCATCGAGGCCCGCGACCTCCCGGCCAAGAAGCGCTACTACTGCGAGCTGTGTCTGGATGACATGCTGTACGCGCGGACCACCAGCAAACCGCGCACGGACACGGTGTTCTGGGGCGAGCACTTCGAGTTCAACAACCTCCCGGCCATCCGCAGCCTGAGACTGCACCTGTACAAGGAGACGGACAAGAAGAGACGGAAGGTCTGTGCTGCGCTGCTACACAAGCTCGTTCACTACAGGACGCACGGGGTGAATTATGAGTGCACTTGATCATGATCCGCACTCGTATAAGAGATACACACACAGGGCCCGCTTTTACAGTTATATTTCTGGATTCCTTCTTTCATTACATTTTAATCATCAAATAACATGTCTAATCAGTTTAATTCATAAAATGTAATAATTTATTAAAATTGTAGCAATAATTTGAAATTAAATTCTGTTCTCTTTTCATTTTTCCAGATTCTGTGTTTATGATATAATACAAATGTATTACCAAACGATGGTAATCAAATAAATGCATAAAAATTAAACGATCGAAGAAATCTTTTCAATGGAATGTATAGTATTTAAATCATGTTTTATTTACTTATTTTAAACTTGTTTATTTGGTTATTTATTTATTTGTATTTACACCAATTTGTATTCATGTTATTATCAATTTTTTCATTTTAATCAAATGTATCAATTTATTAATTTAAATCGATTTTTATTCATTTATTTTACTTGTTTTTTATTTATTATACAGTTTTTACAGTTTTTCTCTAGACTGTCCCCCAGACCCCTGTCACTCCTGAGGGCCCCAGACCCCTGTCAGTCCTGAGGGCCCCAGACCCCTGTCAGTCCTGAGGGCCCCAGACACCTGTCACCCCTAAAGGCCCCAGACCCCTGTCACTCCTGAGGGCCCCAGACACCTGTCACCCCTAAAGGCCCCAGACCCCTGTCACCCCTAAAGGCCCTAGACACCTGTCACTCCTGAGGGCCCCTGTCACTCCTGAGGGTCCCAGACCCCTGACACTCCTGAGGGCCCCAGACCCCTGACACTCCTGAGGGCCCCAGACACCTGTCACCCCTAAAGGCCCCAGACCCCTGTCACCTCTAAAGGCCTCAGACACCTGTCATTCCTGAGGGCCCCAGACCCATCACCCTTAATGGCCCCTGACTCCTGTCACCCCTGAGGGCCCCTGACATCCCTGAGGGCCCTTGTCACTCCTGAGGGCCCCGGGCCCGGTCTGACAGCCCTGCTGTAGATAACCAGCGTGTGTGTGTGCAGGAGAAGAGCACGTATCTGGGTCTGGTCAGCATCCCCATCCCCAGCATCACGGGCCGTCAATTTGTGGAGCAGTGGTATCCCGTCATCCAGCCCAGCGTTCTGGCCAAAGGCGGTGGTGGCGGCGGCGGGAAGATCATCAACGCCTCGCTGCGGCTCAAGTCTCGCTACCAGACCATGAACATCCTGCCCATGGAGCTGTACAAGGAGTTTGCAGAGTACGTGACCAACAACTACAGGACGCTGTGTGGAGTTCTGGAGCCGCTGCTGAGCGCCAAGAGCAAAGAGGAGGTGGCGTGTGCGCTGGTGCACATCCTGCAGAGCACCGGCAAGGCCAAGGTCAGCGCCGCACACAGAGCTCCTCACACACAGCTCCTCACAAATAGCTCCTCACACACAGCTCCTCACACACAGCTCCGCACACACAGCTCCTCACACACAGCTCCTCACAAATAGCTCCTCACACACAGCTCCTCAACACAGCTCCTCACAAATAGCTCCTCACACACAGCTCCTCACACACAGCTCCGCACACACAGCTCCTCACACACAGCTCCTCACAGCGCCGCACACACAGCTCCTCACACACAGCTCCTCACACACAGCTCCTCACGCACAGCTCCTCACGCACAGCTCCTCACGCACAGCGCCGCACACACAGCTCCTCACACACAGCTCCTCACACACAGCGCCGCACACACAGCTCCTCACACACAGCTCCTCACGCACAGCTCCTCACGCACAGCTCCTCACACACAGGTCCTCACACACAGCTCCTCACACACAGCGCCGCACACACAGCTCCTCACACACAGTGCCGCACACACAGCTCTTCACACACAGCTCCTCACACACAGCTCCTCACACACAGCGCCGCACACACAGCTCCTCACACACAGCTCCTCACACACAGCGCCGCACACACAGCTCCTCACACACAGCGCCGCATACACAGCTCCTCACACACAGCTCCTCACACACAGCTCCTCACACACAGCTCCTCACACACAGCTCCTCACACACAGCTCCTCACACACAGCGCCGCACACACAGCTCCTCACACACAGCGCCGCACACACAGCTCCTCACACACAGCGCCGCACACACAGCTCCTCACACACAGCTCCTCACACACAGCTCCTCACACACACACAGCTTCTCACACACAGCTCCTCACACACACACAGCTTCTCACACACAGCGCCGCACACACAGCTCTTCACACACAGCTCCTCACACACAGCGCCGCACACACAGCTCCTCACACACAGTGCCGCACACACAGCTCCTCACACACAGCTCCTCACACACAGCTCCTCACACACAGCTCCGCACACACAGCTCCTCACACACAGCTCCGCACACACAGCTCCTCATACACAGCTCCGCACACACAGCGCCACACACACAGCTCCTCACACACAGCTGTGTGGTGTGGTGTGTTTTATATATAAATGCAGGAATAGTTGCGCCCCTAAAGTTTCTAATGCGCTCCTACATTTTTCAACTTATAAGCACAGGTGCACCATGGGAAACGGGAATGTGTGTGAGTCCATCACTCGTGCATCAGGGTTTGTGAAGAATAACGATCAGCACAGATTTTAGGGAATAATCAGAATAATGCCTGTAAACGGGAGTGAAGAGGTTTGCTCTTGTCATGTGACTGACGTCAGGCGCTTGTGTGTGTGTGTGTGTGTGTGTGTTTCAGGACTTCCTGTCTGACATGGCCATGTGCGAGGTGGACCGCTTCATCGACCGCGAGCACCTGATCTTCAGAGAAAACACACTGGCCACCAAAGCCATCGAGGAGTTCCTGAAGCTCATGGCGCACCGCTATCTGAAGGACACCATCGGTGAGTGCTGACGCTGTGTGTGTGTGTGTGTGTGTGTGTGTGTGAGGAGGATGATGATGAAGGCCTTCTCTGCAGGAGAGTTCATCCGTGCGCTGTACGAGTCGGAGGAGAACTGTGAGGTGGATCCGATGCGGACGCCTCCGTCGGTGCTGGCCGACCATCAGGCTAACCTGCGCATGTGCTGTGAGCTGGCGCTCTGCAAGATCATCAACTCCCATTGGTCAGTTCCAGCCGCCACACGTCATCTGACCTGCCCACAGCACAGACCCACCAACCAAATACTCAAATATATCAACAGTCACATGTTCACATGATTGTATTCATTTTGATTTATTGTATTTATCTCTCTCTCTCACACACAAACACGCACTCTCTCTCACACACACACACTCTCTCACACACACACACACTCTCTCACACACACACACACACACACTCTCTCTCACACACACACTCTCTCACACACACACACACTCTCTCTCTCACTCTCTCACTCTCACTCTCACTCTTTCTCTCTCTCTCTGCAGCGTGTTTCCTCGAGAGCTGAAGGAGGTGTTCGCGTCCTGGCGTGTGCGCTGCGCCGAACGCGGTCGAGAGGACATCGCTGACCGCCTCATCAGCTCCTCTCTCTTCCTGCGCTTCCTGTGTCCGGCGATCATGTCTCCGTCCCTGTTCAATCTGACGCAGGAGTATCCGTCCGAACGCACCTCGCGAACCCTCACGCTCATCGCCAAGGTGGTGCAGAGCCTGGCCAGCTTTTCAAAGTCAGTCACTAGAGTCCAGCGTCATTCAGCGCGTCCATCACCAGCTCTGACCCGTCAATCATCCATCACATGACACGCGCGGACACGCCCACTCTCGCTTCCATTCCCATTTAGGCGTCGGCACCAGTGTTATTTTAGTGTCGTTAATTTATTGTTATAGTTAATATTTTTAATGTTTTTCATTTTCATTTTAGTTTTTGTTAAAGTTTTAGTATTTTTTTAAGTAATTTTTTTACTTAAACTAAATTAAATTGTGAAAAGTTGCCTTCCAACTTAAGTACCTGAAATAAAATATGTTTGTTTAATATTTTATTTCAGTTAACATTTATTTCATACGGAGCCCTGCACATGACATGCAGACAAAAAAAATCGTATTATATAAATATATATATATATACACCGATCAGGCATAACATTATGACCTAATATTGTGTTGGTCTCCGTTTTGCTGACCCGTCTCTGATGGCCTCCACTAGACCTCTGAAGGTGTGCTGTGGTATCTGGCACCAAGATGTTAGCAGCAGATCCTTTAAGTCCTGTAAGTTGCGAGGTGGGGCCTCCATGAATTGGACTTGTTTGTTCAGCACATCCCACAGATGCTCGATTGGATTGAGATCTGGGGAATTTGGAGGCCAAGTCAACACCTCAAACTCGTTGTTGTGCTCCTCAAGCCATTCCTGAAGCATTTGTGCTTTGTGTCAGGAGCATTATCCTGCTGGAAGAGCCACAGCC
>CM077209.1:810102-827602 GCA_039654625.1 Rhinogobio ventralis
TTTAATAAATAAAATAATGTCATAGTGAAACAAAAAATCATAATTTACAGGATTGTCTTGGTTGTGCTGGAAAGTCTGGAAATATTATTAACAGTGTGAACCATAGAAATGAATAAAACTAATATATAATAATAATAATATTAACAATCATAATTAAAATGTCAAAATGAATATTTATAATAAGTAGCATAATAAACATTCAGACTAATAAATATATTAGTGAATATACATTTTGTAAACATTGTTTATATAAGTGTTACATAAATTATAAATATGTTCTAGTTCTGTGCTTGAACTCCAGAAGAATGTCTTTATTATGAGTTTTAATCTTAATAATAATTAATCTTAATTATTAATGAGTAAGGTCATGTACAGCAGGATCAGTGTTATTTTAGTATTATCGAGAGATTATTATAGTTTTTATTATTATTATTCTGACATGTTTTATTTGAATATTTAAAGTTGTAGTAAATGTGTTTTAGATAAGATGTGTTATGTGAGTAGCACATGTGTTTAGTTGCTGTGAATCTGTCTCTGGCGTCAGGAGAATCTCCAGCAGCAGGTCCTGATGGGCATCGCCCCGCAGACGGCCACGGGCACCGGCACGCCCGCCTCTCTGGCCACGCCCCCTACCACCATTCATCCCGTCCGTCAGGCCTCCATGGCCCCGCCCCCCCCTCAGCGCGTGAAGCCTCAGCCCTCCCACCAGCTGTCCGTCAGCTCGGCCGCCAACTCCACGCCCCCCAAGACCCGTCCACAGAGCGGGAACCTCCTCCAGTCGCCCGAGTCCAGTTACGGGGGGAGGCAGTTGCCAAGGCAGCAGCTGTCAGTCAAGGACAGCCCCGCCCCCGGTCTGCCGCATCAGTCCAGCACGGCCGCTGAGAACCCCGCCCCTCAGGGCGGAGCTAACGAGAGCGCAGAGAACACGCCGAGCAACCAACCAGCAAAAGCCTCGCAGCAAACCAACCAACAGCATCTGCTCAAGCCAACCGGGAACAAACAGGTACGGGTCGCCACACAATGTCTCAAAACAAGTAAAGTTTCCATACTGTAGTAGATTCATCTATGAGATACACTATATTGCCAAAAGTATTGGGACGCCCCTCCAAATCCCTGAGTTCAGGTGTTCGATCCCTTCATGGCCACAGGTGTATAAATCAAGCACTAGGCATGCAGACGCTTCTACAAACATTTGTGAAAGAATGGGTCGCTCTCAGGAGCTCAGTGAACTCAAGCGTGGTACCGTGATAGGTTGCCACCTGTGCAATAAGTCCATTCCTGACATTTCCTCACTACTAAATATTCCACGCTCAACTGTTAGTGGGATTATAACAAAGTGGAAGCAATTGGGAACAACAGCAACTCAGCCACGAAGTGATAGGCCACGTAAAATCACAGAGCGGGGTCAGCGCATGCTGAGGGTCACAGTGCACAGAAGACGCCAACTTTCTGCAGAGTCAATAGCTACAGACCTCCAAACTTCTTTATATAGTGTATGTCTGATGTTCTCTGATGAGTGGCGTGTGTGTTCACGTGTTCTCTGTGTGTGTGTGTTTAGGGCTCAAAGTCTCCGTCTACTCTCAATACTCCCACTGCCGCATCCGAGCGTACGGTGGCCTGGGTGTCCAACATGCCGCACCTGTCCGCGGACATCGAGAGTCTGCGTGTGGACCGCGAGGAGTTCAAACTGAAGGAGCACTCCAAGAGCATGGACGAGTCCCGCCTGGACCGGGTCAGTTCTGAGTCACGTGACCATCATCAGTGTCTGTGCGAACAACACCACATGACAACACATAATGCTGCTATTAAATGAAGTTAGCCAGCTGATTTTCAAAATCAAGTGGAAATTTTTTTTATTTTTTTTATTAAATTTTTTAAATAATATAGAATATAATAATTCACAATGTACATAATTTATCATTATTTGTTTAAGCCTCATTACAGTAATGAGACTTAAATGTGTTTAATTATCAGTAAAATTATGTCATGGTGAAATAAAAATCATAATGGCTTTGTTTTAAAATGTTTGAAATAATACATTAAATAACCAAAATGTATTCGTTTTGCCAAAAGATTCGTTTTGCATTGTGATTAAAAAAATGTAATTACATTTATTTTGCATAAAGAAAATGAAAAGGGTTTGGTAATAAAAACAGAAAAAATATACAAAAACTATTATTATATTTTGCATAAATTAAATGAAGAATAGTTTTGCATTGTGACATTATTGTCTTGATAATTAAACAATGATGTCGTAGTGCAATTAAAATTATAATTGTTAAATATTTTTGTAATAAATAATACATTTAAAAATAAACATAATTTTCAATGTAAATTAAAATCAATATATATATGCAAAATATTTGAAAATGCAAACATTTACACGACCAAAAGATATACGTTTTGCCTTTTTGTAGTATTATTTAAAAAAAATTGCATAAAGAAAATGAAGAATATTAAAGGGTTTGGTCATTTTATTTAGCATAAAGGAAAAGATCTTTAAGTGTGTGTGTTTGTAACGGCAGGTGCGCGAGTACGAGGAGGAGATCCACTCCCTGAAGGAGCGGCTGATGATGTCACACAGGAAGCTGGAGGAGTACGAGCGGCGGCTGCAGTCGCAGGAGCATCAGACCAGTAAGATCCTGCTGCAGTACCAGAGCCGGCTGGACGACAGCGAGAGACGCCTGCGGCAGCAGCAGGTGGAGAAGGACTCGCAGATCAAGGGCATCATCAACAGGTCAGACGCGTGACGCGCGCCGCCAGCTTGTGCCTGTGTCACCAGAGCATCCTGGGAATGTGTGTGTGTGTGTTGCAGGTTGATGGCGGTAGAGGATGAGCTGAGAGGAAGTGGAATGCCTGACCTCAAAACCAGATTATTCACAGAACAGGTTTGTCACACACACTCTAGGAACCGTCTGTGACCTTCATGTCTCTCCACCAGAGTCAGGGCTCGATGAGCTCGCTCGTGACATCATCACATGTGTGTGTGTGTGCGCGGTATGAACCATGTGACCTGATCTGATGTGTGTGTATCAGCTTCTCCTTCATGATATGAGTCTTCTGATCCTTTGATTTGAGTCCATAAAGAGACAATCATCAAATATAACGAAGCCCATTTTATCATTTGAATTTCAATGAATCAAAATTAATATTACCACATGATTATTGAATGTTTCAAATATCATGAAATATACTGTTTAGGCCCGTTCACACCAAGAACAACATAGTGATAACAATCACGATAACAATAACTATACTGATATTAATAACTATACCGATAACTATAGTGATATTAATAACTATACCGATAACTACAGTGATATTAATAACTATATGATAACTATAGTGATATTAATAACTATATGATAACTATAGTGATATTAATAACTATACCGATAACTATAGTGATATTAATAAGTATACCGATAACTATAGTGATATTAATAACTATACCGATAACTATAGTGATACTATAATGATTACTTTAGTGATAACTATAGCAATAAATATACCGATAAGTATAGTGACGATATTGTTCTGTTTATTATAAGCGCTGCTGTTTTGTCGTCTGTCTCTTTAAATGCTGGAGCTCTTTAAAGCAGGATTCTGATTGGCTGTCAATGTTTTTATCGTTCATCAGCTGGAAAAGATCGCTCTGAAAGTGATTCCAGCGATATCGTTCCTCTGAGCCGTTATTGAAGTTGTTTTCTTAGAGCTAAAGCGATTATTAAAATAACTTTATAATCATTATAGTTATGGTTGTTGTGTGAACGGACCTTTATATAATAATATTTGGTAATGTTTTGTTGGTGTGTGATGCATCAGTGAATGAGTGACGGAGGCGTGTCCAGCGCTGGCCTGTGATTGGCTGACGGCATGTTTTCAGAGGGAGGGCCTGTGATTGGCTGATGGAGAATGACATGATATAGAGCAGCGCCAACACATTCACACTTCACTTCCTTCACTTCCTTCTGTTCTGACGTCTGTTTTTACTCGTCTCATCGTGTCCGTCGTCATTTATTCATGTCACTCAAACCGTGTCATATTTTCTATCCACACGACTTTATTTGAAATGCATTTAAATGTGTGATGAATATCGAATGAATTATTCCTGTTGTGATGAATTTTAATGAGGTTTTTTTGAGTCTCTTATTGGCTGTGTTTTTTATCATTATATTAATTATATTTTTAGTTAATTTGAAGTTTTGTTTTAGTTATTAATGTCCAGTTAATAATTTTTCAGTTTATCTATATCTGTTTAAGTTCTTCAACTTTTAGTATTTATATTTTATGTTATTTCCGCTTTATTTCCCTGAACAGAAATGATTTGAATAGTTTTGTTTGACGATGATAACCCTGAACCTCGGCTTCTGTTTCCCCCTCAGCCGATTTATGGCGCCCACTCTGGAACATGATTGGCCCGTGCAGGACTAGAGGACATGTGATTGGTTGAACCTCAACCCAGGAATGTCTGATGATTGGCTGAGAGAGAAGAGAGAGGTGGAGCCTGAGCAGGACGACCAACTCTACAAACTGTCTTTCTTTCTCTCCTTCTCTCTCTCTCTCTCTCTCTCTCTCTCAAACACATGCTGAGAGTATATATATGTGTCTATGCGTGATATATGAATATATATATTTCTCAGATGTGTCTCTCTCTCCTGCTGTCTTTGTCTTTTTTGAGCCAAATGGACGACAATCAGCATCTCGAGGCCGAAACAATCACACCGATAGCACAAAGAAAATCAACGCAGACGGAGAGAGAGAGACTGCATGACGAGTTCACTCATTCTCTTCCCCTCTCTCTCTCTCTCTCTCTTTACTGCAGGAGTGTGTTTGTGTACGTGAGTATGTGTGTGTGTGTGTGTGTGTGTGTGTGTTTGATCAGTTGCAGCCTCAACTTCCTAATAATGACTCAATAACAGATCTTGTTTTTTTCAAATGATGTTTTGAGGGGCTTGATTCTTTCTGAGCCAATCAGACGCTCAGAATCCCGAGCGGGGGCGGGCTCTCCTCTCCGTGCCTACAGAGCTCCACTGAGAACAACAGCAAAAACAGACTTGAGTCGGACACTGGCTTTACTTCATGCTCATCTGTGAGAGACGTGACTCGAGGACAGAGAGCGTCCGCCGGAGCCACGCCCAGACGCCGAGACGCTGTCGGAGAGCGAGCGGACGTGTTGGTTTAGTGCCGCTGTGTGTGTGTGTGTGTGTGTGTGTGTGTGTGAAGTGTTCATCAGAGCTGCTCCTGACACCACCATCAATTATTCATTAAATCTGTCACTCAAAGCTCTTCACGTCAAAATAAAAGAAATTGTGACAGAAATATATTGCTATTGTACATTAGAATGCATTTCTCAAAGTAATAATAATGATAACATAAATAATAAAATCTGTTGTGCAGCCAGAAAATTAAAGGAATTATTACGCTTTCATTTGATTACATTTAAAAAATAATAATAATTCAATTGTTTATTTGCCTTCATTTCATTATTACCACCATATTTCATAATAAATACATATTAAATCATACTTCAGAAAAAACTGAATTTCTGAAAAATAAAACATTTCATTTTTAAAGGTGGTATGAGTTCACTTCAAAAGACATTAATAAACGTTTTAATTATTAAAATCTAATCAAACCATTAAAATGGAATCCATAAAAAACAGGAAAAATAAAATAGAAGTTTTTGTTAAATTGTATAAGTTTCATGATTTTAATACAAACGAAAAACGGGATCCAATTTGAGTTCAAAAATAAAACTAAATTTTTAACACGAAAATGAACATTTTAATGTATTTAATAGGGCCCAAAAACGTTTAATATATTTTTGTTAAATTGTTCATGATTTTAATCAATTAGACGTGCGTTTTGATTAATAATGTTTAATGTTAACATTAAAATAGATTTTAAAAACGGAATTTGGCAGAAAAAAATGTAATGATTTCCATTAGGATTTTTATTACAAAAGTGTATTTAATAATTAAAACAGGATCCAAAAATATTTAAATGAAAAACTAAATTTAGGAAAAAAGTGAAACATATTTAATAAGGCCCTAAAATGTAATTTCTCAATAAATTAGACATGCTTTTTGTTAGTAATGTTAAAATGGATCAAAAAAAAAATGAATTATGGGAAATAAAATTAAAATTGTGTAAGTTTCAAATTTAGGAAAAAATGTAACCATTTAACAGGGCCCTAAAAATGTATTCTTTGTTCAACTTTGTTAAGTTATATACGTTTCATCACTTTGGACATGCTTTTTGATTACTAACATTTCATTTAACCCTTAAAATGATGTTTACAAATAAAGCAGATTTTATTATTTCATTAGTGCATAATATACAAGATATTATCTTTAGCGCGACGTGCCGTCAGGAGTTTCATTTTGGTGCTTCTCTACAGATGCTTCCTCCAGTATCGCGTGTGAGTCGAGTGTGTGTCCGTCTGCGGCTCTCGTGCTTCACACACTCTCACACACACACACACACACACACACACACACACACTCCAGCGCTGACGGCTGCTGATTTCTGTACATAGAGTCCAGACCGAAGGTTTCTCTCATCTTAAGTCGCTTGAGTTTTTCTCTTTTCTCGGTGTTTGATGGATGATACTCATATACGCCAGTAGCTGCTTCGCTGGGGCTTTAGTCTCTTACTTTCCTCTTGATTTACTTTTTTCGTTGGAAGTATTACTTTTGTCTGCATTTCAGGTAATAATAGTTATGAAAACATGATGATGATGATGATGAACAGTGTTTCTGTGCCTACAGTTCCCATACTGCGCTCCAATTGGCCGAACACACGCACGTGTCGCCATGGAGACGTAGATTTCAATAAGGCGAAGGACGCGGTGCCGGTCATAAACAGCCATGGTGTGTGTACAGGGGTCAGTTATGCTACCACAGGTCGTGATCGTGTGTGTTTTCCCATCGCGTAGCACTAGCTCTCACTGCTATGAGTTTCTGTCTTCATGATGAACGGGAGCCACCCGCCAATTTAGCCATAGACACGGACAAGCCATAGCGTTGACCCCTGACCCGCTTCAGGAGCGTAGGATGTATATATTTATATATTTACCCATGGAAATATTCTCGAATGCGGGAGAGATTCGTTGATTCTAGAGTGGAGCATCTCTGAATATGGAGTGATGTTTTGAATGTTCATATTATTATTATAAAGATATTATTATATTCAAATATGATTATTATTGTAATTATGAATTTCATTTTATTGACAATGATTGATAAACAGAAATGTCTTTCTTTTTGTGAATATGGAGAAGTTTACATTTTTCTGGGGAAATATTACAAAACTTTAAATATTTCAACAAACGAATAAATAAATATATACATGCTTAACAAAAGAGGTGTGTTTATTGGCTGGATCTGTGGATGCATCATCACATTAGACTAAAATATGCGCATTCTTTATGTATCATTTTGGAGCAGTGGAGAACCGGCGACAGGGTCATGGGCGGCACATGAGGAGCACAACAACGAGTTTGAGGTGTTGACTTGACCTCCAAATTCCCCAGATCTCAATCTAATCGAGCATCTGTGGGATGTGCTGAACAAACAAGTCCGATCCATGGAGGCCCCACCTCACAACTTACAGGACTTAAAGGATCTGCTGCTAACATCTTGGTGCCAGATACCACAGCACACCTTCAGGGGTCTAGAGGAGTCCATCAGAGACGGGTCAGGGGACCAACACAATATTAGGTTATAATGTTATGCCTGATTGGGGTAGATGCCTCATTAGCCGTCCGCCATATTGGAATAGTCAACGCCAGTCCGTGAACATTTGGGAGCATTCATTGAGCGTCTGTAAACAAACGCATGTATGAATATCTGTAGGGGCCATTCTACAGAAATTCTGTGTGTATGCAAACTATATAATGTCCAAGGGACACATTTCTAGTAATTGTGCAGTTCATTCTCATATTGCATTTTCAGAAAGTTTTGGAATATTTTTCCGAAACACAATAATATATAATTTATTTGACCTATTAAGGTTTTGTTTATCTACCTTGTTAATATATGCTATTTATTTAAACGTTTTCACAGGTAAATCAATTTTAACAATATTTCAAGTGTGATTTATGAGTGGTATTTAGAATCCAATCTTTCTTTGTAAAAGTCAAAGTTAAAGCATTAGTTCACTTCAAAATGAACATTTCCTGATGATTTACTCCCCCCATCTCATCCAAGATGTTCATGTCTTTCTTTCTTCAGTGGAAAAGAAATGAAGTTTTTTGAGGAAAACATTCCAGGATTTTTCTCCACATAATGGTTCGGGAGTGACTGCACATGTTTGGGTCGTGACTGCACATGTTCGGGTCGTGACTGCACATTGCACATGTTCGGGTCGTGACTGCACATGTTCGGGTCGTGACTGCACATGTTCGGGTCGTGACTGCACATGTTCGGGAGTGACTGCACATGTTCGGGGAGTGACTGCACATGTTCGGGAGTGACTGCACATGTTTGGGAGTGACTGCACATGTTTGGGTCGTGACTGCACATGTTCGGGTCGTGACTGCACATGTTCGGGAGTGACTGCACATGTTTGGGTCGTGACTGCACATGTTCGGGAGTGACTGCACATGTTCGGGAGTGACTGCACATGTTTGGGAGTGACTGCACATGTTTGGGTCGTGACTGCACATGTTTGGGAGTGACTGCACATGTTTGGGTCGTGACTGCACATGTTCGGGAGTGACTGCACATGTTTGGGTCGTGACTGCACATGTTTGGGTCGTGACTGCACATGTTTGGGAGTGACTGCACATGTTTGGGTCGTGACTGCACATGTTCGGGAGTGACTGCACATGTTTGGGTCGTGACTGCACATGTTCGGGAGTGACTGCACGTTTGGGTCGTGACTGCACATGTTCGGGAGTGACTGCACATGTTTGGGAGTGACTGCACATTGCACATGTTCGGGGAGTGACTGCACATGTTTGGGAGTGACTGCACATGTTCGGGAGTGACTGCACATGTTTGGGAGTGACTGCACATGTTCGGGTCGTGACTGCACATTGCACATGTTTGGGAGTGACTGCACATGTTTGGGAGTGACTGCACATGTTTGGGTCATGACTGCACATGTTCGGGAGTGACTGCACATGTTCGGGTCGTGACTACACATTGCACATGTTCGGGAGTGAACATGTGCAATGTTTGGGAGTGACTGCACATTTTTTGGGTCGTGGCTGCACATGTTGGGTAGTGACAGCACATGTTCGGGAGTGACTGCACATGTTTGGGAGTGACTGCACATGTTCGGGTCGTGACTGCACATTGCACATGTTCGGGGAGTGACTGCACATGTTTGGGAGTGACTGCACATGTTTGGGAGTGACTGCACATGTTTGGGTCATGACTGCACATGTTCGGGAGTGACTGCACATGTTCGGGAGTGACTGCACATGTTTGGGTCGTGACTGCACATGTTTGGGAGTGACTGCACATGTTTAGGTCGTGACTGCACATGTTCGGGAGTGACTGCACATGTTCGGGTCGTGACTGCACATTGCACATGTTCGGGGAGTGACTGCACATGTTTGGGAGTGACTGCACATGTTTGGGAGTGACTGCACATGTTTGGGTCATGACTGCACATGTTCGGGTCATGACTGCACATGTTCGGGAGTGACTGCACATGTTCGGGAGTGACTGCACATGTTCGGGAGTGACTGCACATGTTTGGGTCGTGACTGCACATGTTTGGGAGTGACTGCACATGTTTAGGTCGTGACTGCACATGTTCGGGAGTGACTGCACATGTTTGGGAGTGACTGCACATGTTCGGGTCGTGACTGCACATTGCACATGTTCGGGGAGTGACTGCACATGTTTGGGAGTGACTGCACATGTTTGGGTCATGACTGCACATGTTCGGGAGTGACTGCACATGTTCGGGTCGTGACTGCACATGTTCGGGGCGTGACTACACTGCACATGTTCGGGAGTGACTACACATGTTTGGGAGTGACTGCACATGTTCGGGTCGTGATTGCACATGTTTGGGTCGTGACTGCACATGTTTGGGAGTGACTGCACATGTTTGGGTCGTGACTGCACATGTTTGGGTCGTGACTGCACATGTTCGGGAGTGACTGCACATGTTCGGGTCGTGACTGCACATGTTCGGGAGTGACTGCACATGTTTGGGAGTGACTGCACATGTTCGGGTCGTGACTGCACATTGCACATGTTCGGGGAGTGACTGCACATGTTTGGGAGTGACTGCACATGTTCGGGTCATGACTGCACATGTTCAGGTCATGACTGCACATGTTCGGGAGTGACTGCACATGTTCGGGAGTGACTGCACATGTTTGGGAGTGACTGCACATGTTTGGGAGTGACTGCACATGTTCGGGTCGTGACTGCACATTGCACATGTTCGGGGAGTGACTGCACATGTTCGGGAGTGACTGCACATGTTCGGGAGTGACTGCACATGTTCGGGGAGTGACTGCACATGTTCGGGAGTGACTGCACATGTTTGGGAGTGACTGCACATGTTCGGGTCGTGACTGCACATTGCACATGTTCGGGGAGTGACTGCACATGTTTGGGAGTGACTGCACATGTTCGGGTCGTGACTGCACATTGCACATGTTCGGGGAGTGACTGCACATGTTCGGGAGTGACTGCACATGTTCGGGAGTGACTGCACATGTTTGGGAGTGACTGCACATGTTTGGGAGTGACTGCACATGTTCGGGTCGTGACTGCACATTGCACATGTTCGGGGAGTGACTGCACATGTTCGGGAGTGACTGCACATGTTCGGGAGTGACTGCACATGTTCGGGGAGTGACTGCACATGTTCGGGAGTGACTGCACATGTTTGGGAGTGACTGCACATGTTCGGGTCGTGACTGCACATTGCACATGTTCGGGGAGTGACTGCACATGTTTGGGAGTGACTGCACATGTTCGGGTCGTGACTGCACATTGCACATGTTCGGGGAGTGACTGCACATGTTTGGGAGTGACTGCACATGTTTGGGAGTGACTGCACATGTTTGGGTCATGACTGCACATGTTCGGGAGTGACTGCACATGTTCGGGTCGTGACTGCACATGTTCGGGAGTGACTGCACATGTTTGGGAGTGACTGCACATGTTTGGGAGTGACTGCACATGTTCGGGTCGTGACTGCACATTGCACATGTTCGGGGAGTGACTGCACATGTTCGGGAGTGACTGCACATGTTCGGGAGTGACTGCACATGTTCGGGGAGTGACTGCACATGTTCGGGAGTGACTGCACATGTTTGGGAGTGACTGCACATGTTCGGGTCGTGACTGCACATTGCACATGTTCGGGGAGTGACTGCACATGTTTGGGAGTGACTGCACATGTTCGGGTCGTGACTGCACATTGCACATGTTCGGGGAGTGACTGCACATGTTTGGGAGTGACTGCACATGTTTGGGTCATGACTGCACATGTTCGGGAGTGACTACACATGTTTGGGAGTGACTGCACATGTTCGGGTCGTGTTTGTTGAGCTCCAATTATGGATATCAGTACATTTGTATTTGCCAACAATGGTGGAAATGTAATTCATTTCAAAATTCATTAGAAAGATCTGATTCACCAAAACAAACACACAACACTCTAATAAGTATAGAAAGTCTTAAAATTAAAATTTTTTGCCTAATACCCCCCCCCTGCAATAGTTTTATAAAAACGATTAAATCGCGTCAGTTTTACAGAGGCTGCGCAGTTGTTGTTTTTTAATGCTAGTGATGACAGCACCGGAAGTGTTGACCGTTCTAAAATGGCGGCGCGACGACGTCTACGTATACATATCTATGATTTCTATGCTCGTGGAAACCCATCACCGCTCTCCTCGCACGCCGTATTGCAGCGCCCAGTGTGTCTTCTGACCATCGGTACGGTATAAATACTTATAAGCAATTACAGTTCCCACAATACGAATAAACTAGTCCGTTCTGCATTTAACCATCTTATTCCCCGGGTGGGGGTGCACCGTTCCTGGAGGTACTGCAATACCAGGTCGATGCGTGGAGTGGACGGAGCAAGCCCCTATTCCATCTCCCTGATCCAAAAATCAATTTAATATATGGTCCCCGGATAGGGGACGTATCAGATATTAAACTGATAAGAACAGATACTACACTTGATCTTAGCCAAAAGGCCGAGAAGCGATACCGACAGAGGATCCGCGCTAGAGGAGTCACTCCGCGCGCTACACATCTCAGCGACGGTGACACGGGCTGATCTCGCGAGAAACACTGCACACTACAAACACACACTCGAGAACTAACGTCCCGCTCAGAGACGGAGAGAAACTCCGAGATTAAACACAAATATGAAGAGAAAACCTCCTCAAAACATGCGGATTCTTCATCCGTTACCTCTGAGGTTAACATCGCCCAATCAAACACGAGCACAGAGTCCATCGCCCAATCAAACACGAGCACAGAGTCAGAGCGCAATAAAGACTGTTTATATCTGTTAATAGTCTCTGAAACATTCACTACAGTTAAATTAAATCTTACAGCTTGAATCCAGACAGCAGGTTCAGAAAATAACGCTGTAGAAACGAAGTATTTCACCACTTTCATTCGCTTGATGCGCCTCGCGTGTTTTAACGCTTCAAACTCTTAAAATACAACAAAATAGCAATCCGTGTCTTTACATAAACTGCCAAAGCACGTGTCAAAGGCTACGGGTAAGCGTCATAACCAGCTCCCACTGCCCGCAGCGCTGGCCTGTAGTGTGACCCGCTGAGCAGCAGGAGGCGCCACTGCTCCAGTCACTCGAGCTCACCACGGGCATCTCAGAGCTGTGCGAGTATCAGCTCATCTTATGTGCTCTGTGAATTATTCATATAAATACATCTATCAAAAAATATCAAAATTATATATAAAATCCATTAAATAAATATATATATATAGAAACAAATATGTAAAAAAAGTTTTTGATCGGTAAGATTTTTTATGTTTTTAGAAGAAGTCTCTTCTGCTCACCAAAGCTGCATTTTATTAAAAATACAACAAACAAAAACACAGTAAAGCAGTGAGATATGACTCCAGTGTGAATCAGCTGTTCTCTATGTGAATATATAGTAAAGTGTGATTTATTCCTGTGATCAAAGCTGAATTTATCATCATTACTCCAGTCTTCAGTGTCACATGACCCTTCAGCAATCATTCAATATGAGGATTTGTGATTATTATCAATAGTTGTGTAAAACATTTTTTTTTCAGGATTCTTTGATGAAAAGAAAGTTCAAAAGAACAGCATTTATCTGAAATATAAAGCTTTTGCAACTTTATAAATGTCTTTACTGTCACAATTTAATGCATCCTTGCTGAATAAATGTATTCATTTCTTTAATTTTTTTTAAAAAATAAATAAATAAATTCTTACTGACCCCAAACTTTTGAACGCTAGTACAATATTGCAAAAGATTATATTTCAGATAAATATATGAATAAAGCACTCAAACAAATCGTTTCAATATAACTTTAATGCTTTTGGCAATAATTACCTACAGAAATTGCAAAACTGAATTGTCATTAAATAAAAAGAGTGTTGTTTTTCCACGAAATTAAAAAATAAATGGATAATTTAAAAAAAAAACAGAAATATTTAAACTAGCGCAGTTGTTCTCAAACTCTTAAGAACTCAATAAAATGGACAAACAAACCCTGATATTTCCAAAAAAGAGCATTTTAATATCTGCAAATAAACAAATACAGAGAGATTATTCAAACCTGACACTAAAATGAGAGTTTAAAGAGAGAAACAACTTTAAAAGATTATTATGGTAATAAACAGCAGTGCATGATGGGACATTATTGCTCTGAGGTGGATTGCATATCTATATACACATATGCGTAAATGCATAAATATGGGGTTTAAAGCAAACACACATTCTGCATCAGCAACATCAACATTCATCAAACACATGCAACCCATCCAGACATTCACACAAACCTGAGATGCCACGCATTCAATGATATAATTACTCTGAATGAATGAACCTGAGATCTTCTGTCTGTTGTGTTCTCCATTGAAGCTTCGCGCTCATGCACATGCATTCATGCCGTTCAACAGAGAACATCACGATGAACACCAGCCGCTTGACTTAAAGCTCATTATCATCTCACAAACAGATCAGTTACATCCAAACATATGCATACATCTGAGATCTGCAGACGTGAGATTGGCAAACGATTTTCTATCATGTATCACTAAAACCATTTTGAGAAACTGATCAAAATTAAGGGAGTTTATGCTTAAAAAAATAGAGAAAAGTTTATTTTTCTGAGAAAAAATTATATTTTAGTATATCAGTGATACTATAAGATTTAATAGTTTTTATTTGTATATTTACCATTTTCAATTTTAATATATATATTTTTTATTTCTATTTTAAATGTCTATATAGTTTTTTATTTCAAGTAATTTTATTACACCAAGTACAACCAAGAAATTTTGCTATAATAGCTGCAATAAAATACGTTTAAAGAGGACTTATTATGCCTCTTGCTATATAAGTCTGTCGTCCCCAGAATGTGTGTGTGAAGTTTCCTCTCAAATACCCCACAGATCATTTATTATATCATGTTGTAAATGCCCGTTTTTGAGTGGAAGGAAAAACACACTGTTTTCATGCATGTATCTTTAAATGCAAATGAGCTGCTGCTCCGCCCCCTATCCAGAAGAGGCGGAGCCTGCACAGCTCGTGCCTCGGATACTCTGCCTTTGGGTTTGATGACCATCTCTATCGCGCTCATGTGACATTGCAGTTCTTCATCATCATGAGAGTTTATGATCTGCATGCGTTTTAAAGCCACATCAGTTTTCTGAGTGCGC
Source organism: Rhinogobio ventralis (assembly GCA_039654625.1). Taxonomy (NCBI): domain Eukaryota; kingdom Metazoa; phylum Chordata; class Actinopteri; order Cypriniformes; family Gobionidae; genus Rhinogobio; species Rhinogobio ventralis. The sequence continues at coordinate 824,977 of CM077209.1, forward strand.
ACACACACACACACATGGAGCAGCAGTTGTTGGCATGGTCCATGCTAATAGGGCGGAGTCAGTCAGCAGTTGTTGGCATGGTCTATGCTAATAGGGCGGAGTCAGTCAGCAGTTGTGGGCATGGTCTATGCTAATAGGGCGGAGTCAGTCAGCAGTTGTGGGCATGGTCTATGCTAATAGGGCGGAGTCAGTCAGCAGTTGTTGGCATGGTCTATGCTAATAGGGCGGAGTCAGTCAGCAGTTGTGGGCATGGTTTATGCTAATAGGGCGGAGTCAGTCAGCAGTTGTTGGCATGGTCTTTGCTAATAGGGCGGAGTCAGTCAGCAGTTGTTGGCATGGTCTATGCTAATAGGGCGGAGTCAGTCAGCAGTTGTTGGCATGGTCTATGCTAATAGGGCGGAGTCAGTCAGCAGTTGTTGGCATGGTCTATGCTAATAGGGCGGAGTCAGTCAGCAGTTGTTGGCATGGTCTATGCTAATAGGGCGGAGTCAGTCAGCAGTTGTTGGCATGGTCTATGCTAATAGGGCGGAGTCAGTCAGCAGTTGTGGGCATGGTCTATGCTAATAGGGCAGAGTCAGTCAGCAGTTGTTGGCATGGTCTATGCTAATAGGGCGGAGTCAGTCAGCAGTTGTTGGCATGGTCTATGCTAATAGGGCGGAGTCAGTCAGCAGTTGTTGGCATGGTCTATGCTAATAGGGCGGAGTCAGTCAGCAGTTGTGGGCATGGTCTATGCTAATAGGGCGGAGTCAGTCAGCAGTTGTTGGCGTGGTCTTTGCTAATAGGGCGGAGTCAGTCAGCAGTTGTTGGCATGGTCTATGCTAATAGGGCGGAGTCAGTCAGCAGTTGTTGGCGTGATCTTTGCTAATAGGGCGGAGTCAGTCAGCAGTCATGGGCAAAGTCTTTGCTAATAGGGCGGAGTCCATCAGCAGTCAGGGGCGGGTCGTCGTGTACAGCTCACTGAGGTCTATGCTAATAGGGCAGAGTCTGTCAACAGTCATGGGCAGGGCCTAAGCATACGTGACATCACATTGTACAAAATCTGCAAACGGTTTATTCTGAGACACTTATGATTTATGGGGATTAAAAAAAATAGTGGGTGGATTTTTACTATTATAGGGTGGTTGTGTACACACACTGCGACACACATTTATGTTCAGACACCAGGTAAAAGTGAATTTTGCATAATAGGTCCCCTTTAAGTTTTTTATATTTTATTTTATTTCAAGCAACAAAAATGTTTGGTTTAAGTTTTAGTTTCAGCTAACTATAATAACCCACAATCTCACTTAATTTTGATAATTTTCTCAGAAAACGAGAATTTAGCTTCTACAGTAAATGTATCTTGATTGAAGAATGTTTAGATGTTTGTGCTGAAAAAACAAGACAGAAGTCCTGAGGAAGAACAGTGAACGACATTCACACGGCGAGCTTCACTCAGGAAATGTGTGTTCATATAGCACCTCAACCGTCACGTTCTCTTGGGTTTCAGATCAGCTTCATGGTGAACTTGCCCGCATCTGCGTTCGCCCGTCCTCCTCCCGACGCGGAGCTGCGCGGGACAAAGTCGATCGTCGCTGTGTGTTTGATCTGTCCTTTGCTCTGACTCCAGAAAAACATAAAGATGAAGCAGACGGCCACCGAGCTCAGGAACGACAGGAAGCCCATGGTCACGGCGATCACCAGCGTCTTCACGTCAAACGGAAACGGTTGCGATCCGTTGACCGACGCATGGCCGGACGTGAAGCTCCAGCCCTCCAGAAAGAAGGGACCCGAGCGGTTTCGAGTGGACGCCGGAAACCCGCGCACCCGCAGGCTCACGGAGACGCTGTCGTTCCCTGCGGCGTTCGAGGCGATGCACAGGTAGTATCCGCTATCCTGCACCTGCGCGTAACGCACCTCCAGGGTCCCATTGGGAAGGACATGGATCCTGCCCGAGCCGCTGAGGACGGAGCGCTTTGGGTTCAGCCAGACGATCGCCGGTGCCGGGTCTCCATCGGCCTCGCAGAAGAACAGAACCGTGTGGCCTTCGTCCGTCCGAACGTCCTGTGGCTTACGGGTCAGAATGCGAGCCTGCCGGCACGTGAACACCCTGGGAAGCTCGTCCTCCGTGAAGTCACGGAACATCCGGCCTTGCACCTGCACGGGTGAGCCACAGGAGGGCGAACGTCCGCCAAAGTGAAGCCGCAGGCGCCTGCGCATCACCCAGAGCAGACGGCAGTCGCACGCAAGTGGGTTCTCGTCCAGCTGAAGGACCTCCAAGGTGCCAACAAAGTGGAACGCCGACTCCTCCAGCGTTGCCAAACGGTTGTCCGATACGTTGAGGAGCCGGAAGAAGGCGAGGTTGTGGAAAGCGCCCGGTTCGACTTGCAAGAGTCCGGCGCCGACCAAATGCAGCTCTTGAAGGCGCAGCAAATCCCCAAGGAGATTGGAAAGGATGGTGGTGATGGGATTGTAGGATAAGTCCAGGTATCGCAGGTACACGAGGTGATGCAGCGGGGAGTACGGCACGGCGCTCAGGTTGCAGTGGCTGAGCGTCAGCGACGTGAGATTGAGTCCGATCAGACTGTTGGTGGCCAGTGAGTCCAGCCAGGGGCAGTGGGACACGCGGAGCTCCCGCAGACGCCCC
>CM077209.1:830102-832602 GCA_039654625.1 Rhinogobio ventralis
CATTTTTATACAACAATACCAACTGCACATAATGTATTTGTTTGATTATGTGTGGTTTTAAAACACAATTCTCAGATTCTGTCGTGTGTATGAATGAACTCGTGAACACGTGAGATCAGACGAATGATGTGAGAGCATATGTGTCTCTGAGAGACTCTAATCTGACCTTCAGACGGACCGTAATGACCAGCTCATCCGGCTGTTTGTTTACACCAGCATGTCTGTTTCAGTCCATTAAGCATCTTTAGAAGTGCGCAAGAGCTTTAAACTTCATGCCCTCCAGATGTGCTGCCACACACACACACTCACAGCCATTTAAACTCCATTTAATTAACACTCATTTTTTGTGCATATTTCAGCCCAGTCTCTCTCTCTCTCCTTCTGAGGTCAGAGGTCACTCGATCAGGCAGGTGAGACGCTGAACACTGACGAACTAAATGATCTCACACCTGCTTATTTAGAATCAAGAGCACACAGAATATTATAGAATATGTAATCAACATCAACTTCTGATGCCAACTATGAGCCTTACCACCAGAAACTAAACTACATTAGACCATAGACTGAATCAGAAGAGTTCAGCACTAAAGGTTAAAGGTCATATATATATACCCCAATCAGGCATAACATTATAACCTAATATTGTGTTGGTCCCCTGACCCGTCTCTGATGGACTCCTCTAGACCCCTGAAGGTGTGCTGTGGTATCTGGCACCAAGATGTTAGCAGCAGATCCTTTAAGTCCTGTAAGTTGCGAGGTGGGGCCTCCATGGATCGGACTTGTTTGTTCAGCACATCCCACAGATGCTCGATTGGATTGAGATCTGGGGAATTTGGAGGTCAAGTCAACACCTCAAACTCGTTGTTGTGCTCCTCATGTGCCGCCCATGACCCTGTCTCCGGTTCTCCACTTTTGATAGATCCTGACCACTGCAGACCGGGAACACCCCACAAGAGCTGCAGTTTTGGAGATGCTCTGACCCAGTCGTCTAGCCATCACAATTTGGCCCTTCCTCGCTCAAATCCTTACGCTTGCCCATTTTTCCTGCTTCTAACACATCAACTTTGAGGACAAAATGTTCACTTGCTGCCTAATATACCCCACCCACTAACAGGAGCCATGATGAAGAGATCATCAGTGTTATTCACTTCACCGGTCATAATGTTATGCCTGATCGGTGTATATATAAATAATACATCATTTCATAACAATATTGCATAATTTTTTTTTTTTTTTTTTTTGCATTTTTTTGCATTACAGCCCAAAATGGAGGTAAACGAGCTCATGTGTCATTAAATAAATTTCACAGTGCAAGAAAAGAACAAAAACATGCTGCTTTTGCTCAAAACTATAGTTATTTGCATGTGTAACGTGATCCGGACGTGTTCGTGACACTCAGGAGAGACACCTGACACCTCCGGTCACAAGTACAGTAAACAAACTTCACCTTACATCACATACTACTTCTGTGTTTATTAATATCTGTGTGTAAATTCTCACCCGATACCAGGCGCGTGTCCATCATCCTCATCGGCGCGTCACGCACGCGCACAGGTGCTTTTACCTCAGACTCGATAAAGTGCGCGAATTGAGGGAAACTTCACTCACAGCGGCGATTCTTCGATAGGGAAAGAAAGAAATCCCTGGAAATATCCACTCAGGTAGTTTTTTTCCGCGTTCATGAGCGCGTCCGCCACTCAACAGCATCAGCTCGAGAGACTGCGCGGGTCACGAGCGCCGCGGGAGCGCGCGCAGCCGGATTTATTTACGCAAACATGAGCGTGGATTCCAGCCGAGATCGCGCATTACTTCAGCTGCGGGTGGAAGGTGATGGGCAGACAAATCTGCGGATTTAACACACAATAAATACATACATGCATAACAGTAGATGCAGAAACTGTTTCGTGCGTTTCAATGACACACCTCGAGCCGTGTGAATTTGTCCTGAGTCATAAATCAACTTCATAATCGAGAGAATGTATCAATTAAAGTTAAATCAGTACAGGAGAAACACACACACTCACACACATTCTCCTGCTGTCATTATATGCCAACAGTGTTTTATGAATGACTGTTTGAGTGGATTTTATTTGCTTCAGTGTGTGTGTGTGTGTGTGTGTGATCTCAGATTAATGCAGCATCTGTGGCGCGGGTGAGTGTGTCTGTCATCTGAATTTCTGATTTGTTTTTATTTGCTGAGGTTTATGGCTCCATATACAAACACACATCACTGAAACCTGCACTAGAATACTAACTCGAGTATTTTGTCGAGCTTGTGTTTGTGTGAGAGACGAGAGGATTGTGTGTGTTTATGTTTGTGTGAAGATTAGAGAGTTTTGCAGCCTCAGCTGATGTTTAAGATCTTTATATAATGGAAGGACAAACACAAACAGCATCTTCAGACTTCAGTTCAGACGATGAGATAATGTGCCACCGCTGATGCTCTGCAAATAATATACAGACTTCATGTTCATTCATGTGTGTGTGTCAAACAAATAAC
>CM077209.1:837602-847602 GCA_039654625.1 Rhinogobio ventralis
TGTTAGTGGGTGGGATATATTAGGCAGCAAGTGAACATTTTGTCCTCAAAGTTGATGTGTTAGAAGCAGGAAAAATGACGTAAGGATTTGAGCGAGTTTGACAAGGGCCAAATTGTGATGGCTAGACGACTGGGTCAGAGCATCTCCAAAACTGCAGCTCTTGTGGGGTGTTCCCGGTCTGCAGTGGTCAGGATCTATCAAAAGTGCTCCAAGGAAGGAACAGTGGAGAACTGGAGACAGGGTCATGGGCGGCCAAGGCTCATTGATGCACGTGGGGAGCGAAGGCTGGCCCGTGTGGTCCGATCAAACAGACGAGCTACTGGAGCTCAAATTGCTCCAGAAGTTAATGCTGGTTCTGATAGAAAGGTGTCAGAATACACAGTGCATCTCAGTTTGTTGCGTATGGGGCTGCATAGCCGCTGACCAGTCAGGGTGCCCATGCTGACCCCTGTCCACCGCCGAAAGCACCAACAGTGGCACGTGAGCATCAGAACTGGACCACGGAGCAATGGAAGAAGGTGGCCTGGTCTGAGGAATCACGTGTTCTTTTACATCACGTGGATGGCCGGGTGCGTGTGCGTGGCTTACCTGGGGAACACATGGCACCAGGATGCACTATGGGAAGAAGGCAAGCCGGCGGAGGCAGTGTGATGCTTTGGGCAATGTTCTGCTGGGAAACCTTGGGTCCTGCCATCCATGTGGATGTAACTTTGACACGTACCACCTACCTAAGCATTGTTGAGACCATGTACAGCCTTTCATGGAAACGGTATTCCCTGCACAATATTAGGTCATAATGTTATGCCTGATCGGTGTACTATATAATAAACAATAAGTAAAATGTAATATATAATATAATATGTGATATAGTCTAAATACCATGGTATGAGTATGAATATGGTTATTTATTTTTATTTAATTACTTAGCAGATGCTAATAAGTGTCAAATGAGGAACAACAGAGTTTATGACGCAGGGCGTCAGTCACACGATACGCTGGGTTACTGTAACAGTGCTACAGTTTCACTGTCAGAAAACATGATACCAGCACAGCATTCAATCTGAGACAGTAAAAACCTTTTATGCATATAAACAATAGATCATGGTGTTCGCAACACAAGGTCTGCATGAACTGATTAAATATATATGCTAAGTCACTTTGGATGAAAATGCATTTTGGATCTGCCAAATGCATGAAGTAAACGTGTGTATGTGTGTGTGTGTGTGTGCAGGTATGCTGGTCATCAGGTTTGTTCTGGTTCTTCTGTGTGCGACTCTGGTCTGTTCTGAGATCAGACATCTGACGGATCAGTGGATGGCCTGGAAATTTCAACACAACAAAAACTACAAAAACACAGTGAGTACACACGCACATACACACACACACACACACACACTCACTCACACACACTCACTCACACACACACACACACACACACACACGCACTCATGCACACACACACCCATGCACACACACACACACACACACTCATGCACACTCACACACACACACACACACACACTCTCTCTCTCACACACACACACTCACTCACACACGCACACACACTCACTCTCTCACACACACACACTCACTCACACAGACACACACTTACACTCACACACACACACACACTCACTCACTCTCTCACACACACTCACTCTCTCACACACACACTCACTCTCTCGCACACACTCTCACACACATACTCACTCACACACACTCACTCTCACACACACACACTCTCTCACACACACTCACACAGACACACACACACTCACTCACACAGACACACACACACACACACTCTCACACACACACACACTCACTCTCACACACACACACACACTCTCTCACACAGACACACACACACACTCACTCTCTCTCACACACACTCACTCTCTCACACACACACACACTCACTCTCACACACACACACACTCTCTCTCTCTGTGTGTGACCCACTGAACTCAGATCAGCAGAAGTGTGTGTGGCTCCTGAGCTCTTCACTGACACTCATCAATCCTGTCATGTAAATCCACACACACACACAAACACACCCACAGCCGGGCTGAGCCGAACACAGACACAATCAGCTCGAGAGAGCCGTAAAATGATTAAATAATGGCAGGCGTGCAGGACTGTGATTGGTCCGCTGTAATCTGTCAGAGGACTGTAACTGTCCAGAGCGGTCATGTGATGTCTCTAGTGCACACTATACAGACAGCAAGAGAGCATCTGATTGGCATTTAGTGTTCATGTGCCGTTAATCTGAGCTCTTTTATATAAATACACTGCATCCGGAAAGTATTCACAGCTTCATTTTTCCACATTTTGTTATGTTACAGCCTTATTCCAAAATTGATTAAATTCATTATTTTCCTCAAAATTTTACAAACAATACCCCATAATGACAACGTGAAAGATGTATTAAAAATAAAAAACGAAAAAAATCACATGTCCATAAGTATTCACAGCCTTTGCCATGACACTCAACATTGAGCTCAGGTGCTCCTGCTTCCACTGATCATCCCTGAGATGTTTCTACAGCTTTACTGGAGTCCACCTGTGGTCAATTCAGCTGATTGGGCATGATTGGGAAAGGCACACACCTGTCTATATAAGGTCCCACAGTTAACAGTGCATGTCTGAGCACAAACCAAGCCATGAAGTCCAAGGAATTGTCTGTAGACCTCAGAGACAGGATTGTATCGAGGCACAGATCTGGGGAAGGGTACAGAAACAGTTCTGCAGCATTGAAGGTCCCATGAGCACAGTGGCCTCCAACATCCGTAAATGGAAGAAGTTTGGAACCAACAGGACTCTTCCTAGAGCTGCCGCCAAACGATCGGGGAGAAGGGCCTTAGTCAGGGAGGAAGAACCCGATGGTCACTCTGACAGAACTCCAGTGTTTCTCTGTGGAGAGAGAAGAACCTTCCAGAAGAACAACCATCTCTGCAGCTCTCCACCAATCAGGCCTGTGTGGGAGAGTGGCCAGACGGAAGCCACTCCTCAGGAAAAGGGAAAGATTGAGGGAAAGATGAATGCAGCGATGTACAGAGACATCCTTGATGAGAACCTGCTCCAGAGCGCTCTGGACCTCAGACTGGGGCAAAGGTTCATCTTCCAACAGGACAACGACCCTAAGCACACAGCCAAGATAACAGAGGAGTGGCTACGGGACAACTCTGGGAATGTCCTTGAGTGGCCCAGCCAGAGCCCAGACCTGAACCCGATTGAACATCTCTGGAGAGATCTAAAAATGGCTGTGCACCGACGCTCCCCATCCAACCTGATGGAGCTTGAGAGGTCCTGCAAAGAAGAACGGGAGAAACTGCCCAAAAACAGGTGTAGCATCAAACTCAAAGAGACCTGAGGCTGTGATTGGAGCCAAAGGTGCTTCAAAGCATTGAGCAAAGGCTGTGAATGCTTATGGACGTGTGATTTATTCGTTTTTTATTTTTAATGAATTTGCAAAGATTTCAAACAAACGTCTTTCACATTGTCATTATGGGGTATTGTTTGTAGAATTGAGGAAAAAAAATAATTTAAAACCATTTTGGAATAAGGCTGTAACATAACAAAATGTGGAAAAAGTGAAGCTGTGAATACTTTCCGGATGCACTGTATATATTTTTAATTCATATTATTATTTTTTCTTATGCATCTTTAATAATTATTTAACTAGCTGGAAGCCAGACTGAATGAGGTGTGGTTTTGTGTGTGTATGCATCAGTCATGTGTGTGTGTTGTAGAGAGAGGAGTGCCACAGGAGAGCTGTCTGGGAGCAGAATCTTCTGGAGATCCTCAAACACAACGAGGAGACGGCCATCGGTCTGCACACGTTCACTCTGGGACTGAACCAGCTCAGCGACATGGTGCTTTCACACACACACTCAGACACACACACACACACACACGCACACACGCACGCACACGCACACACAAAAGACTCACAACTGTGTGTGTGTGTGTTCAGACTGCAGATGAAGTCAATCCTCTGATGAACGGTTTATTGGAGGAAGATTTTCCTGATGTCAACATGACGTTCAGTCCTCCGTCACATGATCAGCTGTCCGTCCCACACAGAGTCAACTGGACGGAGCGCGGGATGGTCAGTCCCGTCCAGAACCAGGTGTGTGTGTGTGTGCAGTGAGAGTGTGTGTGTGTGCAGTGAGAGAGTGTGTGTGTGCAGTGAGAGTGTGTGTGTGTGTGTGTGCAGTGAGTGTGTGTGTGTGTGTGTGTGTGTGCAGTGAGAGTGTGTGTGTGTGTGCAGTGAGAGTGTGTGTGTGTGCAGTGAGAGAGTGTGTGTGTGTGTGCAGTGAGAGTGTGTGAGTGCAGTGAGAGAGTGTGTGTGTGTGTGTGTGCAGTGAGAGTGTGTGTGTGTGCAGTGAGAGAGTGTGTGTGTGCAGTGAGAGAGTGTGTGTGTGCAGTGAGAGAGTGTGTGTGTGCAGTGAGAGTGTGTGTGTGCAGTGAGTGTGTGTGTGTGTGTGTGTGTGTGCAGTGAGAGAGTGTGTGTGCAGTGAGAGTGTGTGTGTGTGCAGTGAGAGAGTGTGTGTGTGTGTGCAGTGAGAGTGTGTGAGTGCAGTGAGAGAGTGTGTGTGTGTGTGTGCAGTGAGAGAGTGTGTGTGTGCAGTGAGAGAGTGTGTGTGTGTGTGCAGTGAGAGTGTGTGCAGTGAGAGAGTGTGTGTGTGTGTGCAGTGAGAGAGTGTGTGTGTGTGCAGTGAGAGAGTGTGTGTGTGTGTGCAGTGAGAGTGTGTGTGCAGTGAGAGAGTGTGTGTGTGTGTGCAGTGAGAGAGTGTGTGTGTGTGCAGTGAGAGAGTGTGTGTGTGTGTGCAGTGAGAGTGTGTGTGTGTAAAAACAGGAGCGTAACGTGTGTATGCATTAAGATAGAAAGTGTTTGATAACAGGAGTGTAACGTGTGTGTGTGCATGCAGTGACAGTGTGTGTGATAACAGGAGTGTAACACGTGTGTGTGTGTCTAGGGCCCGTGCGGCTCCTGCTGGGCCTTCAGTGCTGTGGGGGCTCTGGAGGGGCAGATGAAGCGGAGGACCGGCGCTCTGGTCCCGTTGAGTCCTCAGAACCTGCTGGACTGCAGTGTGAGTTTGGGGAACCGCGGCTGTAAGGGCGGATATCTGAGCCGAGCCTTTCTCTACATCATCCGGAACAACGGCATCGACTCAAACACCTTCTACCCGTATGAACACAAGGTACTTCAGAACGCTCTGATGAGACACACGCCAGGCTTTAGTTTCAGTTCATCAGTGTTTGCTATAAAGCAGGGATGCCCCCCAGAGGATCCTGAAGGGAATTGCAGCTAATAATTCAACCGAAGTAAATTAAGCATTTTAAATAAAAACTAATTTAAACACTTACTAAAAATGAATGAAATCATAAAAATGTAAAACTGAAAATTTAAAAACTAAAAATATATAATACTTACTAAAAATGTTTATTAAATATTAAAAATAGCTTTAAAACTATCAAAAAACCCTTACTATTTTTTATTTATTTAAATAAATAATGTACAAATAAAATGCAAAATATTTTCTTTGTTTAGCTGCATGTCATGTGACAATGAGCCATCACCAGAGAGCGGTGAACATGCGGATGTGTGTTAAATTATTAAATATAATGTGTGTTTTAGCTCAGACGCTTCGGCTGAGAGGAGGTGCTGAAGCTGTTCTCATGTTCACAGGAGGGTGTGTGCCGATATTCTGTGACGGGAAGAGCCGGATACTGCTCAGGTTTCCGGATTCTCCCACGTCACGATGAGGCAGCGCTGCAGAACGCCGTCGCTAACATCGGCCCTGTGTCCGTCGGGATCAACGCCAAACCGGCTTCATTCCACAGATACAGAGGAGGTAAGACACACACACACACTCTCACACACACACACACTCAGAAACACACACACACACACACACTCAGAAACACACACACACACTCACACACACACACACACACACACACTCATACTAAGAAACACACTCACACACACACACTCAGAAACACACACACACACTCTCACACACTCACACACACACAGACACTCTCACACACACACAGACACACAGACACTCACACACACACTCATACACACACACACAGACTCACACACACACAGAACCCACGCACACTCATACTCAGAAACACACACTCACACACACACACACACTCACACACACACACACACACACACACTCAGAAACACAGACACACTCTCACTCACTCACTCACTCAAACACACACACACTCAGAAACACACACACTCACACTCAGAAACACAGACAAACTCACACACTCACACACACACACTCAGAAACACACACTTACTCACACACACACACACACACTCTCTCACACACACACACACACTCAGAAACACAGACACACTCTCACTCACTCACTCACTCAAACACACACACACTCAGAAACACACACACTCACACTCAGAAACACAGACACACTCACACAAACTCACACACTCACACACACACACTCAGAAACACACACTCACTCACACACACACACACACTCTCTCACACACACACAGACACTCACACACACACACTCTCTCACACGTGTGTGTTCAGGGATATACAGTGATCCTCACTGCGGCTCTGGATTGGTCAATCATGCGGTTCTCGTCGTCGGTTACGGCTCAGAAAACGGACAAGATTACTGGCTGGTGAAAAACAGGTTACTTTTCACTTCATATCATTTTCTATAATATTATTAATAAATATTGTAATTATAATATAATATATAATATAGAGTCTGAGCTCTAATGACCTCTAGTGGTGTAATTATGAAATCATTACTGATTATCTAAGGGCAATAACTCTTGTTTTTCTGTCTGTGTGTGTGTGTGTGTGTGTCAGCTGGGGGACGGTGTGGGGTGAGAAGGGCTTCATACGCATGGCACGAAATAAAAACATGTGTGGAATATCCAGCTTTGCCATTTTCCCCACCGTCTCGTCCGATCCATACGAGACTCTGGAGTGAGAAATATCAATTATAATATCTGTGTTATGAAATATGCTTTTGACAGTGTTTAGTTCACGTTCTCCTGGAGACTTCAATCTTCACATCTGGAGACGCACGGCTCTCATGTTTTAGCAATCTGAGAGATTATACTTCATATAAAACACATTTGCTTTACAGTAAACAAACTTTTATAACTATTTTATACTTTCATTTTTTGAAGTGTCTTCTGCAATAATAATCCGCCGTGTGTGTTTGAACCTTTGCTACTGGTGTTACTGGCAATAAAGCAGGTGAATTATAATAAGGGGGAGGAGCATCTCAGGCTACAGAGCATCTGATTTGACAACAACATCACTGATGTCATCCCCAGGAGAGTCTTTAAGTGTAATTGTGTGTTTGTGTTGAATAATTGATTAAAGTGATTAACACAAGAGCACGGCTTTATTGATCGTTCAACAGTTTTCATGCCATCATATCAATCGATATCAATGTGAAACCGTATGTGCGTTTAATAGCGTTACAGTCCTGAGAGAACACACACACACACTGATGATCATAACTCCCTTTGGCTCCTCGATCACAGAGAGTGTGTGTGTGTGTGTGTGTGTGTGTGAGAGTGAGTGAGTGAGTGAGTGAGTGAGTGGGTGTGGGGGTGTGGGGGTGAGTGTGTGAGTGTGTGAGTGTGTGAGTGAGTGAGTGAGTGAGTGTAAGGGTGTGTGTGTGTCCGATCACATGTGCTCCGGGTGATTCTGGAGGCAGCTGATGAACTCCTTCACCTGCCGACCCTCGAAACAGATCTGATACACAGACACGAACAGAGGAAACCTACACACACACACAGATGTCAGACACACACACACACACACAGATGAGGGTGTGATGATGTCACTGGCACTCACTTGTCAATCATGTTCCTCTTCTGAAGGATCTTGTAAACCTCTGCAGACGTTTGAGGGCCCTGGAGCTTCTGACCGTTCAGCATCTCAGCTTCCAGCTCCACAATTGACTGATCACACACAGAAACGACACGTCAGCACTACACACACACACACACACACACATAAACGACACATCAGCACTACACACACACACACACACACAGAAACGACACGTCAGCACTACACACACACACACATCACACACACATCACACACACAGAAACGACACGTCAGCACTACTCACGCACACACACATCACGCACACACACACACACACACAAACACAGCACACACACACACAGACACACATCAGCGCTTCACTCCAGTTAAAGCGTTCACACACACACACACACACACATCAGCGCCTCACTCCAGTTAAAGCGTTCACACACACACACACACATCAGCGCCTCACTCCAGTTAAAGCGTTCACACACACACACATCAGCGCCTCACTCCAGTTAAAGCGTTCACACACACACATCAGCGCCTCACTCCAGTTAAAATGTTCACACACACACACACACACACATCAGCGCCTCGCTCCAGTTAAAGTGTTCACACACACACACACACATCAGCGCCTCACTCCAGTTAAAGCATTCACACACACACACACACACACACACATCAGCGCCTCACTCCAGTTAAAGTGTTCACACACACACACATCAGCGCCTCACTCCAGTTAAAGCGTTCACACACACACACACATCAGCGCCTCACTCCAGTTAAACCGTTCACACACACACACACACACACACACACACATCAGCGCCTCACTCCAGTTAAAGTGTTCACACACACACACACACACATCAGCGCCTCACTCCAGTTAAAGCGTTCACACACACACACACATCAGCGCCTCACTCCAGTTAGTGTTCACACACACACACACACACACATCAGCGCCTCACTCCAGGTAAAGCGTTCACACACACACACACACATCAGCGCCTCACTCCAGTTAAAGTGTTCACACACACACACACATCAGCGCCTCACTCCAGTTAAAGTGTTCACACACACACACACACACACATCAGCGCCTCACTCCAGTTAAAGCGTTCACACACACACACATCAGCGCCTCACTCCAGTTAAAGCGTTCACACACACACACACACATCAGCGCCTCACTCCAGTTAAAGCGTTCACACACACACACACACATCAGCGCCTCACTCCAGTTAAAGCGTTCACACACACACACACACATCAGCGCCTCACTCCAGTTAAAGTGTTCACACACACACACACACATCAGCGCCTCACTCCAGTTAAAGTGTTCACACACACACACACACATCAGCGCCTCACTCCAGTTAAAGCGTTCACACACACACACACACATCGGCGCCTCACTCCAGTTAAAGCGTTCACACACACACACACACATCAGCGCCTCACTCCAGTTAAAGTGTTCACACACACACACACACACATCAGCGCCTCACTCCAGTTAAAGCGTTCACACACACACACACACATCAGCGCCTCACTCCAGTTAAAGCATTCACACACACACACACACACACATCAGCGCCTCACTCCAGTTAAAGCGTTCACACACACACACATCAGTGCCTCACTCCAGTTAAAGCGTTCACACACACACACACACATCAGCGCCTCACTCCAGTTAAAGCGTTCACACACACACACACACATCAGCGCCTCACTCCAGTTAAAGCGTTCACACACACACACACACACACATCAGCGCCTCACTCCAGTTAAAGTGTTCACACACACACACACATCAGCGCCTCACTCGAGTTAAAGCATTCACACACACACACACACACATCAGCGCCTCACTCCAGTTAAAGCGTTCACACACACACATCAGCGCCTCACTCCAGTTAAAGCGTTCACACACACACAGACATCAGCGCCTCGCTCCAGTTAAAGTGTTCACACACACACACACACACACATCAGCGCCTCACTCCAGTTAAAGCATTCACACACACACACACACACACACACATCAGCGCCTCACTCCAGTTAAAGCGTTCACACACACACACACACATCAGCGCCTCACTCCAGTTAAAGCATTCACACAC
>CM077209.1:852602-875102 GCA_039654625.1 Rhinogobio ventralis
TGTGTGTGTGTGTGTTTGTGTGTGTGTTTGTGTGTGTGTGTGTGTGTGTGTGTTCAGGCACCTTCAGAGCGCCGCACAGCTCCACCGTGTCGCTCTCCTTCACCACAGTGATGCGGAAGTTTGGTGTTTGCAGGAGCTCTTTAAAGATCTTGCCGTTGGGCTCGTTAGTGGCTCCTGAAACACACACACACACACACAGAATCATGAACACACTGCAGCGCATGAGGTCAGGCGCTTGGCAGGATCCTCACGCACCAATGGTGGTCTCGCAGAACTTCTCTTCCGCCACCTCACTGGCGATGTTGGCGCCCATCAGCACACTGACCTCGATCTCCAGCTTGGACCTGATGATGTCAGAGATCAGGGTCAGACCGCTCGGACCCTCGTCGATACCCTGAACACACACACAGATGAGTCTGGAATGGACTAGTGCACTGCACACTATTTTTAAAAACACTATGTGAAACAGTAATATAAATGCATATATAAACGCAAAACCCAATAAAAGTAATTACGTCTGAAAATACTCTTAACACAGTGTACTATACACTACATTGCCAAAAGTTTTGGGACGCCTGCCTTTACATGCACATTAATGACATCCCGTTCTTAATCCGTAGGGTTTAATATGGAGTTGTCCCACCCTTTGCAGCTCTAACAGCTTCAACTCTTCTGGGAAGGCTTTCCACAAGGTTTAGGAGTGTGTTTATGGGAATTTTTGACCATTCTTCTAGAAGCGCATTTGTGAGGTCAGGCACTGATGTTGGACGAGAAGGCCTGGCTCGCAGTCTCCGCTCTAATTCATCCCAAAGGTGTTCTATCGGGATGAGGTCAGGACTCTGTGCAGGCCAGTCAAGTTCCTCCACACCAAACTCACTCATCCATGTCTTTATGGACCGACGCTTTGTGCACTGGAGCGCAGTCATGTTGGGACAGGAAGGGGCCGTCCCCAAACTGTTCCCACAAAGTTTGGAGCATGAAATTGCCCAAAATGTCTTGGTATGCTGAAGCATTAAGAGTTCCTTTCACTGGAACTAAGGGGCCAAGCCCAACCCCTGAAAAACAACCCCACCTCATAATCCCCCCTCCACCAAACTTTACACTTGGCACAATGCAGTCAGGCAAGTCCCGTTCCCCTGGCAACCGCCAAACCCAGACTCGTCCATGGGATTGCAGACAGAGAAGCGTGATTGGTCACTCAGAGAACACGTCTCACTGCTCTAGAGTCCAGTGGCGGCGTGCTTTACCCCACTGCATCCCACGCTTTGCATTGCTCTTGGTGATGTAAGGCTTGGATGAGCTGCTCGGCCATGGAAACCCATTCCATGAAGCTCTCTACACACTGTTCTTGAGCTTATCTGAAGGCCACAGAAGTCTGGAGGTCTGTAGCTGTTGACTCTGCAGAAAGTTGGCGTCTTCTGCGCACTGTGACCCTCAGCATGCGCTGACCCCGCTCTGTGATTTTACGTGGCCTATCACTTCGTGGCTGAGTTGCTGTTGTTCCCAATTGCTTCCTCTTTGTTGTAATCCCACTAACAGTTGAGCGTGGAATATTTAGTAGTGAGGAAATGTCAGGAATGGAGTTATTGCACAGGTGGCAACCTATCACGGTACCACGCTTGAGTTCACTGAGCTCCTGAGAGCGACCCATTCTTTCACAAATGTTTGTAGAAGCGTCTGCATACCTAGTGCTTGATTTATACACCTGTGGCCATGAAGGGATTGAACACCTGAACTCAGTGATCTGGAGGGGCGTCCCAATACTTTTACATAAACACTGTATTAATAAATGCTTTACTTAAACACAACTGATTGAAAATAATGTGAAATATTTTTCTTATTTTTTTAATAATTTTTATAGAAATAAGTTGTGCATCATTTAGAGGTGAATATTGTCTAGAAGCATTAAAATGTCCACCTGAAGAACTACACAAACTGAAATAAAAATAAAAACTCAAATAAAAATAAACTCAATCTAAATAGTAATCACAAAAGCACATTACTAAAAATGTAACTAAAATTAAAATAAAACCTTCAAATTCAATATTAACAGTGACTATAACAGTACAGAAATAACACTAAAGGACAGATTCCAGGCGGGGATGGCGGGTCGTACTTTGATGAGGGAGATCCCGAGGGCTCCAGGTTTGACGTGAGGCTTCATCTGGTCACAGATCTTCACAATAAACTGATGAGGAATGACGAAGATCAGGAAGTCGGCTCCGCTCGTGGCCTCGGTGACGTCAGGAACAGCCACCTGCGGACGCACAACACACACTCATCATAAAAATACACTCTAAAACTGAGTTTACATGCTGTCATTAATGACCATGAGCTGGTTCTTGAAGTTCACCCAAAAATAAAAATAAACTGTGTGTGTGTGTTTGTGTGTGCGAGTGTGTGTATATGTGTGTGTGAGTGAGTGTGTGTATGTGTGCGTGTGAGTGTGTGTGTGAGTGTGTGTATGTGTGTGTGTGTGCGTGTTTGTGTGTGCGTGTGACTGTGTGTGTGTGAGTGTATGTGTGTGTGTATGAGTGAGTGTGTGTGTGTGTGAGTGTGTGTGTGTGTGTGAGTGTGTGTGTGAGTGAGTGATTGTGTGAGTGTGTGTGTAAGTGAGTGAGTGTGTGAGTGAAAGCGTGTGTGTGTGTGCATGTGAGTGTGTATGTGTGTGTGTGAGTGTGTGTGTGAGTGAGTGAGTGAGTGTGTGTGTGTGTGTGTGTGTGTGTGTGAGTGAGTGAGTGTGTGAGTGAAAGTGTGTGTGTGTGTGTGCATGTGTGTGTGTGAGTGTGTGTGAGTGAGTGAGTGAGTGAGTGAGTGAGTGTGTGTGAGTGAGTGTGTGAGTGAAAGCGTGTGTGTGTGTGCATGTGAGTGTGTATGTGTGTGTGTGAGTGTGTGTGTGAGTGAGTGAGTGAGTGTGTGTGTGTGTGTGTGTGTGTGTGTGAGTGAGTGAGTGTGTGAGTGAAAGTGTGTGTGTGTGTGTGCATGTGTGTGTGTGAGTGTGTGTGAGTGAGTGAGTGAGTGAGTGAGTGAGTGAGTGTGTGTGAGTGAGTGTGTGAGTGAAAGTGTGTGTGTGTGTGCATGTGTGTGTGAGTGAGTGTGTGAGTGTGTGTGTGAGTGAGTGTGTGAGTGTGTGTGTGTGTGTGTGTGAGTGAGTGAGTGTGTGAGTGAGTGAGTGTGTGTGTGTGTGTGTGCGTGTGCGAGTGTGTGTGTGAGTGTTTGTGTGACTGTTTTTAGCATTTTTTGATTCAGTTTTAATTTATTTATAATATGAGCTACTAGGTTGTGTTTGAATGATTGCGACACTCCTTTATTCCTCCTTCAGCTTTGCTCTAGTAGCTGATCTCACCCATGAATCCAGATTTGTGTTGAAAGTCATTATTAATCCGGTTTACCCACGTCTGGTGTGACACACCCTAAATGTTCTTCTGTTGTGTTTAATTCTGAACTCATTCCGTGGTTCGGTTAGTCACATGTCATTATTAGTCCGTGTCTGGTTGAGAAACACAGACGCAGCAGTGATGAAGAGTGTAAAGGTGATCTGTGCAAAGGTCCTCACTGTAATCTGTGTGTCACTTCACTGATAACAGCTCAGTGTGAACATCGCACAATGAACTACAGGTAATATATTGAGCACAGGTCATCTGGAGACATAAATCACAGTGAGTGAAAGCTGATGAAGAGAGAGACACACACCACGTTTTTGGGCAGTTTGTGTCCGGGCAGGTACTTGACGTTCTCGTGCTCGGTGTTGATGATCTCTGTGAGTTTGCGTCCGTCGATCATCTCCTCATAAACCCACATCTTCACCAGAGGCTCGAAGCGGTTTGAGGCTTTCACATTGTGCCCGATGATCTTTGCAATGGCAGAACCCCTTAAATAACACACACACACACACATCACTAATCAACAACACAAATCAACAACACACACACATCACTGACCAAGAGTTAACCCAGGGTACCAGCTGACAAAAACATGTTTTAAGAACGTTTAACGTTCCAATTAAGTTATGGGAAAAAAAAATCTGAATGTTCTCTAAATGTCCAAAACATCTAGTTTATTAAAGCTTTTAAGGGAACGTTGCATTGTTTCATTCTTCAAACGTTATGGGAACGTTACTGTTGAATGTTCTCTGAACGTTACTGTTGAATGTTCTCTGAACGTTACTGTTGAATGTTCTCTGAATGTTACTGTTGAATGTTCTCTGAACGTTACTTTTGAATGTTCTCTGAACGTTACTGTTGAATGTTCTCTGAACGTTACTGTTGAATGTTCTCTGAACGTTACTGTTGAATGTTCTCTGAACGTTACTTTTGAATGTTCTCTGAACGTCACTTTAGAATGTTCTCTGAACGTTACTGTTGAATGTTCTCTGAACGTTACTGTTGAATGTTCTCTGAACGTTACTTTTGAATGTTCTCTGAACGTCACTTTAGAATGTTCTCTGAACGTTACTGTTGAATGTTCTCTGAACGTTACTTTTGAATGTTCTCTGAGCGTTACTTTAGAATGTTCTCTGAGCGTTACTTTAGAATGTTCTCTGAACGTTACTTTTGAATGTTCTCTGAACGTTACTTTTGAATGTTCTCTGAGCGTTACTTTAGAATGTTCTCTGAACGTTACTTTTGAATGTTCTCTGAACGTTACTTTTGAATGTTCTCTGAGCGTTACTTTAGAATGTTCTCTGAACGTTACTTTTGAATGTTCTCTGAACGTTACTTTTGAATGTTCTCTGAACGTTACTTTTGAATGTTCTCTGAACGTTACTTTTGAATGTTCTCTGAACGTCACTTTAGAATGTTCTCTGAGCGTTACTTTAGAATGTTCTCTGAACGTTACTTTTGAATGTTTTCTGAACGTCACTTTAGAATGTTCTCTGAACGTCACTTTTGAATGTTCTCTGAACGTCACTTTTGAATGTTCTCTGAACGTCACTTTTGAATGTTCTCTGAACGTCACTTTAGAATGTTCTCTGAACGTTACTTTTGAATGTTCTCTGAACGTTACTGTTGAATGTTCTCTGAACGTTACTTTAGAATGTTCTCTGAACGTCACTTTAGAATGTTCTCTGAACGTTACTCTTGAATGTTCTCTGAACGTCACTTTAGAATGTTCTCTGAACGTCACTTTTGAATGTTCTCTGAACGTCACTTTTGAATGTTCTCTGAACGTCACTTTTGAATGTTCTCTGAGCGTTACTTTAGAATGTTCTCTGAACGTTACTTTTGAATGTTCTCTGAACGTCACTTTAGAATGTTCTCTGAACGTCACTTTTGAATGTTCTCTGAACGTCACTTTTGAATGTTCTCTGAACGTCACTTTTGAATGTTCTCTGAACGTCACTTTAGAATGTTCTCTGAACGTTACTTTTGAATGTTCTCTGAACGTTACTGTTGAATGTTCTCTGAACGTTACTTTAGAATGTTCTCTGAACGTCACTTTAGAATGTTCTCTGAACGTTACTTTTGAATGTTCTCTGAACGTTACTTTTGAATGTTCTCTGAACGTTACTTTTGAATGTTCTCTGAACGTTAATTTTGAATGTTCTCTGAACGTTACTTTTGAATGTTCTCTGAACGTCACTTTTGAATGTTCTCTGAACGTCACTTTTGAATGTTCTCTGAACGTCACTTTTGAATGTTCTCTGAACGTCACTCTTGAATGTTCTCTGAACGTTACTTTTGAATGTTCTCTGAACGTTACTTTTGAATGTTCTCTGAGCGTTACTTTTGAATGTTCTCTGACCGTTACTTTAGAATGTTCTCTGAACGTTACTTTTGAATGTTCTCTGAACGTCACTCTTGAATGTTCTCTGAACGTTACTTTTGAATGTTCTCTGAACGTTACTTTTGAATGTTCTCTGAACGTTACTTTTGAATGTTCTCTGAACGTTACTTTTGAATGTTCTCTGAACTATACTTTTGAATGTTCTCTGAACGTTACTTTTGAATGTTCTCTGAACTATACTTTTGAATGTTCTCTGAACGTTACTTTTGAATGTTCTCTGAACGTTACTTTTGAATGTTCTCTGAACGTTACTCTTGAATGTTGTCTGAACGTTACTTTTGAATGTTCTCTGAACGTTACTTTTGAATGTTCTCTGAACGTCACTTTTTAATGTTCTCTGAACGTCACTTTTGAATGTTCTCTGAACGTTACTTTTGAATGTTCTCTGAGCGGCACTTTTGAATGTTCTCTGAGCGTTACTGTTGAATGTTCTCTGAACGTTACTGTTGAATGTTCTCTGAACGTTACTGTTGAATGTTCTCTGAACGTTACTGTTGAATGTTCTCTGAACGTTACTTTTGAATGTTCTCTGACCGTTACTTTAGAATGTTCTCTGAACGTTACTCTTGAATGTTCTCTGAACGTCACTTTTGAATGTTCTCTGAACGTTACTCTTGAATGTTCTCTGAACGTTACTCTTGAATGTTCTCTGAACGTTACTCTTGAATGTTCTCTGAACGTTACTCTTGAATGTTCTCTGAACGTTACTCTTGAATGTTCTCTGAACGTTACTTTTGAATGTTCTCTGAACGTTACTTTTGAATGTTCTCTGACCGTTACTTTAGAATGTTCTCTGAGCGTTACTTTTGAATGTTCTCTGAACGTTACTTTTGAATGTTCTCTGAGCATTACTCTTGAATGTTCTCTGAACGTCACTTTTAAATGTTCTCTGAACGTTACTTTTGAATGTTCTCTGACCGTTACTTTTGAATGTTCTCAGAGCGTTACTTTTGAATGTTCTCTGAACGTTACTTTTGAATGTTCTCTGAGCGATATATTTGAATGTTCTCTGAACGTCACTTTAGAATGTTCTCTGAGCGTTACTTGTGAATGTTCTCTGAACGTTACTTTTGAATGTTCTCTGAGCGTTACTTTTGAATGTTCTCTGAACGTTACTCTTGAATGTTCTCTGAACGTCACTTTTGAATGTTCTCTGAACGTCACTTTTGAATGTTCTCTGAACGTTACTTTTGAATGTTCTCTGAGCGGCACTTCTGAATGTTCTCTGAACGTTACTTTTGAATGTTCTCTGAACGTTACTTTTGAATGTTCTCTGAGCGTTACTTTTGAATGTTCTCTGAGCGTTACTTTAGAATGTTCTCTGAACGTCACTTTTGAATGTTCTCTGAGCGTTACTTTTGAATGTTCTCTGAGCGTTACTTTTGAATGTTCTCTGAACGTTACTTTTGAATGTTCTCTGAACGTCACTTTAGAACGTTCTCTGAACGTCACTTTAGAACGTTCTCTGAACGTTACTTTTGAATGTTCTCTGAGCGTTACTTTTGAATGTTCTCTGAACGTTACTCTTGAATGTTCTCTGAACGTCACTTTTGAATGTTCTCTGAACGTTACTGTTGAATGTTCTCTGAACGTTACTTTTGAATGTTCTCTGAGCGTTACTTTTGAATGTTCTCTGAACGTTACTTTTGAATGTTCTCTGAACGTCACTTTAGAACGTTCTCTGAACGTCACTTTAGAACGTTCTCTGAACGTCACTTTTGAATGTTCTCTGAACGTTACTTTTGAATGTTCTCTGAGCGTTACTTTTGAATGTTCTCTGAGCGTTACTTTTGAATGTTCTCTGAACGTTACTTTTGAATGTTCTCTGAGCGTTACTTTTGAATGTTCTCTGAACGTTACTCTTGAATGTTCTCTGAACGTCACTTTTGAATGTTCTCTGAACGTTACTTTTGAATGTTCTCTGAGCGTTACTTTTGAATGTTCTCTGAACGTTACTTTTGAATGTTCTCTGAACGTTACTCTTGAATGTTCTCTGAGCGTTACTTTTGAATGTTCTCTGAACGTTACTCTTGAATGTTCTCTGAACGTTACTTTTGAATGTTCTCTGAACGTTACTCTTGAATGTTCTCTGAGCGTTACTCTTGAATGTTCTCTGAACGTTACTTTTGAATGTTCTCTGAACGTTACTCTTGAATGTTCTCTGAGCGTTACTTTTGAATGTTCTCTGAACGTTACTTTTGAATGTTCTCTGAGCGTTACTCTTGAATGTTCTCTGAGCGTTACTTTAGAATGTTCTCTGAGCGTTACTTTTGAATGTTCTCTGAGTGTTACTTTTGAATGTTCTCTGAGCGTTACTTTTGAATGTTCTCTGAACGTTACTCTTGAATGTTCTCTGAACGTCACTTTTGAATGTTCTCTGAGCGTTACTTTTGAATGTTCTCTGAACGTTACTTTTGAATGTTCTCTGAACGTTACTTTTGAACGTTCTCTGAACGGCACTTTAGAATGTTCTCTGAGTGTTACTCTTGAATGTTCTCTGAACGGCACTTTTGAATGTTCTCTGAGCGTTACTCTTGAATGTTCTCTGAGCGTTACTCTTGAATGTTCTCTGAACGTTACTCTTGAATGTTCTCTGAGCGTTACTCTTGAATGTTCTCTGAACGTTACTCTTGAATGTTCTCTGAGCGTTACTCTTGAATGTTCTCTGAGCGTTACTCTTGAATGTTCTCTGAACGTTACTTTAGAATGTTCTCTGAACGTTACTCTTGAATGTTCTCTGAACGTTACTTTAGAATGTTCTCTGAACGTTACTCTTGAATGTTCTCTGAACGTCATTCTTGAATGTTCTCTGAACGTCATTCTTGAATGTTCTCTGAACGTTACTTTAGAATGTTCTCTGAACGTTACTCTTGAATGTTCTCTGAACGTCATTCTTGAATGTTCTCTGAACGTTCTGAAACAACATTTAAAAAACGTTAGACGAATATCCAATTAAAATGTCATTATTTTGGCATGAACGTTTGGAATGTTCTCTCGAAGTTATGAACAAACGTTCTTCCAGCAACGTTAATAGACCGTTCATTAAGTTATCTGGTCTTTAATAATGATCTCAAAACGTTAGCACAAAAACATTATTTATACGGTTTTTATGTTGTTGTAACGTTCTAACGTTTTTTTTAAATGTTGCTATTGTTTCAGAACGTTCAGAGAACATTTAAATGTAACGTTCCCATAACGTTTGAAGAATGATACAAAGTAACGTTCCCTTATCCTTCACATAACCAAGAAAATATGTAAACATTTAAAAAGGTCTCTTTCACAGAACATTCAGAAATAATTATACAATTATTTTTGTTAGTTGGAATGTGAGCGGAATCGTCGTAATCTTAGAAAGTAACGCGGTAAACTACCAATAGCAATCAGTCAGTGGTACATATCCAAGATTCATGGTATCAATGAACATCACAGTACCATGGTAACACCACAGTATTTTTGTAAGCGAACACACACGCGCGCGCGCATACATACACAAACACACGCATGTGGAAACGCAAGACGGACGCCGGTGAAAATGAAACTCGTCGCGCGTCTGGCGTCGCGTCGCGTCGCGTTCAGTGTTCACTGCGTAGGTAGAAAAACTGCAAACAGCTGCCCGTTTGATACATGAGCAGGAACTCACCAGTTTCCAGAGCCAATAATACAAACTTTCTTTCCAGGCATCGTGTTGTTGTGTGTTGACCAGTCAATGAGAGAGTGAAGTTTGACTTCCTGACACACCCGTCAAAGAGTGTGTGTGTGTGTGAGAGAGAGAGATAGAGAGAGTGTGTGTGTGTGTGTGTGAGAGAGATGTAAGGCTGGGTTCAACAGGTCTGGATTTGTCTCTGTTCCTAAATTCCTTCTGTCTGTGTGATACTGATACTTTATAATAAACTGAATGGAAATATTATTTATGCATGCGTTAATGCTTGAACTTTCAGCTCAGCTCACCTTACATGATTTTATTTGTCTTTATGAAGACGTTGAAGTGCACAGAGCTTTATGTGAGGGTTTAGGGCATGCGACATATCAATAGCAGAAGTCAGTGACGGTCTCCTTCATGTGATCATGCTGGTTTTGCTGATCATGAAATAATACAGCAAATCATGACCAATAAATGAATCCCATCGTTTCTTCATACGAGGACTAAATAATGTTCTGCATATATTTACACAATTTATCAAGCATTTCTGCTGCCCTGTTAAAAGTCCAGAGATCAAAGGAGAAATAATCACATTTTATAACCATATGATATGACCTTTGACCCCAGAGAAGATCCTGGCATTACTATATAATATAATTAATATAACATAACATAATATAATAATATAACATAATATAATATAATTAATATAACATAATATAATAATATAGAATTAAAAAAAATAAAATAAAACAAAACATTCTGGAAAAAATACAAACATATTTTATTAAATTCAACAATCAATGGACTGACAGAGAAACAGCTATAATGTATTATTATAGTTGAATATTAAACATACACACATGCTGATTAAAAGAGAAAAACATCCATAAAGTGCTTCATCTCATAACTAATAATAATCTCATAATAATCAAGTTATTCATCTCTTCCATTCAGCTTCTTCCCTTCATATGTTATTCATAATGAAAAGTGCCAGTGGATTGACAGCATTTCAAAGACTCATAATTGTATGTGAATGATGGAAATATGAGCCGTCCCTGTCTCTGTCCAACTTCTCGTGTAAAATTAAGCTGAATTAACATCAAATGTCTGTAAAATGCTGATTTTGGCCATCCCGAAAATATCTAAAACCATGCACCGCCATATTCTAAAATATCCACAATACAAATGAAATAACAGCAAGAATTTTATTAACCATATTCAATTCTATGTATTAAAAAGCTACTTTTAACTATTAACACATTTATTTACATATATATTTTAGCCGTTTCCCACATTTGTGCTCAACCGTTACCACATGATTTTCACCAAATGACAAAAATTCATAAAATTCCTACAAGATAGCCAGGAAATGACATCACTAGAGCAGAACATGTTCTCTCAGTGTTTACATGACTCAAGCTCATTGAGACTTGACGTATATAAGATTTCAGATATGAACTACAAAGTGAAGTTCGTTGGGACAAACTTTAATGTTGGCTCGACAAACCCGTATAAAAGTTTTATAAGCTTTAAATTTAGTGAAGTGGAAAGAAAGAATTAAAGAAAGACATTGCTAGCATGAATTGCTAGCATGTTTTAACATTTTACTAGCATGAATTAACATGTTTTCCTAACATGATTTAACATTACTGGCATTTTGCTAACATGAATTAGCATGTTTTTAACATGATTAACATGTTAACATGAATTAACATGTTGCTAGCATGATTAGCATGTTTTCTAACATGATTTAACATGTTGCTAGCATTTTTCAAAGTTACTTGCATGAATTAGCATTTTATTAGCATGATTTAGCATTCTGCTAACATGAATTAGCATGTTTGTTAACATGATTAACACATTGCTAACATGATTTAACATGTCCTAGGATAGTTGTTAAGCTTTGCTAGTGATTAATAGCTTAAATAGTTTTATTGTACAAAAGTTTTGACCCCCTTATTGAAGGTCTATGGGACTTTTCGTAGTTTTGATCGTCTGCTTAATGAAAACCGTAAATCGGATCAGTTAGAAAAGATACAACGACCTGAGTCAGAGCCGAGACTAAGGCCCAATCCCAATTCTATTTTATACCCCTTCCCCTACACCTGAAACAGAGTGGCAAGGCGTAGGGGTGAAAATATTCCCCTAAGAAATGGGACACCACTACTACACCATTACCTGTTATCATGCCCCGTTTCTTTTATTAGTGTCCTGTAACATTTAACCAGTATGAACAGCAGTGAAGTGCATAGGCTATATCTAACAGAAATCAGGTGCGAGAACGTATAACAAATCACTCACTCCCAACGTTGTTTTGCGCTGTATTTGGACTTAAGAAAACAGCACTCGTTTTCAGTTCAAAAACGTATGAGCCTTCGAGTTTCTTAAGATGATACAGAACATACAAGACTGGTGAAGCAGCTTTTCCATCAGGCCAAACTGTTCTCTTTGTTTATTAACCGTTCTATTCCGTGCTGATCCGAGCCGGTCGGTACGGATATGGTTTTGTTTTCTACTGTGGTGCTGCGATAATGGAGCTCTTTGCAATGTAATACAAACAAGTCAGTTGTTGCCTTGGAGACGCAAGAGTTTACAGACAATACGTGATATAAATATCGACTGCGTTATTAAGGATGACCAGATATTTTCCCCTTACCCCTACCACTTCAGCCAAAAGAGAATTGAGACACCCCTACCCCTTCACGTGAACGCGCAAAACGAAGAGGTGGGGGAAAGGGAAGGGCTAAGGGGTAGATATTGGATTGGGCCTAAAGCTCTAGGAGGAGAAATGGTTTACATTCAGGCTCAGAAGAAGAAGTTTATATGGTAGATGAGATCTGTCAAGCCAGCAGAATAAAGCAGCGCACGCGTACATACACAACTACATAAATATTAAGACCTCATAATAAAATGAAGTTCCTTTTTCCTAGTATAATCTGTGTGGAACAACTAGGTATAATTTACTGAATAAGCTATTAGATCATGTGACTGAACTGTTGTCATGAAAAACATTGACACACACAGAGAGGAAGAGAGCGGTGTCACACACAGCCTTGAGCAACACATAAGGCCGCGAGCGTCACATGATGAATAAGTGTATTTTCGTTCAGCATTTGTGTGTGTGTGTAAGTGTGTCTATGAAGGGATCACACTGCAGCTCTCAGGACTTGTTGAACGCGGCCAGCACGGCCCAGATCATCTCCTCGGCCGGACTCGTGACCCGAGCGCTCTCCTGGTCGGGCTCAGCTTCCAGCAGGCTGCGCGAGCGTGAGTAGGCTAGCTCGTAGCGGTCGTCGGGCAGCGATGAGAGTGCGTTCTCCAGCACGTCTGAGATGTGAGCCAGCAGGATCAGTGCCAGCGTCCGGCGGCTCATGCGGCGCGAGTCGTTGGTCCAGCGGTCCAGCAGACTGTCCTGCAGACGCTGCACCAGGCGCTCCTTCTCGCTGCTGTCCGTCAACGGGTGTGTGGTCATGTCAAACAGCAGGAAGTTCTGCTTCTCTGTGGTCAGGACACCCTTATCCACTAGATTTTTGGCCAGGCGCTCGCGCATGTTACGCATCTGGAAGTGCAGCTTCAGCGGATTCCACGTCTCGCCTGAAAACAAACACCACAAACATATGTGTGTGTGAGTGTGTGTGTGTGTGTGTGTGTGTCTGAGTGAGTGAAAAAATGGAGCGCAGCTGGAAGTTAACAAACCTATAGGTTTTTCGCATTTCATGGAAGGAAAGTGTTACTGCATACAGAAAGGCCGTAAAAAACTGCTAGATCTGCTTATTTCTCGACTCTCTTAGAAGAAAACAAACACAACCCTAGGTATTTATTTGATACAGTGGCTAAATTAAGTTACGTTTTTTTTTACAATCGCTATGACAATTTTTTCAATACTTTTAACAATTTTCCTAAACTCTTAACGCACCAACACACCTACAACACACAACTGCCAAAACTGTTAATTTCATGCTCAAAACCACACATTGTAAACTAAACTCCAACACAAATTTTCAAAATACAATAATACATTAACACAATACACTATGTCTACCAAAACCCTAACACATGTTCTCTTCCAACAGGAACATTTAGTCAATCATAGCACAAAGTCATAAAAACACTAACATCAGATGGAATCACAGAAACTGTGTCAGGTCTGCCCTTATACAATAGACAGTATATTTTATTGATCATAGATTGTGTGTCTATTGAAGCCTCTCCACATTTCTGTTTTGTTGGGTTTAGTAAATGCATGCATTTTGTTTCTTCTGCTGCAGAAATTCAATACACAAAATGAATGACCCATCTCAGAGTAGCTTTATAGAATGCCCTTCAGTTTTATTTCATTATCAGCAATCACCATGTTCACAATAGCAAGTTCCTGTTCTTCATTCAGGAGCTTTCCTGAGGGAGGTGTTGAATCCTTAGAGAGACAGAATACAGTTACATATTAGAGACCAGAGGCATACAGTCACTGTAATACATGCTAAAAATATTTACACTTTGCAGTAGGAGAAGCCCTTATACAATATCCTACCTGTTGGTTTCTCGAAAAATCTGGATAATGGATGCCACTGTGTCCGGCTGAGATTTGGCTGTACTCGTTCAAGGTTTATGATAGTAGCTCTTATTTCATCAGTTACCCTAATTCTGGCCCTTCTTTGAGCGCCACCATGCATTCTAACTCCTCAAACTCTCCCTTGTCCTGGTACTCATCTTCCTCTCCCTCATGCAGGCATTTTTCTTACTTTATTTGTGTTGCTCTATATTGTTCCTGTTTCACACAAGAGCAGCCCAAAGATGTCCTCTTTTACTGTACACCATATGGTCATGTGATTGTAAGAACATCAACACCTGAACAATTCCTAGATGGGAATCAGCTGTGATTTATATATTTGCATAACTTCAATCAGCTGTTGATGACTTTATGAACTTCTTTACGTGCAAAATTTATAATATTACAGAAAAAAATATAACTATGCAACCATCTACTACAGTAATAGTAATACAGAGTTTCTAATTATTGGACAAAAAACCTCTGTACGTAGTAACCTAGAATACTGTCTAACACTTGATGGCTGCTCTGTCAAGTCCTCGTCGTCAGTGAGGAACCTGGGTGTGCTCTTTGATACCAATCTCTCATTTGAAAGCCACGTTTCTAGCATCTGTAAAACTGCATTCTACCATCTTAAAAATATATCTAAATTACGGCATATGCTTTCAATGCAAAATGCTGAACAGTTAGTTCATGGGTTCATGACCTCAAGGCTAGATTATTGTAATGCTCTACTGGGTGGTTGCCCTGCTCGCTTAATAAATAAACTGCAGCTGGTCCAAAACGCAGCAGCTCGAGTTCTTACTAGAACCAGGAAGTATGACCATATTAGCCCGGTTCTGTCTAAATGGTTTAGTGTGTGTGTGTGTGTGTGTTTGTGAGAGTGAGTGTGTGTGTGAGAGTGTGTGTGAGAGTGAGTGTGAGAGAGTGAAAGTGAGTGTGTGTGTGTGTGAGAGTGTGTGTGTGTGCGAGTGTGTGTGTGTGTGTGCGAGTGAGTGTGTGTGTGTGCGAGTGAGTGTGTGTGTGTGTGCGAGTGAGTGTGTGTGCGAGTGAGTGAGTGTGAGAGAGTGAAAGTGAGTGTGTGTGTGTGAGTGTGAGTGAGTGTGTGTGTGAGTGTGTGAGTGTGAGTGTGTGTGTGTGTGTGTGTGAGTGTGTGTGTGTGTGTGCGAGTGAGTGTGTGTGTGTGAGTGTGTGTGTGTGTGTGAGAGTGTGAAAGTGAGTGTGTGTGAGTGAGTGTGTGAGTG
Organism: Rhinogobio ventralis; assembly: GCA_039654625.1. Lineage (NCBI taxonomy): Eukaryota > Metazoa > Chordata > Actinopteri > Cypriniformes > Gobionidae > Rhinogobio > Rhinogobio ventralis. The sequence continues at coordinate 867,823 of CM077209.1, forward strand.
TGTGTGTGAGTGTGAGTGTGTGTGTGAGAGAGTGAGTGTGAGAGAGTGAAAGTGAGTAAGTGAGTGTGTGTGTGTGTGTGTGTGTGTGTGTGTCACCTGTGAGCAGCTCGATCCAGCTGGTCACGTCCTCCGGTGGTTCAGTGCTCTTGATGTGTTTCAGCGCTTCATCCAGCAGAACGTCACCGGTCGGAGCCGCCGACTTGAACAAGACCTGCAGGAAACATGAATGATCAAAACATTAAATTAATAAAAATCTGCTTGTGTTAATATCTGAAATATTGAAGTCAGAGTTATTATAGTTAATTAAAACCATAAAACAAAAAACATTTTCAGTACTTGAACTGAAATATTTAATTTAGTTTAACGATGTACAAAAAGAACTAAAACTGAAATAAAAATGAATAAATAAAAACTAATTCAAAGTAATAATTCAATATATAATTTCTCACTTATATGTAAATGTATTTATTTAATATGTATTTATTATTTAACACCATATCAGCAACAAAAGCTATTTTCATGGCAAACTAGAACAATTAAATAAATAATATGATAGAGTAATTTAATATTTCTCCTACCATTTTATAAACAAATATAGCAATTATATATTTTAATAGAAATGTTTTTAAAAATGCCCACGAATGAAATTTCTGAGTAAAACTGTAATCTAATATCATAATTTCAATAAATGATTGCCACATACTGGCAGTTCTTCATCTTGTAATAAAAGCACACGGGTAATTCTTGAGCGACATCTTGTGTTCACAGTTAAAAATACAAACACAGAGTTTTCATTTATTTTCCTCAGTTCTTGTACACACATTCAGGACGCTGTGAGAAATAATCCAAAATATAACATTAAAGAAGGAAATGTGAATGTGTTGGTCACGCGGCTTGAGGCATCAGACAAGGCATTTCCGTCACGACCTCTGCATGTACGTCAGTTTTTATGGATGTAAACGAGCTGTGATTGTCCTGACACTGAAACACTAGCGCATCCGGTCGGGCAGGTTTGGATTATCTACAGTCACTCAGATCAGATTAAGAAGCTCCTGTGAAGGAGTCTCACACACACACACCACTGCTGTTTGCTTTCAGAGATGAGGTGTGCTGGGAATGTGCGTTAAAGCACAGAAAGATTTGCATGCGTGTTTCCTGGAGCTGCTGAACACTGAAGATCAGAGAACATCACTGAAGAAACATGAGTTACGCTACTGGTCAAAAGATTGGACTAATTAAGCTTTTTTAATGTTTCCACAGAAATATGAACTGTTTCCATCATAAATGTTTCTTGAGCTCAAATCCTCATATCCTCATGATTTGTGAAGGATCATGTGACACTGAAGACTGGAGTAATGATGATAAATTCAGCTTTGATCACAGGAATAAATTACACTTTACTATATATTCAGTATACTATATATATGACTTTAGGGGGGCGTTCCATTTTGGTTATTCTATGGTCACATGGCAACATTACAAAGAGGATATTTGGGAAACTAACAGAGCGTTCCCATGCGGTTCCCTGTTAGTCCGATGGGGACGTTTCATTCGGGACTGCTCAGTCTCTACACTACATTCACAACGTTTAGGGGACCAACCTAGAATATTTTTGGTCATATTTAGGTCCTTCATTTACTGAATGTGTTCAGAGCATGTGTGTGTGTATCAGTGTACACTGGGCTGCTTTAATGAGGGTCAGTAAACACAGGATTTGCACAAAAGTTGCTTCTCAAAGATGGATCAGTACCAACTGTTTGTCCAACTTCATATCCAGAACATGTCAGTACCGCACGTTATATTTTGTGAATGTGCTGGTTAGGACGCTGGCGGCCGAGGTGGCTAAAGTTAGCATTGCCTCTGACTGTATTCACAGAGATCAGAGCTTTTTTGAGAAGTAATAAAAGTGCTTTGGTGAGCATTTTCGGGCTAAAAATAACAAGCTCTGGAGGCAATGGTAGCTTTAGCCACCTCGGCCGCCAGCGTCCTAACCAGCACATTCACAAAATATGACGTGCGGTACTTACATGTTCTGGATATGAAGTTGGACAAACAGTTGGTACTGATCCATCTTTGAGAAGCAACTTTTGTGCAAATCCTGTGTTTGACTAACCCTCATTAGCAAAGCAGCACAGTGTACATTTATTCACACACACACACACACATTCTGAAAACATTCAGTAAACGTGATGAACCTAAATATGACCAAAAAATAACATTATAAGTCCCCTAAAAGTCCTGCACACGTTATGGGAATGTAGTGTAGAGACCCTAAACATTCCCAGAATCGTCCTGAATGTTCCCTGAACGTCCCCCAACCCTTTAAACTCCACATCGTGACCGTCTCTGAACGTTACATTTCTAGTGGGGTAGTGAATATTTAAATTAGTATTGTGAAATGATATACGTGTTTCGGTTTTGTTCAATTATAATTTGTGTTTTGGCAACATTGTAACATACAAACATGTCAATAAATCAATTAAAATTGAAATTCAATGTAAGTAAGAAGATCTGGATAAAAATGGTGTAGAAGTCTTTAAATCTACAGCTACTGGGTTTCCAGCTTCAAATTAAGTTATGAAAATTTCTGAATGTTCTCTAAAAAATGTTTTTAAATGTTTTTTTTGTTTATGTGAACGTTACATTGTATCATTCTTCAAACGTTAAGGGAACGTTACATTGTATCATTCTTCAAACGTTAAGGGAACGTTACATTGTATCATTCTTCAAACGTTAAGGGAACGTTACATTGTATCATTCTTCAAACGTTAAGGGAACGTTACATTGTATCATTCTTCAAACGTTAAGGGAACGTTACACTATCATTCTTCAAACGTTAAGGGAACGTTTCACTGTATTGTTCTTCAAACATTATGAGAACGTTACTTTTGAATGTTTTCTGAATGTTCTGGGAAAAAAAGCAACTTTTAAAGAACGTTAGATGAACGTCCAGCTGAAACGTTCCATGAATGATGTATAAATGTTTTTGTGCAACATTTTGAGAACATTATTAAAGACCAGATAACACTGAACAAATGTTGTATTAACGTTACTGGAAGAACGTTTGCTCCTAATGTAGAGAGAACGTTCCCTGTTCACTGGGGTCACTGTGCATTTTACCTCTCCGACTGATGCTGATCTCTCTCTGTGGGCGGCTCTGCACCCAGAATGCATCAGTGATGTTGCGCTCACCTTGCGGTCCAGCAGTTTCCTCCGGCGCGAGCTCTGAGGCTCCAGGTGAATGCGTCCTCTCAGCGTCAGCTCCACCAGGATACAGCCGCGCAAACCTGATGAGATGCTGTCGTTCCAGAAGGACGTGTAGCCCTGCGGGTCACATGATCAAACACACACACACACACACACACACACACACACACACACACACACACACACACACATACATCAACAACACATGAAGAGCGCAGAGATAAATATGACACAAAACTCATCAGAAGATGTAAAACTTCTAGACAGTTGTCCTATACTGTGATGTGATTCAGAGCTATGAGCTGATATAATCTATCTATCCATCTATCCATGTTCATTTTATAGTACATTTTTGGTGTCTTTCATTGTGTGTAAATCTCCTCTTGCGTAGTTTTATTGAGTTCTCTGCTCAAACAGAGCGGCTCGACGTCTCTCGTCAGTCTGAAAGAGATGAACTGGTTTAACCGGATCGGTGCAGAACAACACATGAAGTATTTTACACCCCCAAGACTGTTTCTACAGAACGCAGGCCTGACACGCACACACACTTCATGAGCCCCAGGACTGGAAGACTACCTGACCAGTATCACCAGACGAGTGTGTGTGTGTGTGTGTGAAAGAGTGTGTGTATGTGTGTGTGTGAGAGAGAGTGTATGGGTGTGTGTGTGTGTGTGTGTGTAACCTCTTTATCTTTGAGTCCCAGCAGCAGGATCTCCTCCATCAGTGTGAGTCTCAGTGATTTGGAGTCGGTGTCCTGCTCTTCATCCGAGGCGTCTCTCTTCTTCTCCTCCTCTTCCTTCTGCTCTCCCTCCGCTGGAGCCTCCGGCCGCCGGTTCCGCTTGGTCAACGTGGTCATCCCTTCCTACTAACAGAACCTCCACAACACACACACCATCTTTACCAGACTCTGATCTACAAAATCACTCATTAACATACTTAATAATTATGTGTTCTGGCAGGTAAACCAGTTCAACTTCTCTTTTGATGGCATTTATTGATCTGTATATACATAAATGTGCCCCTGGAGCGCCAGCTATGAGGTCCGGACCTCTGTATTTTCCCGAGGTGTATATAATAAATGTTGTGAAATAAATACCTAATATAGTATTAACACCACTTTAGTGCTGCAAGGATATACAGCATCGGAGCTGCCTGCGGTCTGTCCCCACTCGGCAATGTCAAATATTATATTTGAGATGACCAATGAAATAAAAGTAGGCGGGCTTTATGTTCACAGAAGAGTCCAGCTCAACGCTTCTGTAAACATAAAGTGCTTAACATTTCATATTTGACAGCTGTTTTAGGAAAGAAACGTTTAACAACCGACAAAAATAATAAGGTCAACTGATACAAATTTTGCCATTTTGAATTAAAAATAGGCTTATAATTCACCTGATTCATGTAGCTAATGTAATAATTAGTAACTGTCAATGAAGAACCATCTCAACTGATAAATAACAGATAGAAGATTAAAATAAAATCTAGTTTTACATAAACACAAAAAACAGAGATGAAAAATGAACTTAAGAAATGTACTTTTGTTATGGTTAAATAAATGTTCAGTGATATCTTCCAGATATATATATAAGAAAATTATCTTAATAATGTTGCTATGGCAACTAGTACACTAAATGTCGTCATCCTGGCATGTGTGTAAACCATGTGTGTTACGACTAACCCCGCGTTAGGTTGTGCCCCGCTCTCCCCTACATATTGTGAATGAATTTAACTTGTGTAAGAAAATTATTAATAAAACATATAGGATAATATCAGTATGTTTACTTTCTTCATGGACACAGACGAAAATGAAAAGACTACAGTCAAAGCTCAGCTTTAGGAGGGTACTGACAAATAATCTACTGCCCACTGACATGCTTTTGAAAGCTATTTATTATAAAAAAATGTTGGCCTTCAAATGTCTTAAAAATGCACATATGTAGATCAGAAAAATAAAAACTGGGGGGAGCATTCCCCTGAACCCCCCTAACTACCTCAAAGTTGGGACCTCACTGATTTTAAAACCCTGCCTACGGCCCTGCCCCAGAGCTCAACAGCAGTCCTGATCTCACGGGTGTGTCTGTGGCAATAGCCAACAATGGGTCAAAATTATACATTTTTCTTTTATGCCAAAAATCATTAGGATATTAAGATCATGTTCCATGAAGATATTTTGTAAATGTCCTACTGTAAATATATAAATACTGTATTATTAGTAGCAATATGCATTGCTAAGGACTTCATTTGGACACTTTAAAGGATTTTCTCAATATTTAGATTTTTTTTGTCCTATCCTAACAAACCACACATCAATGGAAAGATTATTTATTCAGCTTTTTCGCTTACAGATGATGTATCTCAATTTTAAAACATGACCCCTATGACTGGTTTTGTGGTCCAGGGTCACAATATCAGTGACTCTAACATATACAGGCACAAATATTTAAATCAACTCACCACATCTGCCGGTTTATGTCATCAAAAACACAATGTCAGTCCAATGTGAGATTTGTGTTTCGAGAGTGTGTTCACTTCCCTGTGCGCTCGCCGAGTGCGGCGCTTCACCTGCGGACACGCCCCTCTGACCGCTCAGCCAATCAGGAGAAGCTCCAGCGCGTCTCCTCCAATCAGAATTCTCGACGCACCTGAACGAGCACACCTGTCGTGTCGCCCGGATTCAGGATCAACAAACCGGAGGCTTTTATTGATGACACTTGCCTAAAATGTAACCTAACAAGTTTACTGCCTGTGAAGCCATAGTCGAAGATATTAGGCTGCTTTGGTAGTGATTCTTTATTAAATGTTGTCATTTGCTACCACAAACCTTGCACTAGAATCATAATTATATTTATTCAAATTTATGTACAGCCTATATATTGATATTTAACCCTTCTGGTTAGATTAACACTGCATTTCAATTTTTATTTGAGTTTTATTCCAAAACAAAAAACAAACACATTTCGGGATTTTGTTGTTTTGCTCAAACAGCGCGATTTTTTTTTATTTTATACATCTTACAGTACATTAATAGTAGGTAGAAAATGATACTTTAATAATTTGCGATGCGCTTTACGTAATCATCACGCCGCGCTCTCATTGGCCACTTTCACTCTGATCCCGCCCGTGCTGATTACGTCACTCAGTGTCATCCGCCGCCATTTTGTATGTTAAGGCAATATTGCAATATCGCGCCCGCTGCACTTTGACTAACATCTCGCCGTTATTGAGGGAGGAACGGTTTTATTTCCAGTGTTTCTGCCGCGGGAATCATGTCAGAGAACCCGCACACGGACACTCTGGAGCTGGAGTCCGAAGAGAAGCAGGTAGCGTCACTGCGATCAATGAGCGAAACCACATCAACCCAAATAACCAGCCGTTTTAAAACCGATCCGCGACTTTAGCTGGTATTTACTGTTGTTAAGACGGGAATAGAAAGAAATCGTGATTTAACGGATCCTCGCGGAGGTCACGCCCACGCTGCCAGGATATCCTCGCTCTGATTGGTCGATCCGTCCGTCAGTCACATAGATAGTACACTCCTATTGGCCGGCTGTAAACTCTTTTTGTTCGTGTTGAGATGTTTTTGTGTTTAATATTATACATCTCAAAGACGAAGAAATAAAACCCAGATTTCTCATGCACTGTAATAATCTTTTCTAATGATGTTATACTGTTACTGTGATGTACAACTACTACTGTTGTGTAGGATTTTGGCCATAACACACACACTCACACACACACACACTCACTCTCACACACACACACACACTCAGACTCACACACACTTTAAAAGCGATAGTAGCTGTAAAATAACAAATATAAATAAATGTAATATAATGAAATGTGTATTTGCAGGATTCTCCAGAGAAGATCTGTAGCCCAATCCTGTCCGAAGAGGCCAAACTGAAGGCAAAATATCCCAACCTGGGACAGAAAGCAGCCGGTTCTGACTTCCTGATGAAGAGGCTACAGGCTAAAGGGGTGAGTGGATCACTGAGATCATGTATAGTTATTGATCATATTTTAATCCTGCTTTCATTTTAGTTTGAGTTATTCTGTCCATTTTTTTTTTAGTT
>CM077209.1:880102-900102 GCA_039654625.1 Rhinogobio ventralis
CGGAGAAGAGCCACAACCGCGCGCTCCCGACAATGAGGCGCGTGGTCGCGGATATTCTCGAAAAGCACCAGATCGTCTACAAAGGTAAGATGCGCGCTCCCGGTACGGCGGTTTTACTTTTAGTAACAATGCGTTAATTTCTTACGAGAGTACAATACAACGCTTTACAGTATTGATCTATATAAAACATCACACTAAAACACAAAGATGTCTGATCTCTGAGTAAACAGGTCATGTGATGTCATAGTTAATACACTAATTATGGGATATAATTATTTGGCTTCTATTGAGTGTGGTTACATCTTTATTTATTTGTATTGCGTCTGATAATGTTATAATTTGTCATGTTAAATTGTATTTAGTTTTATTGGCTCTGTTCTTATTTGAACGTAAATGAATAGATGTTGCTGTTTTTCCCCTCCGTGGGTCTTTATCTGGGCAAACCGCAAAGTTCGTCAGTGCGATTCTCGGAAGTGCCCGAGTTCCGCTTATCAGCGCCTTCAGTGTGTGTGTGTGTGTGTGTGTGTGTGTGTGTGTGTGTGTGTGGGGAAGGAAGGGTGTCATTAACATGAAAACACAGCGGTTTGGAAAGTGAAACATTTTAAAAATGCAAAGTGGAACGTAATATCACCATTTAACCCCTTGCTATAGAAATGTGCAGCAGTTTGGCAATGCAGCCAATGGTCAGATAATGTGCTGTCAATCAAAAAGTGGGCGGGGCAAGCGGGATTAGATGTATATCTGTATCATCACACACTTATCTACTACTGATTACGAATTACGTGACATTGTAGTTAGGAATGTTCTAGTAATGGATTACATTTCACTTTAGATTGTGACATTTAAAACGCAAACAAAGGGAAAGAAAATATATTTCATTAACATCATTGAAGTACAGTCATTACTTTACGCAAGAACTGCATGAGTTGAAGCTGATCTGAGTTATGTGATTCATACACTATATTGCCAAAAGTCATGTTGGGACAGGAAGGGGCCGTCCCCAAACTGTTCCCACAAAGTTGGGAGCATGAAATTGTCCAAAATGTCTTGGTATGCTGAAGCATTAAGAGTTCCTTTCACTGGAACTAAGGGGCCAAGCCCAACCCCTGAAAAACAACCCCACCCCATAATCCCCCCTACACCAAACTTTACACTTGGCACAATGCAGTCAGGCAAGTCCCGTTCCCCTGGCAACCGCCAAACTCAGACTCGTCCATGGGATTGCAGACAGAGAAGCGTGATTGGTCACTCCAGAGAACACGTCTCACTGCTCTAGAGTCCAGTGGTGGCGTGCTTTACCCCACTGCATCCCACGCTTTGCATTGCTCTTGGTGATGTAAGGCTTGGATGAGCTGCTCGGCCATGGAAACCCATTCCATGAAGCTCTCTACACACTGTTCTTCAGCTCATCTGAAGGCCACAGAAGTTTGGAGGTCTGGAGCTATTGACTCTGCAGAAAGTTGGCGTCTTCTGCGCACTGTGACCCTCAGCATGCGCTGACCCCGCTCTGTGATTGTACGTGGCCTATCACTTCGTGGCTGAGTTGCTGTTGTTCCCAATCGCTTCCACTGTTATTATCCCACTAACAGTTGAGCGTGGAATATTTAGTAGTGAGGAAATTTCAGGAATTCAGGAACCTATCACGGTACCACGCTTGAGTTCACTGAGCTCCTGAGAGCGACCCATTCTTTCACAAATGTTTGTAGAAGCGTCTGCATGCCTAGTGCTTGATTTATACACCTGTGGCCATGAAGGGATTGAACACCTGAACTCAGGGATTTGGAGGGGCGGCTCAATACTTTTGGCAATATTGTGTGTGTGTGTGAGTAAACATGAAAACACAGTGGTTTGGAAGGCGAAACCATTTCAAAAATGCAAAGTGAAACGTGATATCACCTTTTTAACCCCTCGCCATAGAAATGTGCAGCATATCAGTGCGATATTACATGAAATCGGCAGTTGCTGTCAGTCAAAGTGGGCGGGGCAAGAGATGGATATCATATCTGTATCGTCACAAACTAATTGTGACTAAATGGTAATCTAAATGCGTTACACAAAATGTAATCCATTACCTAGAACGTTCCTAACTACAGTTTTAGATTAGAAATGGGTTGTGTATCATATTGATATTTAAAGTTGAGTTGTTCTCTGTTTGTTCTCTTCAGGGATGTTGCAGCGTCTGCAGCTGGACTCTCAGCCGGACTCGATGGACTTCATCGCCTTCATAGCAAAGACCATGTTCAAAGACGGCAGCCCCAACTGGGGTCGGATCACGAGTCTGGTGGCATTTGGCGCCGTGGTGTGCGCGCGGCTGAAGGAGACGCGGCGGGAGCAGTGCGTGGAGGCGGTGGCGGAGCAGATATCCTCCTATCTGACCTCAGAGCAGCACGACTGGCTCCTCCACAACAACGGCTGGGTGAGTCAAGCTGCTGGGCTCAAAGGAAAATCTCTAAATGGGGACGGCTCGTATTTCCTCCGCTGCATAATTCAGCGAGGCGTGTGTGATCGCCCATTCAGCAGAAACTGAGCTGGTGTTAAGTGTGTTTCCACTCATGTGGTTCTCTCTGTGTCTGCAGGAGGGATTCGTGGAGTTCTTCCGCGAGCAGGACGTGGAGTCCGTCGTTCGTAACACTCTGATGGCGGTCGTGGGATGCGCGGGGATCGGCGCTGGGCTCGTCTTCCTGATGCGATGAGGCCGGGCGGGTCGCTCCGGTGGTTGTTGACCCGCCCCGGCGGACACTGATGCACACGAGTGTGTCGTTTGGAGTGAAACTCCGGCTGGACTCGGCTCTGAGCCCCACGCCTGCTCACGCCACACGATTGGGCTCTCCGCGAGCCAGAAATGACAGATTTTATCTTTTGCAGATTTATTTTTCTAATAAAACATACTGGGAAGAACATTTGGTGTGTGCATGTTTTTTTTTCTTATCTTTGGCTTTGTACATGTGTAAAACAAGAGGGCTTTGTGGATGTGATTCCACACAAATGTGTTCTGCAGTGAAAAGAGCCTCGGGGTGCTGAATCCGTGCATCATTCGTTCAGTCGTGTTTTGATTTAATATTGAAAGTAGACCCTTTCTGCTGATTTCTGCGGACTATCCCGTCATCAGTTCTTCCTCAGTTCTGCACAGCAGAATAAAAGTCCTGCGCTGCTCCAGCAATACGGATTCTTAACGCGTTTATTGCAACTACGTTTTCATATTTTTCTCAAACAACCAGACTAACGAATTGCTCGACACAACCCATCCCGGGGCAGAGCCTAGGCAGGGCTTTCTGCATGGAGTCAATTCATATTTATGTCTATAGTGCTTCAGAAGCAGCTTCAGTCATAAACCGCATCCAGACCGCTTTAACACTGACTTTAGTGTCCCAGTGCATTCTGGGATCTCAGATGATTGTGTATCATTGTGAGAACGTTAAGGGAACGTTACATTTGAAAGTTCTGAAACATTTCAGAAATAAAACCTTTCATGAACAAGTTTAATGTCTTTGCTAGCGTTTTGAGAACATTAATAAAGACCAGATAACTCTGAGTAAACGTTCTATTAACGTTACGGGAGAACGTTTGTTCATAACTTTGAGAGAACGTTTCCTTCTAATAAAGAACTTTCTAAGAATGTTCAAACGTTTCCTCTGGATTTATTCCATCAGTTATGTATGATATTCCAAGAACATTCATCTAAAATAAACAAGCGTCATATGGATGTTCCATGAATTTTGTCACAATGTTTTCTGGTAACATTACAAAAACATCCAGCAAAAATATTAACATAAGAACGTTTCCTCTCAGCATGTTATAAAATCATTCCATAAACATGACTTAAGAATATTTGATCCTAACATTTACATAACCTTTAAGAAACATTATGGGAACGTTCCCTGTTAGCTGGGAAGTTTGTGTTGTTTTTATGTGTGTGTATGTGAGAGATAGAAAGAGTGTGTGTGTGTGAGTGTGAGAGAGAAAGAGAGAGAGTGTGTGTGAGTGTGTTTGTGTTTAAGTGAATGTGAATGTGTGTACGTGCGCATGAGTGTGTGTTTATCTCGTCTCAGATGTGGCTGTCAACCAGAGATGCAGAAAGCAATACACCAAATGCAGAGTGTGTGTGTGTTGAGCTCTATATTTGCTGAGAAATCAACACACTTAACCAGATGACAGAAACCACACACACACACACGACCTACTAAGATGATAAAAAACAGTTTTGCTCTGTGCGGTTTGTGCTGCACCAGAATCAACACACACGCGCGCGCACACACACATGTTGATGCATCTATCATTATGAGGACTCCATAGGCGTGATGGTTTTTGAGGTAATGAGTTACATCAAATGTTTCAGGTTAAAAGTTTAAGTTAGCAGAACTTTCAATTTTTTATTTTGTACTCATACATTTTATTTGCTCTGAACTTGAAATATTTGAGTAAGCTAATTCATACATTTTACTTAAAATGATCACGTAATTCACATTTTTAGTAGTGGAAACTTGGCTAGCTTTAGCTAATTTAGTAAATGCCACCTTGCTTGTTAGTAACACAATGCTTTGATAGCATTAGCATTACACACACGCAAACACTCATAGACATGCACACACACACATGCACACACACACAGACATGCACAAACGCATACATTCACTCACACACACGCACGCATGCACACACACACACACACACACAGACATGCACAAACTCATACATTCACTCACACACACATTCACTCACACACACACACAGACATGCACACACACACACTCACACACACACACACACACACACACACATTCCTCGAGTACAGACAGCTTCACATAGCAATCTCTCTCTCTCTCTCTCTCTCTCTCTCTGATCAGATCAAACACAGATGAAAACAGGAAGTAGCTCATCATGATCCTCCCTTCCCCCACCGGCTCGGCTTATATAACCTGTTTGCTCTCGCGTCTCTCTTTGCTCCTGTCGTTTGTTTAGTTTGATCTGTCAATAATTACATCCGCTGGGAAATATTCAAACGTAAAGATGTTTTTACTGGTGAAACGAAGCATTCATAACTCATTTATATTTCACAAAGTTCCACTGAAGGCCTTAGAGGTCAAATAATAGCATTCACCATAATTCACAGGCAATAGTTGTGCAATATTTTGTATGTTTAATATGTAAATTAGGCAGTATGAGGCAAATATGCACTAATTTGCATACATTTCCAGAACAGAAATCAGAATTGTAGATTGAATAAACACACTTTCAGCATGTTTTCATGAGTAAAATGTTATATTGTTATAATGTTATGTATACATGAGGAGAATAATATATGAATTAACCTTCAGAATATAGATACGAGTAAAACTGCAACGTTCGGTGTGTGTGAAGAGATTTCTGCCTTCACAGAGGAAATAAAAAGATAAAGAGTTAAATGTGTGACGGCGTCTCTTGTGCGGATCAGAGTTTATTTCTGTTAGTTCTGTGAGAAACTGTGTGTGTTTGAGCCTCAGCTGAGGAACTCCAGCTGTCCGGATCAGGGAATCATGGGTAATGGATGAGGTGATGTGAAGTTTCCAGAGCTGCTGTTACTGCTCTTAAACTTCTGAGATCGCACACATGCCTGCACTTCCTGCTGCGCTCTGATTGGCTGCTGCTGTTCTGCCTTCCCCTAGCAACAGGAACTTTAAATGGCAACAAAAACAGAAGTTTCCCAGAAGTCAGCTGACAAAGGGTGTGTGTGTGTGTGAGTGTGAGAGAGTGTGTGTATGTGTAAGAGAGTGTGTGTGTGTGTGAGAGAGAGTGTGTGAGAGTGTGTGTATGTGTGTGAGAGAGTGTGTTTGTGTGACATATCAGGACACAAGTGTGTATAATGACATGGGTATGACACAGGTATTACAAGGAGAGGGTGACTTGTGAGGACATTACCCATGTCCCCATTTTTCAAAAGGCTTATAAATCATACAGAATGAGTTTTTTTGAGAAAGTAAAAATGTGCAGTTTAGGTTTAGGGGTAGTGTGTGTGTGTGTGTGTGTGTGTGTGTGATGAGTAGGTTTAGGGGTAGGGGTAGTGTGTGTGTGTGTGTGTGTGTGATGGGTAGGTTTAGGGGTAGGGGTAGGGGTAGTGTGTGTGTGTGTGTGTGATGGGTAGGTTTAGGGGTAGGGGTAGTGTGTGTGTGTGTGTGTGTGTGTGTGTGTGATGGGTAGGTTTAGGGGTAGGGGTAGTGTGTGTGTGTGTGTGTGTGTGTGTGTGTGTGATGGGTAGGTTGAGGGGTAGGGGTAGTGTGTGTGTGTGTGTGTGTGTGTGTGTGTGTGAGTGATGGGTAGGTTTAGGGGTAGGGGTAGGGGTAGTGTGTGTGTGTGTGTGTGATGGGTAGGTTTAGGGTAGGGGTAGTATAGGGGGATAGAAAATACGGTTTGTACGGTATAAAAACCATTACGCCTATGGAATGTCCCCAACATTGACAAAAACAAACATGTGTGTATGTGTAAGAGAGAGTGTGTGTGAGAGAGAGTGTGTGTGTGTATGTGAGTGTGTTTGAGTTTGAGTGTGTGAGTGTGTGTAAGTAAGTGTGTGTGTGAGAGAGAGTGTGTGTGAGTGAGTGGGAGTGTATGTGAGTGTGTGTATGTGAGTGTGTGTGAGTGTGTGTGTGTGTGTGAGTGAGTGTGTGTGTATGTGAGTGTGTGTGTGTGTGTGTGAGTGTGTGAGTGTGTGTGTGTGTGTGTATGTGAGTGTGTGTGTGAGTGTGTGTGTGTGTGTGTGTGTGTATGTGAGTGTGTGTGTGTGAAAGAGTGTGTGTGAGTGTGTATGTGTAAGAGAGTGTGTGTGTGTGTTTAAAAAAATCCTTTAATTAAAGTAAAAGAATTGAAAGTGGGGGGTAAATCACATTATGAAATAAATGCTTTTCTTCAAAACACGTTGGCCACAATTATTGGCAGCCTTTTATTAAATACTTTTTGCGACCTCAAGATATCTGCTCTGAGTCTTCTCCTCTAATGCCTGATGAGTTCAGAGATCAGAGCCCATTCCTCCAGACAGAATCCCTCCAGATCCTCCAGATCCCAGCTCTTCCCTTCAGCTCATTCTCTATAGGGTTCAGGTCAGGCACTGGGACTTCAGTTTGTGTTCAGTGACACATTTGTGTGTTGATTTTGATGTTTGTTTTGGATCGTTGTCCTGATGGAAGATCCAGCCACGGCCCATTATGAGATTTCTAGCAGGTTTGATGTTTTATCTGCTGGTATTTGCTAGAATCCATGATACCGTGTGTCTGAACAAGATGTCCAGGACCAGGCCACACCATTAAAGATCCAGCGGTGTATTTAACCGTGGGCGTGGGGTGCTTTATATCCCATCTGGTGGGTTTGCTGCCTAAAGCTCTTGTTTTAGTGTCATCTGACCACAGAACCAGGTCCGTCTGAAGCTCCAGTCGTGTCTGATCTGAATGTGCTAGAGTTTGTTTCTGGATGAGCGAGGAGGATTTTTCCTGAATCCCTCCCAAACAACATGTGGTGATGTAGGGGTTGTTTGATTTGTTTTTTTTTTAGGCTTTCTGAGCCCAAGACTCAACTAATCTCTGCGATTCTCCATCTGTGATCTTGGAGAGTCTTCGTCCACTCAAACGCTTCTCTCGTGCATTAGGACGATATTCTTATTCTGTGAAGCTCAACAATCTTTTGCTGCACATCAGAACTATATTCTGTGGTTTTACTCGTTGTGATGATGATTAAGGGAATTTGGCCTTTGTGTTTCCTCATATTTATACTCCTGTGGAACAGGAAGTCATGGCTGGACAATTTCATGCTCCTAGTCACCCTGATGTGCTAAAACATGTAAATATGAATGTGAATATACTTCAGAGATATTTTACTCATAAAACATTCTAGGGGTGCCAATAATTCTGACCAACGTGTTTTGGGGAAAAGCATTTATTAGGGGTTCAAGTGCTGAAACCCTATTGTTATTGTTAATTTTCCCATGAGGCATCATTCTCCCCTAAAACTGATCGGGCAGACCAAACCGTAAGTCTTTCAGGGCTGGTAGTACTCACACTGCCTACAAACGTTACCAAAGTGCGTCCCAATCAGCCTGACGGGGGCACTACAGCGGTAAAAAGTACCAAATGGCTCATAACCTCAAATGTCTTATGTCAATGGAATCCTAGGCAGACAAAATGCCTCTGATTTGTTCGTCACCCTGGGAAAATTTTCGGGTATTTTGGATTTTTTGAAAAACTAGTCCTAGGTTTTTGGCCCGACCGGAACCAAACCAGTGCAGTGTCTTTGTCCAAGGTGCCACAATTGTCTATGCGAACACTGGCGGATCTCAAAAAACATGTCCGCCATCGGCCAATGAAGTTTGAGCACCTTTTAGACAAGGTTACCGAAGGCCGATCGAAATGAAACTCGGTGGGTATGTTCGACTCATGGCCCTAGAGGTCTGTGAGAATTTTGAAAGAAATCGGCCACTAGTTGGTGCTAACAAGTTTTATGCCTCTGTAATCACGTATTGTTTCACAAATACACACAATATGCATATCATTTGATAGGCCTCATACTGAACACTGAGAGAAACGCTGAACCACTGCTGTCAATCAAATCGGTCATTAAATATTCATGATTATGTAAATAACCTATTTTTGCAAATTAGTCCTATGTTTTTCACTCAATCTGAATAAAACCAATGCAGTACAATTCTCTGGACTCTCTAGATCAATAATTAAAAAAAGTAAAGTTGAACTTTGCCCTTTGGATGGCTATAACAGGGTCATTTAGAAAATGGGTGTGGCAAAATATGCTCAAAAGCTTATAAATCCTAAACAAAAACTCAGAACTTCACGAAAATGAGCATATGTGACATAGCATTCTAAACAAGCATGCACAGTTTTATGGAGATCAGACCATAGGTGGCGCTATAACTGTTAAAAAGCTTTTGTAACCATATATTTACTATGGTAAATTGCCTGTATTGGCTGTAAATGGTAATTTCCTTCTATGATTCTATGAATGGTTACATTCTTGCTAAAAACTTAATATATTTGTATGCATATTGTGCTTAAAGGCCTTATATCACTAGAACCCTGATAATTGCTGCTCACAGCTATATTTTTATAATGAAATTTTCCCCCCACCTTCTTCTACTTCAATGAAAGGTTAGATTTTTGCGAATTTTTTGAATGAAAGATCAAAAGGATAAACAATGCAGATTTATTTTTACAGCCATCTTTGATCACCAGGGGTGCCAATAATTCTGACCACAACTGTACATCGTTCATGGAGTGTTTTTTAAATGTTTCTACTTGTTTCAGAACTTTAGAGAACATTCAAAAGTAACGTTCCCTTAATGTTTGAAGAATGATACAATGTAACGTTCCCTTAACGTTTGAAGAATGATACAATGTAACGTTCCCTTAACGGTTGAAGAATGAAACAATGTAACGTCCCTTAACGTTTGAAGAATGATAGTGTAACGTTCTCATAATGTTTGAAGAATGATACAATGTAACGTTCCCTTAACGTTTGAAGAATGATACAATGCAACGTTCCCTTAACGTTTGAAGAATGATAGTGTAATGTTCTCTTAACGTTTGAAGAATGATACAATGTAACGTTCCCTTAACGTTTGAAGAATGATACAATGTAAAGTTTCCTTAACGTTTGAAGAATGATACAGTGTAACGGTCCCTTAACATTTGAAGAATGATACAATGTAACGTTCCTTTAACGTTTGAAGAATGATACAGTGTAACGTTCCCTTAATGTTTGAAGAATGATACAATGTAACGTTCCCTTAACTTTTGAAGAATGATACAATGTAACATTCCCTTAACGTTTGAAGAATGATACAATGTAACGTTCCCTTAACGTTTGAAGAATGAAACAATGTAACGTTCCTTTAACGTCTGAAGAATAATACAATGTAACGTTCCCATAACGTTTGAAGAATGATAGTGTAACGTTCTCATAACGTTTGAAGAATGATACAATGTAACGTTCCCATAACGTTTGAAGAATAATAGTGTAACGTTCTCATAACGTTTGAAGAATGATAGTGTAACGTTCCCTTAATGTTTGAAGAATGATACAATGTAACGTTCCCTTAACATTTGAAGAATGATACAATGTAACGTTCCCTTAACGTTTGAAGAATGATACAATGTAACGTTCCCTTAACGTTTGAAGAATGAAACAATGTAACGTTCCCTTAACGTTTGAAGAATGAAACAATGTAACGTTCCCTTAACATTCACATAACCAAGAAACAAACGCTTTTAAAATGCATTCTAAACATTCATGGAACAAGCAATATTCACTTATTTAAAATGTAAGAGATTTATTGATGATAAATATAATAAATATATAATAAACAATAAAATATAAATATTTTATGATTGATGATGAATATAAAAACCTGGTTCTTAAAACACATTCAGTTTATTAGTTCGATTACAGAAATCTGACCTGTTTCATTTATGAATGACTGATAAATATTCATCACATTAAGTCTATTAGTCTGTTTGTGTTAAAACTGTGTAACTCAAATGCAAAATTGAAATTTGATCTGCAATTCAAACACATCAATCTTAAATTTAGGCTAAATGAGGGAGAATGGGGCAGAATGCCAACAGGACGGCCGAGAGAAAAGTACCTACACACACCGGGGTATTTTCATATTTAACCATAACTAGCCCTGGTCTTACCCGTTTGGTATTTTCAGGGACTTCCACTCATATCGTCACTCTATAAGCTAGGCCATTTTCGATCTTCTTAGTTTCCTAGATTCATAATGTTTTGATATCTTTGTCAGCTCAGCTGATTCTGTGACAGTCCCACACCCATCAACAGTCACATCCTATAAACACAAACTGCTGCCATGGTAACGGAGGGACATGATAAACTGATGTCAGAGATGTTACATAACCGATCATACGCGTTTCACTCATGGAACATTTGAGTTATGTTTCTATAGCAATAACAATCGCTGCATGCAGTGTGACATGAGTCAGAGTTATTTTAGTGTCATTGTGATACTATTATAGCTTGTATTAATATTTTCAATTCGTTTTTATGTGACACATGCTAATTCATGTCATAAACATGCTAACAGCATGCTAAAACATGTTAGCAATGTGCAAAAAATTCTATCAACGTGCTAAAACATGATGCTAAATCATGCTAACAACAAGCTAAAACATGCTATCATTGTGTTAATTCGTGTTACCGTTAAAACGTTAACAATGTGTTAAATCATGTTAGCAAACATTGCTAAAACATGATACATAATGTTAAATCATGATAACAGAATGCTAAAACATGCTAGTATCATGTTTAAAAAATGTTAAAACATGGGCATTATTCTAGTTCATGCTAGTTTAACAACACTCTAGCAATGCGTTAACCTGTTAAAATGTTAGCAATTTATGATAGCACCATGCTTGCAATGTGTTAGAACATTCTAGCAATATATGGTAGCATTGTGCTAATTCATGCTGGAAACATGTTAACAAATGCAAGCAATGTGCTAATTCATGCTAGTATCATGTTTGCAAAATGTTAAAACATGGTAGCATTATTCTAGTTCGTGCTAGTTTAGCAAAATGCTAGAAATGCGTTAACCTGTGCTAGCAACATGTTAAAACATGAACAATGTGCTAATTTATGCTAGCACCATGCTTGCAATGTGCTAAAACATGCTAGCAATATGGTAGCATTGTGCTAATTCATGCTATAAAAATGTTAGCAATGTGATAAATCATGCTAATATCATGCTAGCGACATGTTAAATCATGCTAGCAACATGGTAGCATTGTGCTAATTCATGCTATAAACATGCTAGCAACATGTTAGCAAATGTGTTAAATCATACTAGCAACATGTAAACACTGTCCTGTGATTAAATAAACAGAAACAGACACGACTGAATAAGTACCCGTGTCATCTTTCTTTAGTGAAATAACGGTAAATACCATTTTATTGAGGTGTGACTAATGTGCAGTCTCAATACAAATTAATTCATTATGATCAATGTATTACTTATTATTGTAAACTTGTGTGACGTTACTCCAGAGAGGCATGTTACTTAGTGAAGCGCTGCGGAGCTTCTGGCCTGACGGTGGAAGCGCAGCGTGGTTTTAGGCACGGTGCTACAGGTCTTAGACTATTAGCCCCGCCCAGCCCGTAGAAAGCCCTGGCTCGCACTGGCCCGACAGTGGAAACGTGGCTATTAAGTTTTAGTTCTGGCCTTGTCAAGGACTGTCTTACCTGGAAACTTATCTTGTGGATTTATCTGTGTGGATCTGCAGTCCTGTGAGTGCACATGCTGTGTGGGCCCTAGATAGATAGATAAGACATTCTAAGTCACTCATCCGCATATTACATTGAACTGTTCTACTGTTCGCCAGTTTACTTGCCTGTTTAGCCTGTTCCTGCACATACTGCTCACTAAATTACCTGAGTTACTGAGTTACACCTCTTCTGTCTGTTGAGTCTGGTAGATTCTGACACGCATTGTGCTAATTCATGCTAGCAACATGCTAATTCATGATAGAAACGTTTAGCAATGCGTTACATTTGGCTAGAAATCGTGTTAGCAACATGCTAAAATATGTTGGAAATGTGCTAATCTATGCTAGAAACAGGCTGGAAACATGTTAAAACATGCTAGCATTGTGCTAATTCATGTTAAATAATGTTAGCAACATGTTAAAACATGCTAACAATGTGCTAATTCATGTTAGCATCATGGTAGCAACGTGCTAGCAGGATTATACCTTCACAGACGGGTCATAGGGCAATCGATCTGAACATCTGTTATATCAAGAGAATGATTTGCATTAGAGACGCTGTAAATGAGTGCATTCTACATTAAATATAAGACACTTTCTTGCAGAGCAACCTAGAAAATATGAGTGTTGGTTTTGTTATGTGACTGAGGCGTGTTTGAGTCTTTGTGTAACTGAGACAGTTAGGGTGTGTGTGTGTGTGTGTGTGTGATGTGAATCAGTATATCTCAATGCAAGTATTACAACAGTGATCTCCAACATGAAAGAGAGTTCAGACCTCGAGCAAAGATAACTCATTTACAACTGAAGTTTAACCCTTAATGTTGTTTCTTCAACATTCCTGAATGTATTAGATGAGGGTTAAAGGTCATCATGGTGGTTTGAGTGTAACAAGTCTTAAATGTTCTCTGTTTGAATCTGTTTAATCAATTGTTTTATTGTGATATTATCCTAAACTAATTTGTATTTAAATATCTCTCTTGAGTCAGACGCAGGATTGCAGTCGCTCAGAAGCCTGGGAATGATCGGAATGCTGCTTGAACGCATTTCTATCCGGATCTTGCGTTTGTTTCTCTGGGTTACAAGCTACACAGAAGACAATAGCACAAAACATGAATCCTAGCAACACTTATTAGAGTTAAAGTCACCACGAAAATGGACAATATTGCAGCGTTTATTCTTAATGATTTATCGGTGCAGATCATTATTGTTTTAATAATCTTGAATTTAGAATAACTTCCCCTCCCTCTTGCAGCGACATCTTTATTTCTTCAGTGTTTGGGTAGTTTTTGTGTAACCTAGATCCTGGGTCAGATGTAACAACCCAGTGTTTGAGTAGTTTTTGTGTTACCCAGATCTGACCCAGTGTTTGGGTAGTTTTTGTGTAACCCAGATCCTGGGTCAGATGTAACAACCCAGTGTTTGAGTAGTTTTTGTGTTACCCAGATCTGACCCAGTGTTTGGGTAGTTTTTGTGTAACCCAGATCCTGGGTCAGATGTAACAACCCAGTGTTTGAGTAGTTTTTGTGTTACCCAGATCTGACCCAGTGTTTGGGTAGTTTTTGTGTAACCTAGATCCTGGGTCAGATGTAACAACCCAGTGTTTGAGTAGTTTTTGTGTTACCCAGATCTGACCCAGTGTTTGGGTAGTTTTTGTGTAACCCAGATCCTGGGTCAGATGTAACAACCCAGTGTTTGAGTAGTTTTTGTGTTACCCAGATCCTGGGTCAGATGTAACAACCCAGTGTTTGAGTAGTTTTTGTGTTACCCAGATCTGACCCAGTGTTTGGGTAGTTTTTGTGTAACCCAGATCCTGGGTCAGATGTAACAACCCAGTGTTTGAGTAGTTTTTGTGTTACCCAGATCCTGGGTCAGATGTAACAACCCAGTGTTTGAGTAGTTTTTGTGTTACCCAGATCCTGGGTCAGATGTAACAACCCAGTGTTTGGGTAGTTTTTGTGTTACCCAGATCCTGGGTCAGATATAACAACCCAGTGTTTGAGTAGTTTTTGTGTTACCCAGATCCTGGGTCAGACGTAACAACCCAGTGTTTGGGTAGTTTTTGTGTTACCCAGATCCTGTGTTAGACATAACAAACCAGTGTTTGGGTAGTTTTTGTGTTACCCAGATCCTGTGTTAGACATAACAACCCAGTGTTTGGGTAGTTTTTGTGTTACCCAGATCCTGGGTCGGATGTAACAACCCAGTGTTTGGGTAGTTTTTGTGTTACCCAGATCCTGGGTCGGATGTAACAACCCAGTGTTTGAGTAGTTTTTGTGTTACCCAGATCCTGTGTTAGACATAACAAACCAGTGTTTGGGTAGTTTTTGTGTTACCCAGATCCTGGGTCAGACGTAACAAACCAGTGTTTGGGTAGTTTTTGTGTTACCCAGATCCTGGGTCAGACGTAACAACCCAGTGTTTGGGTAGTTTTTGTGTTACCCAGATCCTGGGTCGGATGTAACAACCTAGTGTTTGGGTAGTTTTTGTGTTACCCAGATCCTGGGTCAGATGTAACAACCCAGTGTTTGGGTAGTTTTTGTGTTACTCAGATCCTGGGTCAGATGTAACAACCCAGTGTTTGGGTAGTTTTTGTGTTACCCAGATCCTGGGTCGGATGTAACAACCCAGTGTTTGGGTAGTTTTTGTGTTACCCAGATCCTGGGTCGGATGTAACAACCCAGTGTTTGGGTAGTTTTTGTGTTACCCAGATCCTGGGTCGGATGTAACAACCCAGTGTTTGAGTAGTTTTTGTGTTACCCAGATCCTGTGTTAGACATAACAAACCAGTGTTTGGGTAGTTTTTGTGTTACCCAGATCCTGGGTCAGACGTAACAAACCAGTGTTTGGGTAGTTTTTGTGTTACCCAGATCCTGGGTCAGACGTAACAACCCAGTGTTTGGGTAGTTTTTGTGTTACCCAGATCCTGGGTCGGATGTAACAACCTAGTGTTTGGGTAGTTTTTGTGTTACCCAGATCCTGGGTCAGATGTAACAACCCAGTGTTTGGGTAGTTTTTGTGTTACCCAGATCCTGGGTCAGATGTAACAACCCAGTGTTTGGGTAGTTTTTGTGTTACCCAGATCCTGGGTCAGATGTAACAACCCAGTGTTTGGGTAGTTTTTGTGTTACTCAGATCCTGGGTCAGATGTAACAACCCAGTGTTTGGGTAGTTTTTGTGTTACCCAGATCCTGGGTCGGATGTAACAACCCAGTGTTTGGGTAGTTTTTGTGTTACCCAGATCCTGGGTCGGATGTAACAACCCAGTGTTTGGGTAGTTTTTGTGTTACCCAGATCCTGGGTCGGATGTAACAACCCAGTGTTTGAGTAGTTTTTGTGTTACCCAGATCCTGTGTTAGACATAACAAACCAGTGTTTGGGTAGTTTTTGTGTTACCCAGATCCTGGGTCAGACGTAACAAACCAGTGTTTGGGTAGTTTTTGTGTTACCCAGATCCTGGGTCAGACGTAACAACCCAGTGTTTGGGTAGTTTTTGTGTTACCCAGATCCTGGGTCGGATGTAACAACCTAGTGTTTGGGTAGTTTTTGTGTTACCCAGATCCTGGGTCAGATGTAACAACCCAGTGTTTGGGTAGTTTTTGTGTTACCCAGATCCTGGGTCAGACGTAACAACCCAGTGTTTGGGTAGTTTTTGTGTTACCCAGATCCTGGGTCGGATGTAACAACCTAGTGTTTGGGTAGTTTTTGTGTTACCCAGATCCTGGGTCAGATGTAACAACCCAGTGTTTGGGTAGTTTTTGTGTTACCCAGATCCTGTGTTAGACATAACAAACCAGTGTTTGGGTAGTTTTTGTGTTACCCAGATCCTGTGTTAGACATAACAACCCAGTGTTTGGGTAGTTTTTGTGTTACCCAGATCCTGGGTCGGATGTAACAACCCAGTGTTTGGGTAGTTTTTGTGTTACCCAGATCCTGGGTCGGATGTAACAACCCAGTGTTTGAGTAGTTTTTGTGTTACCCAGATCCTGTGTTAGACATAACAAACCAGTGTTTGGGTAGTTTTTGTGTTACCCAGATCCTGGGTCAGACGTAACAAACCAGTGTTTGGGTAGTTTTTGTGTTACCCAGATCCTGGGTCAGACGTAACAACCCAGTGTTTGGGTAGTTTTTGTGTTACCCAGATCCTGGGTCGGATGTAACAACCTAGTGTTTGGGTAGTTTTTGTGTTACCCAGATCCTGGGTCAGATGTAACAACCCAGTGTTTGGGTAGTTTTTGTGTTACTCAGATCCTGGGTCAGATGTAACAACCCAGTGTTTGGGTAGTTTTTGTGTTACCCAGATCCTGGGTCGGATGTAACAACCCAGTGTTTGGGTAGTTTTTGTGTTACCCAGATCCTGGGTCGGATGTAACAACCCAGTGTTTGGGTAGTTTTTGTGTTACCCAGATCCTGGGTCGGATGTAACAACCCAGTGTTTGAGTAGTTTTTGTGTTACCCAGATCCTGTGTTAGACATAACAAACCAGTGTTTGGGTAGTTTTTGTGTTACCCAGATCCTGGGTCAGACGTAACAAACCAGTGTTTGGGTAGTTTTTGTGTTACCCAGATCCTGGGTCAGACGTAACAACCCAGTGTTTGGGTAGTTTTTGTGTTACCCAGATCCTGGGTCGGATGTAACAACCTAGTGTTTGGGTAGTTTTTGTGTTACCCAGATCCTGGGTCAGATGTAACAACCCAGTGTTTGGGTAGTTTTTGTGTTACCCAGATCCTGGGTCGGATGTAACAACCCAGTGTTTGAGTAGTTTTTGTGTTACCCAGATCCTGTGTTAGACATAACAAACCAGTGTTTGGGTAGTTTTTGTGTTACCCAGATCCTGGGTCGGATGTAACAACCCAGTGTTTGGGTAGTTTTTGTGTTACCCAGATCCTGGGTCGGATGTAACAACCCAGTGTTTGAGTAGTTTTTGTGTTACCCAGATCCTGTGTTAGACATAACAAACCAGTGTTTGGGTAGTTTTTGTGTTACCCAGATCCTGGGTCAGACGTAACAAACCAGTGTTTGGGTAGTTTTTGTGTTACCCAGATCCTGGGTCAGACGTAACAACCCAGTGTTTGGGTAGTTTTTGTGTTACCCAGATCCTGGGTCGGATGTAACAACCCAGTGTTTGGGTAGTTTTTGTGTTACCCAGATCCTGGGTCAGACGTAACAACCCAGTGTTTGGGTAGTTTTTGTGTTACCCAGATCCTGGGTCGGATGTAACAACCTAGTGTTTGGGTAGTTTTTGTGTTACCCAGATCCTGGGTCAGATGTAACAACCCAGTGTTTGGGTAGTTTTTGTGTTACCCAGATCCTGTGTTAGACATAACAAACCAGTGTTTGGGTAGTTTTTGTGTTACCCAGATCCTGTGTTAGACATAACAACCCAGTGTTTGGGTAGTTTTTGTGTTACCCAGATCCTGGGTCGGATGTAACAACCCAGTGTTTGGGTAGTTTTTGTGTTACCCAGATCCTGGGTCGGATGTAACAACCCAGTGTTTGAGTAGTTTTTGTGTTACCCAGATCCTGTGTTAGACATAACAAACCAGTGTTTGGGTAGTTTTTGTGTTACCCAGATCCTGGGTCAGACGTAACAAACCAGTGTTTGGGTAGTTTTTGTGTTACCCAGATCCTGGGTCAGACGTAACAACCCAGTGTTTGGGTAGTTTTTGTGTTACCCAGATCCTGGGTCGGATGTAACAACCTAGTGTTTGGGTAGTTTTTGTGTTACCCAGATCCTGGGTCAGATGTAACAACCCAGTGTTTGGGTAGTTTTTGTGTTACTCAGATCCTGGGTCAGATGTAACAACCCAGTGTTTGGGTAGTTTTTGTGTTACCCAGATCCTGGGTCGGATGTAACAACCCAGTGTTTGGGTAGTTTTTGTGTTACCCAGATCCTGGGTCGGATGTAACAACCCAGTGTTTGGGTAGTTTTTGTGTTACCCAGATCCTGGGTCGGATGTAACAACCCAGTGTTTGAGTAGTTTTTGTGTTACCCAGATCCTGTGTTAGACATAACAAACCAGTGTTTGGGTAGTTTTTGTGTTACCCAGATCCTGGGTCAGACGTAACAAACCAGTGTTTGGGTAGTTTTTGTGTTACCCAGATCCTGGGTCAGACGTAACAACCCAGTGTTTGGGTAGTTTTTGTGTTACCCAGATCCTGGGTCGGATGTAACAACCTAGTGTTTGGGTAGTTTTTGTGTTACCCAGATCCTGGGTCAGATGTAACAACCCAGTGTTTGGGTAGTTTTTGTGTTACCCAGATCCTGGGTCAGATGTAACAACCCAGTGTTTGGGTAGTTTTTGTGTTACCCAGATCCTGGGTCAGATGTAACAACCCAGTGTTTGGGTAGTTTTTGTGTTACTCAGATCCTGGGTCAGATGTAACAACCCAGTGTTTGGGTAGTTTTTGTGTTACCCAGATCCTGGGTCGGATGTAACAACCCAGTGTTTGGGTAGTTTTTGTGTTACCCAGATCCTGGGTCGGATGTAACAACCCAGTGTTTGGGTAGTTTTTGTGTTACCCAGATCCTGGGTCGGATGTAACAACCCAGTGTTTGAGTAGTTTTTGTGTTACCCAGATCCTGTGTTAGACATAACAAACCAGTGTTTGGGTAGTTTTTGTGTTACCCAGATCCTGGGTCAGACGTAACAAACCAGTGTTTGGGTAGTTTTTGTGTTACCCAGATCCTGGGTCAGACGTAACAACCCAGTGTTTGGGTAGTTTTTGTGTTACCCAGATCCTGGGTCGGATGTAACAACCTAGTGTTTGGGTAGTTTTTGTGTTACCCAGATCCTGGGTCAGATGTAACAACCCAGTGTTTGGGTAGTTTTTGTGTTACCCAGATCCTGGGTCAGACGTAACAACCCAGTGTTTGGGTAGTTTTTGTGTTACCCAGATCCTGGGTCGGATGTAACAACCTAGTGTTTGGGTAGTTTTTGTGTTACCCAGATCCTGGGTCAGATGTAACAACCCAGTGTTTGGGTAGTTTTTGTGTTACCCAGATCCTGGGTCAGATGTAACAACCCAGAGTTATTTATCGCAGGCTTTCTGCACCCTCTTCAGGAGAGAGCAGTTCTCAGCTCCGTCAAATTGGTTAATGTCTTCGGTAAAATACAGGTTTGTGTAAATTTTTATTTTACCTAAATTCATTATTATGCTGTATATCGTTTTATTTTATGCAAAGTTACATACGGGGCGTGATGTGAGTCACCTGAACGAGTGTCGCGTCAGTCTTTTTGCATGATCGAAACGCTTAATGCCTTGCATAAAATGTTATGATTGTATTCAAGATACAGAATATAAACACTTATGATGTTAAAACATGTTCTCAGAACTGTACACTGGTTGTTAACGGATGGGTTATGGAGTCAGTCACCGCATATTTGGGCTACGAGAGAAGCGCGGGGCGGCGGTCTGAAGTCAGAAGTTCTCCCGCTGAACACGACACAAGCTCCGGCACGAGATCCAGCGCCGGTACCGTGGAAACGGGACAACAGAGACTGATCGATTACACGTTAATTACTTCTAAATGTTTAATTTTTACTTCTGATATTTGTTAAACAAGCTTAAATGTTGGCAGTATGTATTAAAACAATATAAAATATGCTATACTGTAAAATATGATCGAAAATAAAGGAATTATCATGCAAGTCAGTGGTTGTGTGGAGTTTTTTTTTTTTTTTTAGTTTACAGGATTTAAGTTCATCCGTAGGCATTAATTAAAAAAAAATAAGCTAGTATTATAATAAA
>CM077209.1:915102-1080102 GCA_039654625.1 Rhinogobio ventralis
GGATGGATGGGTGGGTGGGTGGGTATATAGATGGAAGGATGGGTGGGTGGGTATATAGATGGAAGGATGGTTGGGATGGAAGGATGGATGGATGGGTGGGTGGGTATATAGATGGAAGGATGGATGGATTGATGGGTGGGTGGGTATATAGATGGATGGGTGGGTGTATAGATGGAAGGATGGTTGGGATGGATGGATGGATGGGTGGGTGGGTATATAGATGGAAGGATGGATGGATGGATGGGTGGGTGGGTATATAGATGGAAGGATGGTTGGGATGGAAGGATGGATGGATGGAATTAATTTTTTTTGTGCTTTTTAAAAATGTTAAAAATATTTCTAAATAATTTGAATGCGTTTTTATTTCAGTTTTAGTTTTCAGTTATTTCAGTTATTTGCCAATGCATCATTTCATCTAATATTTATATTTTATTTCAGCTTCATGTGAATAATCAAAAATGTTTCTTTATATAGTAACACAAAATGAAAACTATCAATAACAGGACTGCTTCTTCTGAATAACATGCCTGATAGTAAGACTCTCTCTGTCTCCTGTTATAGGCTGGACCAGGACACGCCACAGGCCACGCCCACTTCCTCTTCCTCTGCTCAGGGGGCGGGGTCTCTGTGCTCACGCACTTACATCACCTTCAGCGACGATGATGCGTTTAACTCCGCCTTCCCGCAGTCGGCTCGCTCCAGACCGCTGCAGCCCGTTCAGGAGGTGTGTCCCGTTACCCATAAACCCGCGCTGTATCGCGACCCCGTGACCGACATCCCGTACGCCGACGCCCGAGCCTTCCGCATCGTCCGCGAGGCTTACCAGAAGTACATCGCGGCGCACGGCTTCCCCAACGCCTCCGGAAGCTTCAGCGGATCCAGTGACGTCAGTGATTCCCCGGCCGCTGCAAACAAGAGCGCGCGGCCCAAAGCCGTCGTCAAACAGGCTGTAGCCGCCACATAAACTCCAGCCGATGATCAGCAGTGCTGAAGTGCACTTCACTCAGGTCTGACTCTGTGTTTGAGGCTGTAATGTGACTGTGTTAGCGTTCAGGCGTCTGTAATCTCATGGCTTCAGCTGAACGAGTGATTCTGAGCGACTCTGAGCCGGATCCGCTGATGGAGGACAGGATTCGTCTGTCGGTTCATGATCTGAGACTGTGACGCATCACCAGCACCGGCTCGCAAGGCTCTTATTTTCTGAGTTCTTCTTTTGTATTTTTCTAGGTGTTTCGGTCAAAAAATTGCAATAAAAGCAGAGCAATAAATCGTGTTTCTCTCTTTTTTTTTTTTTCAGTGTTTATTTTGCAATGCAAATGTGCGCAGAAAAAAATATTATTTTCTTACTTTGTCTTATTTTCAAGATGGATGGATGGATGGGCGGATGGGCGGATGGATGGATGGATGGGCGGATGGGCGGGCGGGCGGGCGGATGGATGGATGGACGGGCGGATGGATGGATGGACGGACGGGCGGATGGACGGGCGGATGGATGGATGGACGGACGGGCGGATGGATGGGCGGATGGATGGGCGGGCGGGCGGATGGATGGGCGGGCGGGCGGATGGATGGGCGGGCGGGCGGATGGATGGGCGGGCGGGCGGATGGATGGGCGGGCGGGCGGATGGATGGATGGATGGATGGACGGGCGGATGGATGGGCGAATATTTGTCGTTCTTAAACTATCATACGGTGTATTTAGAGTATTGTTGAACACGGGCCAGTGTCTCAGGGTCAGGCAGGGCTCGAGTATCTAAACCAGGGTCAGATCTGCTGCAATCAGGACAGAACTGAGGAGGAACAGACCAGCTGAAGGAATATTTAAAATAAAATAAAACAACACTTTATTATTAATCTTCAGTCAGATCCGAGTCTCTAACTGTAATACTGCTGCTGAATACAGTGAAACATGAAGAGAGAAGCAGAAGTGGATGATTTTACTGGTACATACAACTGTACAAAACTCCAGTGTTGCTCAAGTTCTCTTTGGTTTTAGTTGTAAAGATCGATGGACGGAAATCATGTTAAAATACAGAAACAAAACCATAATTGTATTAAAAGCAATCATTTTTTAAATTTCTTAAAGAGATCTGTCTGTCTTCTGTGAAACACAAACAATGACTTTCATATCATCTTTTGCGTTCCACAGAAGAAAGCCAGGATGAGTGTGTAAATCTTCCTCTTGGCTGTGGGGTGAAGTGTGTGTTCCAGACGCGAGCGTCTCTCAGTCCGTGTGTGTGTTCAGAGTTTGCCCTCCTCAATCATGCGGTTGAGGCCGGTGCAGATCTTGCTCAGGTTGCTCCACAGCGTCCCCTGCGGGTCGTACAGGTGCGTCAGCAGCTCCGGGTCCGCGTAATGGTTGAACACGTGCCTGATGCGGTCCAGGGATTTAGGCGTCAGGTGTTTCTCCACCAGCTTCAGCAGTAGATCACGACAGTCCGCCAGCAGCTCCATCATCACAGTCTTATCGAACGTGAACTCCACCTGATGAGAGAGACGCGACACCAGTGCTGTCAGTCGATTAATCACACATTTTTCCGTAAAGAACTCTTTCCCAGCGTGTTTTCGCTGTTATACGGTAGGGGGCGCTGTTCAAAACACAGGAGAAGAAGAAGCAGAAACGAGCGATAGAAGCAATTATACATAAACATATGAATCAAAACGGCCTAACGACTGTTTGATCATCGCTCTGAATCCCATCTGGATGAAGTCTTTGACAAAAACGGGATTTTCTCTGTTTTTTGCTCAAAATGTCACTTTTTTTTATGAAGCTCATCCACAAGTGTTGATAAAAAAGCAAGCATGGAGCTAGAATGAAATGGGTTTGTTTAAAAGCTTTAGAGCACTGTAAAAAATGTTATGCGCTATTTACTGATGGTATGATGGTAACAATATTACATAATATTTTTGAGGAATTTTTAAGGCTTGTTTTTAATGGAATCTACCTGAATAAATCATGTAAAATCTCCTTAATTATTTAGTCTATGAAACAATTAATTTAATATTTATTTTAGGTTGACTTTAAAAAAAAGGGTATAAATTAGAGTGAATGGAAATGACTTTGAGTTACGTTATACATTAATAGTCTGTGTGCTGCTAGCACAACACCTGATACTGCACTGGCATTAGCAAAGTTATTGCTCATTGAACAAAGCTTTATAATATTAGTATACATGCAGTTATCCACAACTTAACCATAAGCTCTACTCATCTGCACAACGGTGCTTCAACATAGAGAAACTTTCAAATGTCAAACATAACTGAACATTAAACATTAACAGATGTTTCCCTTCACTCAAAAACACTTAATTTCAATATTAACTCTCCATTTCCAGCCTTATGCAAAGCATGCTGGGAACTAACAGTGGTGTCTCTAAATAAAACTGCACAATTGAGCTAATTCTCTTAAAATAAATAGGAAGCCTTTTTTCCTTAATTTCATCAGCTTAATCGGTTTCTCAATTCAAGCCTCAAAATTGTTTAAATTTCCTTAAAAAATAGGAAAATGTATCTCTTGGTTTTATTAGAGAAATGTTCTCAATATTTTCTATACAACACTGAACCACAATTTTATTAAGAAAATATACACAATTTATTTTGTGAAATAGTGGTGCTTTTGTTTTATTGCATGTTCAGATATTCATGCAACAAAATATTCTGGGGGCCATGAAAATTTTGTGAAAATGATCAAAAATGCTGGCGGGGAGTTAATCATGATTAATTGCACCTAATGTTAACATTTTTAATTGTATAATTTCATACACTGCAAAAAATGCCTTTCTTACTTCGTATTTTGTCTTGTTTCCAGTCCAAATATCAAAAAATTCTAAATCAAGATGATTCTACTAGAAACGCAAAATGACATAAGATATTTTTTCAGTTTTTCTGGGAAAAATAATAAAAATAAAGTGAGTTTTAGCTTAAAACAAGCAAAATGATCTGCCAATGGGGTGAGAAAAATCATCGTGTTTCTGTTTCGGACAAAAACAGGAAACAAGATTATTTGGTAACACTTTAGAATACTGATCCATCATTAATGATTAACTACACAAATGAGTAACACAATATTAACACTCTAGTAACTACTATTTACTAACAAGAAACTGATTAATGAATTAGTGAGTAATAACACTCAGATGAACGTGGTGGTTCACTATTAGCTAATCAATAACTGCTATTTTTTACTACTAAGAACTATATATATACACAGGTTCATAATTAATGTCAATAATGCATAATGTATAATTAATGGTAACCCACTAGTAATGACTCAAGTGTTACTACATCCTTCAGAAGGAACTACTAATGATTTGGATCAGGGTTATATAGTGAAGATCATAACTATGACTGAAGTCATTCTAAGCTTTTGAGGTTTTTGTAAGGTTTTGGATAGTAACACTTGAGTAATTACTAGCGGGTTACCATGCTTTTCACTTTACAATACTGATCAAATCATTAGTAGTTGCTTCTGAAGGATTTAATAATACCCGAGTCATTACTAGTGGGTTACCTTCACTTTAGAATTAATTATACATTATTGACATTAATTACGAACCTGTGGTATTATAGTAGTCCTCTGTAAAGTATGAAAAAAAGAGTAGTTATTGATTAGCTAATAGTGAACCACCACAGTCGACTGAGCACTATTACTAACTCCTCTATTAATCAGTTTCTTGTTAGTTAATAGTAGTTACTAGAGTGTTAATACTGCATTACTCACTTGTTCCTGTGTAGTTATTCATTAATGATGGATCAGTATTCTAAAGTGTTACAGATTATCTTTCTTACACCATTGGCAGATCATTTTGTTTGTTTTAAGTCAAGTCAAGTCAACTTTATTTATATAGCGCTTTTTACAATGCCGATTGTTTCAAAGCAGCTTCACAGTGTTAAACAGGAAAATAATGAACAGAATCTGATTGGGCTGTACAGCTGCTCTGGAGAAAACGGTGATGTCATCAGCTCATTTCAGTTATCATATATATTCAAGTAATGTAGTTGATATAATTTAGTTTAGTAATTACATTTATTTGGATATTTATTTGAAAATTTAGTGTCCCCAACTGAGCAAGCCAGAGGCGACAGTGGCAAGGAACCAAAACTCCATCAGGTGTCCTAATGGAGAAAAATAAACCTTGGGAGAAACCAGGCTCAGTCGGGGTGCCAGTTCTCCTCTGGCCAATTAACAAACAGTGTATGATTATTAATGTCTGGGCGCTGGTCCACCATCTGATCTGGATACGGCCCGGATCCGGCTGACTGCAGTAAACCTCGGGATAAACAGAGAGACTAACATTAGCGTAGATGCCATTCCTCTTATGATGTAACGAGTACATCAGGTGTTATGGGAAGTGTTCCCGGTTCTGGCTGACCTAGTTAATGCAGCCTAACAATTTGAATAAAATATAAATGAAAAATGTTTTATGTGTATGCCATAGTAAAGAGATGCAATTTTAGTCTAGATTTAAACTGACAGAGTGTGTCTGCTTCCCGAACAATGCTAGGAAGGCTGTTCCAGAGTTTAGGTGCTAAATAGGAAAAGGATCGACCGCCTGCAGTTGATTTTGATATTCTAGGTATTATCAACTGGCCAGAGTTTTGAGAGCGCAATAGACGTGATCGAGTATAATGCGTTAAGAGCTCGCTCAAGTACTGCGGAGCTAAACCATTTAGTGCTTTGTAAGTAATTAGCAAGATTTTAAAATGTATGCGATGTTTAATAGGGAGCCAGTGCAGTGTTGACAGAACCGGGCTAATATGGTCATACTTCCTGGTTCTAGTAAGAACTTGAGCTGCTGCGTTTTGGACCAGCTGCAGTTTATTTATTAAGCGAGCGGGGCAACCACCCAGTAGAGCATTACAATAATCTAGCCTTGAGGTCATGAACGCATGAACTAACTGTTCAGCATTTTGCATTGAAAGCATATGCCTTAATTTAGATATATTTTTAAGATGGTAGAATGCAGTTTTACAGATGCTAGAAACGTGGCTTTCAAATGAGAGATTGGTATCAAAGAGCACACCCAGGTTCCTCACTGACGACGAGGACTTGACAGAGCAGCCATCAAGTGTTAGACAGTATTCTAGGTTACTACATGTGGAGTTTTTTTGTCCAATAATTAAAAATTCAGTTTTTTCTGAATTAAGTTGCAGGAAATTACTAGTCATCCAATTTTTTATATCAGCTATGCATTCCGTTAATCTTGTGAATTGGTAAGTTTCGTCAGGGCGTGAAGAAATATAGAGCTGAGTATCGTCAGCATAACAATGAAAACTAACGCCATGCTTCCTAATGATATCTCCCAGTGGTAGCATGTACAGGGTGAAAAGCAACGGTCCTAGCACTGAGCCCTGCGGTACTCCATACTGAACTTGTGATCGTGTGAGATCTCTTCATTTACTGCTACAAACTGATAACGGTCAGATAAGTATGATTTAAACCATGCCAATGCAATTCCATTAATGCCAACATAATTTTCGAGTCTATTCAAAAGAATGTTGTGGTCGATGGTATCGAATGCAGCGCTAAGATCGAGTAACACTAACAGAGAGATACAACCACGATCGGATGATAAGAGTAAATCATTTGTAACTCTAATGAGAGCAGTCTCAGTACTATGATGTGGTCTAAATCCTGACTGGAAATCCTCACAGATACCATTTCTTTCTAAAAAGGAGCATAGTTGTGAGGACACTGCCTTTTCTAGTATTTTTGACAGAAAGGGTAGATTTGAGATTGGCCTGTAATTGACTAATTCTGTAGGATCAAGTTGCGTTTTTTTAATAAGTGGTTTATAATAGCCAACTTAAAAGTTTTCGGTACATATCCTAAAGTCAAGGATGAATTAATGATATTAAGAAGAGGATCTGGGACCTCTGGAAGCATCTCTTTTAGTAGTTTAGTCGGTATAGGGTCGAGCATACATGTTGTTGATTTAGATGATTTAACGAGTTTAGCCAATTCTTCTTCTCCTATAGCAGTGAAACTCACAGAAAACATGAAACAATATCTTATGTCATTTTACTTTAGTAAA
Organism: Rhinogobio ventralis; assembly: GCA_039654625.1. Classification (NCBI taxonomy): domain Eukaryota; kingdom Metazoa; phylum Chordata; class Actinopteri; order Cypriniformes; family Gobionidae; genus Rhinogobio; species Rhinogobio ventralis. Next base: position 922,137 of record CM077209.1, read on the forward strand.
TGCATCTTGATTTAGAATTTTTAGATATTTGGACTGGAAACAAGACAAAAATACTCAATAAGAAAAGCATTTTTTGCAGTGTATTGAACTGTAGAAACATAAAGACGGTATATATTTAAATATTTGCTCAATAGCATCTCTGTTTCTAAGTACATTAGACCGACAGTAGCAGTTTATTAGGCCGCTATCACTTTAAGATCTGACACACATTCAATGTTCTCACAACTCTTTACAGTCATTTAAGATGTTTTATGAGCTTACAAGGATACTCACCAATAACGGGCTTTTTACATCATTTTGTGCGTTTCTGTCCATTCAAACGTGCACTGTCTGAAGTGGGCTCTGTGCGCGTGGTGATAGCACAAAGTAATCAAAAGTTAAAGCATTTGGAACTTTTTGTTTAGCCCCCTAATGGGCATTTTTTTAATTGTTCCTCCATGAGGAATATTTTGTGATTTTTCATGAAGTTACGAGCGAAAAAGCCTCGTGAAAGCTGCATATTTGTTTTTAGTTGGCGCCTGTGGAGTTTAGTGTGTTGTAACTCCGTGAGGAATATTTTGTGATTGACGCAATGGATTATGTTGATCGTGAGAATCTACTGTAAATAAGGATGTGCCATTTTCCACAATCTGAGCATGTTTCATGAAGTTACGAGTGTAAACGTGTCATAAATGATGCATCCGTATATTATAATATTTACATACGTGTCTGAGTGAGCTTCATGTACAAACACTCGCTCAAGTTTAGACAAAGCCCAAAACAATTATGCTCGATGTAATCTACTCTGTCAGACCTTTCAAATGACATATGACACATAACTATCCAAGCTGTATGATTTTTTTGACATTACAGTACATAGTAAAGTTTTTAAAAAAATAAATTATGAATTTCTTTTTTATTTATCAGCAAATAACTCAGCACTACTTACGAGTTACTCAAATTAGCTAAATGCATTGTAAAGTTCATACTCTAAGCTTTCAAACGACACCTATTTTGTGTTGATCAAGGCAGTAGTTATGAAAAATATGATTATTAATTTTTTCGTAGCTAAGTGGTGCCCGCGGGCGATACATTCCAGTTTAGAGGGACGACTCGGCACTCATTAGGAGTTGATCAAAATGGTTAGATGCATTAAAAAGCAGAGATGGTTGCTTAGTAATTTGATTATGTATTTTTGCGTATTTTAACATTTAACGCAAAATCGTTACTTTTGCCCGCCCTAGTTTTGACATTTACATTCATGCATTTAGCAGACACTTTTATCTAAAGATAAGACCGTTCACAACAAGTACGATAACTATATCAGCGCACGATATCGTTCTGTTTATTATAAGCTCACGCTGCAGTTTTGTGGTCTGTCGCTTTAAATGCTCGAGCTTGTTAAAGTCTGGTGGATTCTGATTGGCTGTCAGAGTTTTTAGCGTTCGTCGGCTGGAATGAAATCGCTCTGAAATTGATTCCTCTGTTGATCTCGTTATATGTGTGGTGTGCTCTGCTATGTTTTCACATTAAGAATGATTTTTAAAGCTATCGTTATAGTTATCGTCCTTGGTGTGAACGGACCGTTAGAAAAGAGTAACACATTTTTTCACTTAGTTTGTAAATTTCTCCACATATTTCAGTTTTCAAACATTTCACAATAAGATTCTTCATTCTTAAAGGCCCGTTCACACACAAACACTCAAAAGTGGATAAGCTCAAAGCATTTCAGACCCGTTTACACCTGTATTTAGAGTCGTTCACTTGTGATCCGATCGACCAAAACGCTTCCTAATACCAGCTGTAAACAGACGCGCGCGAGTACAGATCTGAGTTCTCTTTTGCGTCTTATTGCGCTTGAATGGTTTAATAGCACTTGAATGAATGATAGAGATCATATAACGCAACGCGAGTCAAAGGATGATGTTAATTGCGTTAAATATGTTAAAATGAAAAAAATGCATTGCAAAATCGTTAATATTGACAGCCCTAGTTTTTCCATTTACATTCATGAATTTAGCAGACGCTTTTATCCAAAGATAAGACTGTTCACAACAAGTACGATAACTATATCAGCGCACGATATCATTCTGTTTATTATAAGCTCGTGCTGCAGTTTTGCGGTCTGTCGCTTTAAATGCTTGAGCTCATGGGCGTCGGAACTATTGTATGTGGGCGGGACAAGACCAATGATATTGGAATAACTCACTTTTATCGTCTCTAATTCTGTTCACGTTAGATGCTTTATTTACACTTTTCGAATATTTTCTTAATTTTTATTGAAAATAAATGCCTTTCCGATCTGATATGGGATGGGAAAAGGGAGTAGAGCGAGTTTGGCAAAAGTCGTATTCGAACCTCAGATCGATTTGATCAACTTTCTGCCATGTGTCTTACCCCTACACTATTACAGCTGTAATTCAGTGTCTTCCGTGATTTTGTCTGTCCCAACCAGACGTTTAGTAAATAAGGCGAGCTATTTGCACTTAATGTAAGTGGCATCTACTCCAGTAACCTTTTTTGGACCCACCCACATTTTTTTTGCTTCCAACGCCCATGCTCAAGCTCGTTAAAGTCTGGTGGATTCTGATTGGCTGTCAGTGTTTTTGGCGTTCATCGGCTGGAGTGAAATCGCTCTGAAAGTGATTCCTCTGTTGTTATCGTTATAGTTGTGGCGTGGACTCTGCTATGTTTTTTCATCATCCTTGATGTGAACGGACCGTTATAAAAGACAAACACAATTTTTCACTTAGTTTGTAAATTTCTCCACATATTTCAGTTTTCAAACATTTCACAATAAGATTCCTTATTTTTAAAGGCCCATTCACACACAAACATTCTAATTCTAAGATGAATGATAAAAACTTTGACAGCCAATCAGAATCCGTCCTGCATTAAAGAGTTGCTAGGGTTTTCTGGGTGGTTGCTAGGGGGTTCAGGGTGGTTGCTAGGATGTTCTGAGCAGTTACTTCCTGTCTGGTGTGAAATGACACCACAAACACCGCAGGACGAAGCACACACTGAATTTTAAGAGGTTTTACTAGTAGTAGTAGTACTAGTGTTGCTTGACTTGAGAGCACTAATCAATCATAAGCATGCAAACATTATTAACGTGAATACTGCACCTCCTGGAAGCTGATGGCCGTCATGGCTCCGTGATGCAGCTTCTTCCTGAAGTCCTGCGCCAGACTCAGCTCATCTGCGCTGAACTTGTCGTGTCGGAACAGAACTCCCACCTTCACGGCGACCTTGATCATGTTCTTCACCACCTTCTGGGCCTCGCCGCGGTTCCCCGAGTGCTCTTTGGAGACGCGGTACAGCTCGTCCAGGACCTCGCTGCTGTTGTCGTCGATGAACATGTGAGCCATGGACTTGCTGGCCATGTGACTGAGGATCTTCTTCTGGGCCTTCATGGCCATGTCCTTGGAGCTGAACGCCTCCATCCCGCGTCCTGTGCTAGAGAACGGACGGACGCAGACATACAGTGTGTGTTTACCTGCGTGGTGCAGTCGGAGGAGTGTGTCGAGTGTTTGAGGAAGTGGCGTCTTCCGCTGTGTAACTGAGAGAGGAAATAGTGTGATCGGAGAAGATATGTCACTTCTTCTTTCTGTCTCTCTCACACACTTAGAGTTTCACACTCTTGAGAGATGTTTCAGACCATTGGAAGTGTGACAGTAAGAACACAAACTAACCTGAAGCTACACCTCTAAACTCCACATCAACCTCGAGAACGAACACACACGAGGCAGTGAAGAATCACACCAGATCTCTCTGATATCTGTGTCTTCACAGCAGCAATGAGATTAAAACAGAAAGCTTCACCCGGTGAAGAGCCGGGGTTTACAAACCAGGGTCCGGGGCCCTCAAGGGCCGCAAGAGAGTGCAGGGCTGCTTTAAAAAAAAAAAGAAAAAAAAATTAATTAAAATAAACTGCTACAACAAATAAAATAAACTGAATTTTATGTAAATAAAAAAAAAACATTAAATAAAACATGATTATAATAATTTTGATTAAATAAAAATTATTTAAAAAAAATCACAATTAAAACGATTAAATTGATTAAAATTTAAATAATTGATTACAATGAATACATTGATTAACACAAATAATTAAAATTCCATGTAAATATAAAATGAATAAAATATTCTTTGTTTAAAATAAACTGCTACAACAGAATTATATGTAAATAAACAAAAACATTTGATTAAATAAAACATGATTATAATACCATTAATTAAAATGAATAAAATGTCATGAAATTAATAATAAATAATAGATTAATAATTATTAGAATAAATAGTTATTAATAAATACAGTTATTAATATTATTATTAATCAAATAATAATAATAGATTAATACATTTGATTAAAATAAATGTATTAAAATATATAAATAAAATTTTATTTCACAGCTAACATTACAGTAAAAAAATGCAATGATGTAACATAATAGAAACTTTCCAAATTATATTATACACATATTTATAATATACATTTTCAGATTAATTTGCTCTTCATCCATGAAAATATATAGTTTCCGCAGAGGATGGTCGTATTTGGGGCTCTGTAGATCTGAAAGATTGAGATGATCTAGAGTTTCAGAGATCTCAACTCTATTATTTATAAAGCACATTTGGAACCAAAATGCTTTAAAATACACAATCACAACATAATATAGCCTTCTATAAATACCAAAAGTATAAAATATCTATATTTAAAACATATTCAAAAGTTAAAGATATGTGTATGTGTTTACAAAGACAATCTCAACAATGTCTCAAACTGTTCTCAGATCAGTCAGCACAGTTTCTGGTCTGATCAGTCATTCTTCTTAAATCAGATTGATCAACTGAAAGGAATGAAGGATGTTGTTTCCGTCACAGTGTGTTTGTTCAGTGTAAATCAGTGTGGTCACAGTGTAACTCTTGTTGTTATCTGACTGTTGTGTTGTTGGCGTGGGGCTTTAGATATCCTGCTGCCTGTAGACGGACGTGAGAGTGAAAGCATGAAAGAGTCAGCAGTGAACCAGACGTCACCATCAGACGATACATTACACACCCATTGCATCATGTTTATTACTCTAGTCACCTCCAGTAATCGGCCTCACACACTTCATCACACACACGAGCTGATTCATGACTGCTGTTTGTGTGTGTGATCTGTGTTTGTCAGGATTGTGTGCCCTCTAAACAACTCTGGGTTGCCAAATAACCCAAATTGAGTTGTTTTTAACCCAGCATTTTAGAGTGTGCCGTTCAGATTGCCTTTAAAAGTCCAATTCAGTACTGTGAGATAGAACGGTCACTCTTCATGATTTGATCTCTGACTGTTGAATTGACTTATAAGAATACCGTCAATAATTTATATAGAAGATTTAATGTGGAGTTGCCAATAGATTAAAGACAGCATATGGAATGTATATTCTGACACTCTGAATGAAAATGAAAGCTTGATTAACCATTTTATTACTGAAAGGTGTCCATAAATTATGAAAAAAAAAAATTCATTTTACATTTAAAAGTGGCAATGTGTAGTACTCCTGAAAAGAAGTATAATAAAGTAGAACTAGAGAAGAATTAGAGAAGAATTAGAGAAGAGCGCAGATGTGATGGATTCCTTGGTGTATTTATTATGAATGAATAATAAAAGCATATGTATATAACAATCATTTTTTTTTGTCCAGTAATGACTGGCTGTAAACATAAGAGACTTCAAACATTTTCCATCACACAAAAAAATGCACAGAACACTCTTTTTTACATTATGTACAAATAAGCAATAAAACATTATTTAGCAATATTAGAAAAGTAATGTGCAATTTCCCTTCAAATTCATTATAAATTGTACAAACATAAACATAACTTGTACTAAGTATATCACAAATGCACCATTCCTTTTAAAGAAAAAAGAAAAAATGCAAATGATGATTTCATTGTGAATGTTACTATAATCTACAGGCATTTGAATGTTTGGAGGGCGGAATTACTCAAAAATTAAAATCATTAAATAAACATTAAATATGAAGTTGTCTGTAGTAGAGCATTTTCCAGTATAAATGTGAACAAAATGTTTCCTTGTTTGACTTTGGATGAAGGACTGGATCATTCTGTAAAGTTACACAAACATGTGTGTGTGATGATCACTATGGGTTTGTGTCTGTTGATTCAGTTGAATGTGATGTGTCTGTAGTGGCTCTTTATTCTCCATCAGCTGAACCAGAGAAGGCCAGACTAACATCTAAACCTGTAAGACACAGACAGTCAAATGTGTGACATTATTGCATTATCCACTTTAGAACAACTAAAAGTGAGAGATTATAATATAGCACTGTGACACATGATTGTTAAAGCTGTTTTTAAACATTCTGATGCTTATTTTGCATCCAAATCACCATGAATGATGACCCTTGACCCTTATCTATAATCCTGTATGACTGTCCTTTTTCTGTCATTGGGTCAGTTTTATTTATGACAAAGAAAGAAGTGATAAATAGTTATTTATTAAATTAAATATTTAATTGTTAATATACTATAAACTACTATATTAAATAAATAAATGAATCAAACTCTTATTAAACATGTTTATAGTGTGTAAGTCAACATTAGCAGGAAAGTAACCTCAGAAGAAGAAACTAAATTAACTTTCAATTAAAATATGAACAGTTTTAATCATCAATACTCACCAAACTGTCTCCAGTTTATAATGTGGATCATCCTCCAGATCAGAGAGCAGCTTCACTCCTGAGTCTCTTAGTTTATTCCATGACAGATCCAGTTCTCTCAGGTGTGAGGGGTTTGATCTCAGAGCTGAAGCCAGAGCAGCACAACCTTCATCTGTAACACCACAATCACTCAACCTGGTTTAAATCTGCTTGATAGGAACATTTTTACTTTGTGGAAGCTTTGAGTTTCGTGATAATAAAATATTGTCACATGTCTGTCTAGTCCTGTGTAGCACATGTGGTGTGTTTGTCATGTTTTGGTATGATGTCATGTCTCTGGTCTCTTGTCACCCCGCCCATCTTGTTATTGTTCAATTGGCCCTACCTGTTTTCCCTCATCTCCTGCCTAATTTGTTACCCTTATAATCTCCTTGTGTTTGCAGTCCTGTGCTGTATCGTTGTCTGACGTCTCATGTTCCCTGTTTCATGTCTCCTGTTCCTAGAGTATGTTACCTGCCCCTGGTATTATGTTTCTGTTTAGTTTGGTCCCCCCCCCCCTCGCAGGAGTTTTGTTTGTTTGTTTATTTTGTTATTAAAATCCATTCTTCTTCCTGCACTTGAGTCCTTGCTCCCATTTTCCTTACTGATCCCTGACAAATATTTAAACTCAAATCAATATTTTGTGTCCAGTTATTTACTTATGTGGCAAGTAGGTGTACAATAGTCAAGCCACCTTTATATAGCACTTTATACAATACATATGGTTTCAAAGCAGCTTTGATATTAAGGAAATGATTCAATAATTAATGAGTTCATTTCAGCTGTACAGCAGCTCTAGAATAAAATAGTGTCAGTGTTCAGCTGAAGTCAGTTCAGTGTTGATTCAGTTCTGTTGTAAAGATCATCAATAATTAAACTAGTTAATTTCATCTATAAAGCAGCTCTGGAGAAAACAGTGATGTCATCGTCCAGCTCAGTTCAGTTCTCATACAGGTTCTCATCACAAAATAAACCTGACAGGGTGATCAGGACCCTGGCTCAAAACAGAGGAGTCTTGTATTAGTAATAAAACCTGTCAAAAATTTTGGAAATTATCTAATGAAGATTAAACAACAAAATGATCTATCAGGACAATGTTTGTCTTGATTAGGTTTTGTGTATTTTGTTCATTATTGACCATATGAAGAAAATAGAGGAGGATGTTGATATATTTATACAATCTTACCACAGTGAGGATCCTTCAGTCCACCAGAGAGCAGCTTCACTCCTGAGTCTCTTAGTTTATTCTGTGTCAGAATCAGTTCTCTCAGGTGTGAGGGGTTTGATCTTAAATGTTATTATTTGGTCCATAGACCGGTCACTCTTCATGGACACACAGCTGGGCTCTGGTGATTTTGATCTCTGCCTGTGGAATTGACATTATATTACGATTCATAAGCAAGTGAGATCACCAACTTGCTCATTCTTTGCTTAGATGCAGGGGACCCTTTGTTCCCTTTCAGTCGGTCACGTTCGACGTAGGTCGGACGTCACCTACAAATTGGGATCACTTCTGGGAGCCCCTATCAGCTTCAAGTGTATTCAGAACAGGCCAATGGCCATTGGTGTGCGAGATTTGCATCTCGCGCTCCGCCCCGCAGCATGGGTATAAACAAGAAGTGGATGCAGCACACATTTGTCATTCACTTCGGAGCCGTATCGCTGCTGAGAGTGTTAAGAAAAAGAGTTTAAACTGTGCTGTGTGTGAAGGCACCTACAGCAAGGACCGTTTTCTCACACAAGAACAAAAACTGCTGTTTTAATAGCAAAGCAAGTTTATGTTGGTTCGGTGGGGCAATCCTTTTGTTGTGAGTGCAAACACAGGCTGCACTATACTCCTGTGTTTTGCCGCGGCCATCTCTCTGTGTGCTTTAGCACATCTAAAAGAGCTATTTCCCTAAAAGAGTGCGGGTGTGTATGGCACTAAATGGTCTAGTTAGCACTAAATGGTTTGGCTCCCAAGTACTTGAGCGAGCTCTTAACACATTAAACTCCATCACGTCTACTGCGGTCTCAAAATTCTGGCCAGTTGATAATACCTAGAATATCAAAATCAACTGCAGGCGGTCAATCCTTTTCCTATTTAGCACCTAAACCCTGGAACAGTCTTCCTAGCATTGTTCGGGAAGTAGACACACTCTGTCAGTTTAAATCTAGACTGCAAACACATCTCTTTACTATGGCATACACATAAAACATTTTTAATTTATACTATTCAAATCAGTTAAATTATTTTTAGGCTGCATTTACTAGGTCAGCCGGAACCGGGAACACTTCCCATAACACCTGATGTACTTGTTACATCAAAAGGATGGCATCTACGCTAATGTTAGTCTCTCTGTTTATCCCGAGGTTTACTGCAGTCAGCCGGATCCGGGCCGTATCCAGATCAGATGGTGGACCTGCGCCCGGACATGACCAACGCATCCCTGAAGTGTCTGCAGAGACCGTGTCAATTAGACTCCCCCTAAAATTGCCTCATCTACATGGCATCTTCAATAAACCCGTCTCCGGCGTGATGACTCCGATCTTTGGAATTGCCTCACTGACACGGCATGATGGCCAGAGGAGAACTGGCACCCCGACTGAGCCTGGTTTCTCCCAAGGTTTATTTTTCTCCATTATGCCACCTGATGGAGTTTTGGTTCCTTGCCACTGTCACCTTTGGCTTAGCTTGCTCAGTTGGGGACACAAATTTTTTTTAACTAAACATTTAAATACATTTTCAACTATATTACTGATCTGCCCGCATGGTCACTATATGATGATTGAAATGAGCTAGATGACATCACTGTTTTCTCCAGAGTTGCATTATTTTCCTGTTTAACACTGTGAAGCTGCTTTGAAACAATCGGCATTGTAAGAAGCGCTATATAAATAAAGATGACTTGACTATTGCGTCTTTTTCAAGATGGCATTCCACCCGTGTGTTTCTGGATGCGGTCGTTCTCTGTCTCCTGCTGATGGTCACAATCGTTGCCTTATGTGCCTGGGCATTCAGCACGATGAGGCAGCTTTTGTGGATGATTACGATTAGGGCTACACCGCCGAGGCCAACTCTGCGGGCCCCTAATCCCTCCGTACCGCCGCAGCCAGTTGAGTTATTGGAAGACTGTGGTGGCCTCTCCCATGGGCATCCACCCGTGTCTTTTGGTGCTCCAGCAGAGGACAGCATGTCAATCGCTGCATCGGAGGGGGAGCTTATGTCATCTGGGGATGAAGACTTGGCTGCGTTGCCTCCCTCTGGGAGAGTGGCAGTGCCCAAGACGACCCAGAACTGACGGCTATACTTGCCTGGGCCGCCAAGAGGGTAGGGCTCGAGTGGAACCCTCCAAGGTTGGATGATTGGTAAAACCACACTGCCAAACCAGGAGGCAAGCGGAGGTGCAAACGACCCTGAGACCGGCCACCCAGAGATGGAAGGAACAGCTCTTCGGGAGATGAGATTATTTTGTTCGATTCGCAAAGATTTGCAGAATCGTTTGTTTGAGAACCGTTTTATTTGTGTTCCGCCACTGGCCCCTGGGCCGGTGGTACCCAAAACCTCAAAAAAAGAGCTGTTTCCAAAATCTCTGGGTGCCAAGAGAGCACGCTTGGCGGTGTGCAACGCTGTAAAGGCGGCCATTGCTCCCATGAGAGAGCGTGGTGTTCGCATCCTCAACTACCTCGACGACTGGCTGATCCTAGCCCAGTCGAGAGAGCAGTTGTGCGAACACAGGGACATGGTGCTCAGTCACCTCAGCCAGTTGTGGCTTCGGGTCAACTGGGAAAAGAGCAAACTCTCCCCCGTGTAGAGGATCTCTTGTCTCTGTATGGCTTGCTCAATTGGGGACACTAAATTGTCAAATAAATATCCAAATAAATTTAATTACTAAACTACATTAACTATGTCAACTACATTACTTGAATATATATGATAATTGAAATGAGCTAGATGACATCACTGTTTTCTCCAGAGCGCTTGTACAGCTGAATCAATTTCGGTTGCATCATTTTCCTGTTTAACACTGTGAAGCTGCTTTGAAACAATCTGCATTGTAAAAAGCGCTATATAAATAAATTTGACTTGACTTGTATGGAGCTGGACTCAGTCAATCTGACAGCGCGCCTCACAGAGGAGCACGTCCAGTCGGTGTTGAACTGCTTGAATTTGTTCAAACACAGGACAGTGGTACCACTGAAACATTTTCAGAGGCTGCTGGGGCATATGGCATCTGCAGCCGCAGTAACGGCACTCGGATTGCTTCATATGAGGCTGCTTCAACACTGGCTACACGACCGGGTCCCGAGATGGGCGTGGCAGAACAGTTCATTCCGTGTAACAATAACACCGAATTGCCTCCAAACCTTCAGCCCGTGGGTGGACCCTTCATTTCTACGGGCAGGAGTTCCCCTAGAACAAGTGTCCAGGCATGCTTTGGTCTCCACGGATGCCTCTGCCACCGGCTGGGGGGCCACGGTCAACGGGCTTGGCTTGCAGTTTTGGGTCTGTGGACGGGGCCCCAACTGCAATGGCATATTAACTGCCTCGAGTTGCTAGCAGTACGTCTTGTGCTGGACCGCCTCAAAGGGCCGCTACATGGCAAGCACGTTCTGGTCCGTACGGACAGCACTGCGTCGCCTCCCGCCATCTCCTCCTCTGGAGTCAGAAGCATCTGAGGTTGCTTCATGCCACTCACATTCCCGGCCTGCTCAATCGTGCAGCCGACGAGCTCTCACGACAGCAAGTACTCCCGGGAGAGTGGAGACTCCATTCCCAGGTGGTCCAGCTCATTTGGAGACGCTTCGGGACCACACAGGTAGATCTGTTTGCCACCCCTGAACACGTCCCACTGCCAGATGTTTTACTCCCTGACTGAGGGGACCCTTAGCACGGAGGCATTGGCACACAGCTGGCCCCGGGGCTTACGCAAGTATGCGTTTCCCCCACTTCTCGCACAGACACTGTGCAAAGTCAGGGAGGACGAGGAGCAGGTCTTGTTGGTTGCGCCGTACTGGCCTAACCGGACCTGGTTCCCGGAACTAGTGCTCCTCGCGACAGCACCTCTTTGGTCTACGTATGTCGAACGTGACTGACTGAAAGGGAACGTTTCGGTTACGTATGTAACCCTTGTTCCCTGAAGGAGGGAACGGAGACGTACATCCCATCACTGCAGGGCCGAGTCACTAATTTGGCTCCTCAGTGAAAAACAAAGCTGCGTTTATACCCACGCTGCGGGCCGGAGCGCGAGATGCAGATCTCACACGCCAATGGCCATTGGCCTGTTCCCTTTTGTTCAGTCACTCCGAGTAACATCAGTGACTGACGAATGGGGGTTTCGCCTAGAAGCGTATCATCTTCGAGATCTAGAAAACACCCAATGGCAGTGCCAATGCCATGGGCATGTGGAATTTGCATAGCATAACTCCACCTCACAGCGTGGGTATATAAGGAAGTACGCTGGCAACATCGCATTATGTTTCTGCTTCGGAGCCAAGAGCATCTATCTCTTCACTCCTTAAGCCTTCTGAGTATATCGTCAAGCTCCTTCGAGACGAGCGGCGCGTTCCAGCGATCTCACATTGCCTGCCTGCTGATCTGTGCAGTGATCAACAGCTGTGTGTGTGTTTCCCTGGGCGCTTCAGCACTCTGCAGAGCTTTCTCTCACAAAAAGAGCTTGCGCGTGGCACGTCTTTTTAAAGACGGTTCGCCCTTGCACTTCTGGGTGTGGTTGATCTCTGTTGCCATCTGATGGGCACAAGAGTCCTCTGGGGATGAAGATTCGGCTATGCTGCCGCCTTCGGGCGTGCCAGCATTGCCCAAGTCCGACCCGGAGTTGACAGCCATGTCATCTCGGGGGATGATTGGTCTTTGGGTGCCCCAATTACTTTCTCTCCCGAGGTGCATGAGGAGGTCACGCGGTCCTGGAAGTCCCTGTTGTCTTCCTGTGACCTTTCTCAGGCCTTCTCTGCCCTCGATGGGGCCGCGTCCAAGGGTACACTGGGGTCCCCCCTGTTGACGCTCAGTTGCAATCACGGTCGAGACTCAATGACCCCCGTATGGAGGTATAGTCCCCTCTGCCACACCCCAATTATCCCCTCTACGTGATGGGATGCTTGGTTTGTGGCCAGGGTGACCTGATGGCTGCGGTGTGGCATAAACCCAGACGATCATTCCTCGGGCCACACCCCCCTCTTGCACAGAGTGCTTCAATGTGGCGCGGTGATCCTAAGCACCCCTCCAAGGCCTGTAGCACCCTATGTGGTTAAGAAAGAACTAACTCACCCATCCCTGAGCACCCAGAGACCGAGGGTCACACCACTCTCGTCCCTCTCTGACACCAGACCCCTCTCAGAGCAGACTCCAGTGGAACGCGAGTCCTTCCCTGGTCTGGACGTGGCAGATGACTGTGCCCCCACACCGGGATGCTACGCCTCCCACATTCGGGCCCCGCTGGTGCAGTTCTTAAAAGCCTGGCTAGAGCTTCTCAGACTGTCCCGCTGGGTCGCGAGGTCCATCAGGCATGGCTATGCGATTCAGTTCGCTCAGGCTCCTCCCCGTTTCCGGGAAGTCTGCTACACCATGGTGGGGCCCAACGCCCCTGTCATGCGTGCGGAGGTTGCCACCCTGCTGGCGTAGGGTGCGATCGAGCCTGTCCCTCCAGCCGAAATGAAGTCCGGCTTCTACAGCCCCTACTTCATTGTACCCAAGAAAACCGGTGGGTTACGACCGATCCTGGACCTGCGTGTCCTGAGCCGATCTCTTCACAGGCTTCCGTTCAGGATGTTGACAGCGAAACGCCTTTTTTAAAGTGTTCTTCCAGCAGATTGGTTTGCAGCGATCGACCTGAAGGATGCCTACTTCCATATCAGTACGCGGTCCTCCCATTCGGGCTAGCTCTGTCCCCTCGTCGAGGCAGCCCTTGTTGCCACTCAGGCAACACGGGGTTCGCATCCTGAACTATCTCGACGACTGACTGATCCTGAGTCACTCTCGAGAGCAGGTGTGCGAACACAGAGATCTGGTGCTGGTCATATGAGACCCCTTCAGCACTGGCTTCGCGATCAAGTCCCGAGATGGGCATGGCAGTCGGGCACGCTCCGGGTCCCAGTGACTCTGGCCTGCCTGCAGACCCTCACCCCATGGTCGAACCTCAGTTTTCTACGGGCCGGTTCCCTTAGAACGAGTTTCCAGGCATATTGTTGTATCAACAGATGCCTCCACCACGGGCTGGGGTGCCATGTGCAATGGACATGCTGCCGCGGGCTCCTGGACAGGACCCCAGCGCCTCCTGCATGTCAATTGCCTTGAGTTGCTGGCAGTACAATTTGCCCTGCACCGCTTCCGAGCGTTGCTCAAGGGTCAACACGTGCTAGTCCGGTCAGACAACACGGCCACAGTAGCGTACATCAATCACCAGGGTGGTCTACTCTCCCGCCGTATGTCTCAACTCACCTGCCATCTCGTTATATGGATTCAGAAGCATCTGAGGTCACTTCGTGCCATCCATGTCCCAGGAGTCCTAAACCATGCAGCCGATGAGCTCTCACGGCTTCAGCCACTTCCTGGGGAATGGAGACTCCATCCCCAGATGGTTCAGCTGATTTGGGAACAGTTCGGCGACGCACAGGTAGATCTGCTTGCCTCACCCGACTCTTCCCACTGTCGCCTTTTTTATTCCCTGACCGAGCGCTCCCTCGGCACGGATGCTCTGGCGCACAGCTGGCTGTGGGGCCTCCACAAGTATGCACTTCCCCCACTGAATCTTCTTGCACAGGTTCTGTGGAGCAGGTCATTTTGGTCGCCTCGTATTGGCCCGGCCGGACCTGGTTCTCCGAACTCGTACTCCTTGCGACAGCCCCTCCCTGGTCGATTCCTCTGAGAAAGGACCTCCTTTCTCAGAGATCGGGCACCCTTTGGCACTTGCATCCCGATCTTTGGAACCTCCATGTGTGGCTTCTGGATGGGACGTGGCAGGTTTGAGTACCCTACCACCTCAGGTGGTGGCTACCATCACTTCCGCTAGGGCTAAGTCTACCAGACACACCTATGCGTTGAAGTGGAACCTCTTTGTCACCTGGTGTTCTTCTCGCCAAGAAGACCCCTGGAAATGCCCGATTGGGTCCGTGCTCTCGTTTCTCCAGGAAGGGTTGGAATGAAGGCTGTCTCCTTCCACCCTGAAGGTTTATGTGGCCGTTATATCAGCCCACCACTACCTCGTGGAGTACAAGAAGGTAAGTCACCACAACCTGGTCATCAGGTTCCTGAGGGGGGCCAGAGACTAAATCCTCCTCGCGCTCCCCTCGTACCCTCTTGGGACCTCGCAGTAGTTTTAAATGCTCTGCAGAGGGCTCCCTTTGAGCCATTGCGGTCAGTCGATCTTAGGTTCCTGTCTATGAAGACAGCGCTCCTGATCGCTGAAGGGAAAGGCTCTCTCCAAGCAAAGGTTGTCTCACTGGATAGTGGACGCCATTGTTTTGGCTTACCAGACACAGGGGCGTCCATGCCCCCTAGGGGTCAGGGCGCACTCCACCCGGAGTGTGGCCTCCTCTTGGGCCTTAGCGCATGACGCCTCGCTAACAGACACCTGCAGAGATGCAGACTGGGCGACACCCAACACATTCGCCAATGTCCTCTCATGTACTCGCCTCTACTAGTGGCCGGTAATGGACTAGGCTCAGGTGTCTTCGCTTGCTCGCCATTCCACTCCACGGACTGGATACGTGCAATATTTTCCTCAGGTGAGTTTCCCTGAAGCCCTGAATTCCTCCAGCACTGTCGATGCCGACACCAGTGCATCTGCCCACTCGCTCAGGTCCTCGTGTCAGATTAGGTGCCTCCGTGTGCATAGTTCCCTCTTTGGGCGACCCCCACATGTGTTTAATGGGTTTCACATGGGTTTAAAGATCCACCTTCGGCTGGTTACTCCAGAGTTCTTCCATATGCAACCCCTCGCGGGTCATATGTGTATCCTTAAGTCCTCCCTACGGGCAGGCACTTGGCGCATACTTCCACCTGGAATATGCTTCCCAGTGTACCTTGGTATTCCTGTGTTAAGTGGGAGTCCTTTGTCCATACTAGCTTACGACAGGGAGCTCACGCTTACGCAGGGCACTGGATGACAGCCGAGTGCCGCGATTACATTGGGACCCCCATTCGTCAGTCACTGATGTTACTCGGAGTGACTGAACGAAAGGGAACGTTTCGGTTACGTATGTAACCCTCGTTCCCTGAGGAGAGAACGGAGACGTAACGTACCTCTGCCACTTCTGCTGTACCGCTGGAATGGCCGGGAGTTCAGTCTTGGCTCCTCAGCAGGTAAACATAATGCAATGTTACCAGCGTACTTCCTTATATACCCATGCTGTGGGGTGGAGTTACGCTATGCAAATTCCGCATGCCCATGGCATTGGCCCTGCTACTGGGTGTTTTCTAGATCTCGAAGATGATAGGCTTCTAGGCGAAACCCCCATTCGTCAGTCACTGACGTTATGTCTCCGTTCCCTCCTCAGGGAACGAGTTACATACGTAACCGAGACGTTCTGTATACACTCGCAGCTGATAGGGGCTCCCAGAAGTGATCCCAATTCGTCGGTGACGTCCAACCTTCAGGGAACGAGGGTTACATACATAAACATAAACAGTGGTTTACTGAACAAATTCTCTGTCCTTAAATGAATTTTTAAAGATAAAAAAAATTATCTCTGCTAATGCTGTAAAGTGTAAACTATGTAGGGAACCCTTACTTGCACATTACTATTATATAACAACAGAGCCCAAATTAGCCTAAATTCAGTTGCTATTTATTTTTAGATATAATAATCAACAGTCAAATAACACATTGTATGCAAACATGTAAACCTCACATAAGCCAGTTTTTGCATTAACTTCTAAATCTAATTACAAGATTATGTTTTTACTCCAATTCGTTGTTGAAATATAATAATTTATACACAGTGGCTGTCATTTTCATGACAGATTTATTTAAACATAGCCTACATTAAATAATCAAGACATCACTAACAGGTTAAGTAGAATATAATGAATATATAGGCTAATATAGTGCATTTATTTAGTAAAAGAGTTAATTTCTCTAGTAAACTAACTAGCTGTGTGCTTAATGCCTGAGGTAACTTAAATGCAATTTAGATGTTGCCATTCCTGTTTTGAAAAATGTTAATAAAATCAACATTAAATAAAAAAAATGTGTAGAAATAATTTAATTTAAATAGTACATCAAGTTCTCATTACACAGTGATTTCAGGAAGTTAGTTCTGTTCATCCCAGAGCCATTTTAATTTATAAAGATGTTACGTTTGCAGTTGTGCATTATGAAGGAAAATGTGTGAGAAAAATGAAGTTGTGCTGCCAAGAGAACGTAGGAATGCAATCTGAATAACATACTTCTACCTGCAGTAAACAACAGAGATGAACATGGCATGTGTCATGTATCAGGTTTACTGGGTTGTTTCAAGCTTCTGTCACTAGAGGGCGCTGTTATCTAAAAGAGGAGCAGTGTAAAAATCGGGAGTAAAGAAGTGAGAGTTCAGAGAGAGGAACCTGAAACCGTGTGTCCGAGTGTTTATTTAATTAAGGAAGAGATGTAACACTGGCGATGAGGTTATTAAATTATCAACAAAACAAAAGAAATCTGTAAGCTTAACATTGTGAATGGGAACAATGACAGAGAAAAGCGGGTTCTACAACTTTGAATGTTTTTTGGTCCCAGCCACGCTAGGACCGAGATGGACGAGATGGCTAAAGTCTTTCGAACTGTATGCAGATGGGAAAGGACTCATCATCTCAGATGACGTGACGGATGCGACTAAACAGCGGAGGAGAGCTTTATTGCTACACCTCGCAGGACCAGACGTACAAGATATTTTTTCAACTCTGGAAAACACAGGGGAAGTTACCAACTACGATGCTGCAG
Source organism: Rhinogobio ventralis (assembly GCA_039654625.1). Classification (NCBI taxonomy): domain Eukaryota; kingdom Metazoa; phylum Chordata; class Actinopteri; order Cypriniformes; family Gobionidae; genus Rhinogobio; species Rhinogobio ventralis. Next base: position 939,730 of record CM077209.1, read on the forward strand.
TGACTGCTTTGAACTCCTATTTCGTGCCTCAAGTCAACGTGGCATTCGCCAGGCAAGCTTTTCACAAGTTGACTCAGAAAACAGGTAAGACAATACAACAATTTGCTACTCGCCTGCGGCAAGCTGCAAAAGACTGTGGGTTTCAAGCTGACACAGACAACCAGATAAGAGGAATCTGTCGCCTCTGGCTTGCTCAGTTGGGGACACAAAATTTTCAAATAAATATCCAAATAAATTTAATTACTAAACTAAATTATATCAACTACATTACTTGAATATATATGATAATTGAAATGAGCTGATGACATCACCGTTTTCTCCAGAGCGGCTGTACAGCCGAATCAAATTCTGTTAATTATTTTCCTGTTTAACACTGTGAAGCTGCTTTGAAACAATCTGCATTGTAAAAAGCGCTATATAAATAAAGTTGACTTGACTTGACTTGACTTGATAAGAGATGCTATTCTTAGCAAATGTACATCAGGTTATGTTCGTCGGAAATTATTAGAGGAAGGCTCGAATCTAACACTTGCTCGCTCAGTGGAACTAGCGTCACAGTGTGAGAGAATTGAAGAGCAGATGTCAGTCATGTCATTGAAACCTGATACGGGTGCAGTTAATCGAGTTGCACCGAGAAGAGACAAAAAAGAGAGAGGAGAGAAAGGATACACCAGACCTGCAGAGAGAAAAGAGGAAAAAGTGGATAGAAAATGTTACAGATGTGGACATAAGGACAATTTAGGCAGAGACCAAACATGCCCTGCATGAGATCAAGTGTGTCATAAATGCAATGGAAAAGACCACTTTTCAAAAAAGAGTTGTGTAAATAATGTGGAGGAAGCTGACTATGCATTTGTTGTCCAGGAAAATACAATGTCAGAGAGGTTGACTTTCCTTGTGGGAGGTGTAAACCTAAGACTGTTAATCGACTCGGGTGCCACAAATAATGTGATTGATGAAGACACCTGGGAGGATCTCAAACAGAACAAAATTAAATGCAAGTCATATGTTCCTGAAACAGAGAGAAAGCTCTACTCATATTCTTCAAACCAACCTCTAGCAGTCAAGGGCACATTCAAATGTAAGGGTGAACTTATCCAACAAAACAGAGCAGGCTGAATTCATTGTGATAAGAGGGAAAGGAGAACCCCTTTTAGGAAGAGAGACAGCTATTAAGCTGGGAGTGTTAAAAATAGGAGCTGACATATCTGCCGTGATCGAAACAAAGCAAGCACTGCAACAAAAATATCCAGAAGTGTTCAGTGGGGTTGGAAAGTTAAACACCAACCAAGTTACCTTACACATAGACCCTAATGTGAAACCAGTAGCACAGCCGCTCCGACGGATTCCGTTTAATCTCAGAAGGATGGTAGAGCGGAAAATAAAGGAGCTAATGGGCATGGACATCATTGAACCTGTCAGCGGTCCTACACCATGGGTAAATCCTGTGGTCATTGTTCCTAAGGCCAACTCAGAGATAAGTCTGGATATGAGGCAGGCAAACCGTGCCATAGTGAGGGAGCGTTACCCCATCCCGACAGTGGATGAGATTCTCCAAGGCTTCAATTGGCTCAACTATATTCAGTAAGTTGGATTTGAAATGGGGTTACCACCAGCTGGAGCTCAGCCCTGACTCAAGAGAGATCACTACATTCGTGGTGCATAATGGTGTGTATCGTTATAAACAACTCCTTTTTGGTGTATCCTCTGCCAGCGAACAGTATCAACACAAGATTGCCAACGCCTTAGCAGGAATCGAGGGGGTAGAAAATATCTCGGACGATGTCATTGTTCATGCTGGTGACCAAGAAACGCACAATCAACGTTTACATGCGGTCATCAAAAGGCTGAGCGAACGTGGATTGACATTAAACTCTGAGAAGTGCCAGTTCAACATGAGCAAACTAATATTCATGGGAATTCTTTTGTCTAAAAAAGGAATTGGTTCAACAGAAGAGAGGGTGCGAGCTGTAAGGGAGGCAAGAGAGCCAAAGACGGCTTCAGAGGTTAGGCAGATTCATCCTGCAGTTTGCAACGTTGTCAGAAAAAAAAAGGACAGATGCTTTGAGTTTGGGCCAGAACAAAGACAATCGTTCAAGGCACTAAAAGAAGAGTTGGTCAGAGCAAGCACGTTAGCATATTTTGATAAGGATGCACCAACCAAAGTGATCACGGATGCAAGCCCAGTGGGGCTGGGAGCTGTCTTAGTTCAGACTCAAAAAGGGGAAACGGTGCCAATATGCTATGTGATTCGCTGTCTAACAGACTGTGAACGCAGATATTCTCAGTCAGAAAAGGAGGCCCTGGCTCTCGTGTGGGCATGTGAGAGACTGCATGCTTACATTTATGGCAGAGAATTTGAGCTGTTCACGGACCACAAACCTCTAGAGGCCATATACAACCCCCGCTCTAAACCGTGTGCCCGCATAGAACGGTGGGTACTCCGACTACAGCCATACAATTTTAGAGTCACATACTTACCTGGCAAGCAGAACATTGCAGACCCGCTGTCAAGGCTGTTGGGGGAAACATCAAGAACTGAGAGACATGAACATGACTCAGAGGAGTATGTCAGGTTTATCGCAGTGTGTGCAACACCTAATGCTTTGACCACCAGAAAGGTAGAAGAAGCCTCTGAGAGCGACCTGCCTGTCACATATAGGTCAGATCAAGGACTCAAAAGTAAATGTGGGGGGCACAGTGCTTGTGCAGCAAGAAAAGATGGATAAATTCACGACTCCATTCAACCCAATCCCGCACCAGGTCATGAGCAAAACTGGAAGTCAAGTGACTGTGGAATCACCCACTGGAGAGAGATATACACACGAAACACCACTCATGTTAAAAGATTCAACATCAACTAAACTGCTGATGTGGAGACTGAATGTGAACAGTTGGATCCCAACACGAAGAGCTTTTGTCCTGACTCCAACTCTCATGATCTGGACCCCAAAGCGGACTTGTCAAACACACCAAAACAGAAAAGAACCCAACGGTCTAGACGATTGCCCGAGAAGTTGGCTGATTATGTCATAAACTGAAAGGAATAAACACTATAGATGGAGAGCATTTGATTTAATCAGAACAAAGGTCAAAAAGACAAATCAAATAACTGTTGAGGCCCAGATGATTGCATATTTTCATAAAGTATATGATGAAACAGATTTAACTGTTTGTTAATGTTTATGAAAAAAAAAAGAAGAAACAAAATGTTTTTAATATTGATGGGCTGAAGAAGTTCAAGATATGTTACTATAGAATTAACATGTTCAGTTAAGTGATGTGATTTTATATCCAAGAAAAGGGGGGATGTAATGTATCAGGTTTACTGGGGTTGTTTCAAGCTTCTGTCACTAGAGGGCGCTGTTGTCTAAAAGAGGAGCAGTGTAAAAATCTGGAGAAAAGAAGTGAGAGTTCAGAGAGAGGAACCTGAAACCGTGTGTCTGAGTGTTTTTTTAATTAAGGAAGAGATGTAACACTATGTAATTATACAAAATGAGAATATAAGGAAGAAAGAAGAAATGAAGACTTCTGCATAGCCTTCAGTACCTTACCTGTGTCTCAGTGGACTCTCAGGTCTTTACCAGAGTTGATCTTCACTCAAGGGCTGCTGCTAGTTCAGTACTGCTTGCTAATTACTACTTCAGTGATTGCTTCACTGCTAAATACACCTCTTTAATTGGTTAGCTCAAATGCTGTAACAGCAACTGGACAGCTCTAAACTACAGCAACATTGAACAAATCTTACCGTAGTATTCTTAGAAGTGCAGTTCAAACTCTTTACTAGCTGCTAATCCAGTTTAACAAACACAGCAAGCATTAAAGCTACTGTTCACTCTGACAGACAACATGATCAGACATGCAGTGCAGGTGAAACGCCCTCAGAATACTTCTGAACTAGATTCTGTGTGACGAGTGGAGGATAGAAAGACTTTTAGCAAGACAATGAAACATTTAGAAGCTGTTACTAAATACTGACTGAATGAATTGCGAACTGCTCAATTCCATATGGGAACATTAGGGGAACATTCTGTGTTTGCTGGGTTGAACCTCTTTTCTCTTTTTTTATGTGTACAGCTAATTATAAATACTACAAACTCTAAACCCCACACCAAAACCTCACAGAGAACTTTTAATAGCATTTTTTAATTGAAAATAATATTATTTACTTCATATATTGTTTACATGCAATATACACTCACCTAAAGGATTATTAGGAACACCTGTTCAATTTCTCATTAATGCAATTATCTAATCAACCAATCACATGGCAGTTGCTGGATCCATCATGCCTTGTTACCACTGTGCAGGCTGGTGGTGGTGGTGTAATGGTGTGGGGGATGTTTTCTTGGCACACTTTAGGCCCCTTAGTGCCAATTGGGCATCGTTTAAATGCCACGGCCTACCTGAGCATTGTTTCTGACCATGTCCATCCCTTTATGACCGCCATGTACCCATCCTCTGATGGCTACTTCCAGCAGGATAATGCACCATGTCACAAAGCTCGAATCATTTCAAATTGGTTTCTTGAACATGACAATGAGTTCACTGTACTAAAATGGCCCCCACAGTCACCAGATCTCAACCCAATAGAGCATCTTTGGGATGTGGCGGAAAGGGAGCTTCGTGCCCTGGATGTGCATCCCACAAATCTCCATCAACTGCAAGATGCTATCCTATCAATATGGGCCAACATTTCTAAAGAATGCTTTCAGCACCTTGTTGAATCAATGCCACGTAGAATTAAGGCAGTTCTGAAGGCGAAAGGGGGTCAAACACAGTATTATTATGGTGTTCCTAATAATTCTTTAGGTGAGTGTAACTCTGATTGTATTCGTCTGAAAGAAGAATTTCATTTTGCACCAATAACCCCAATAACCAAACAACCCAATCAACACCCCGGAACGCAGTTGACCCTGCCCCCGCGGAGGTCTGTGTACGCCACTGTCATTCTTCTTAAATCAGATTGATCAACTGAAAGGAATGAAGGATGTTGTTTCCGTCACAGTGTGTTTGTTCAGTGTAAATCTTGTTGTCACTGTGATGATCACTATGGGTTTGTGTCTGTTGATTCTTTTGAATGTGATGTGCCTGTAGTGGCTCTTTATTCTCCATCAGATGATCCAGAGAAGGCCAGACTAACATCTAAACCTGTAAGACACAGACAGTCAAATGTGTGACATTATTGCATTATCCACTTTAGAACAACTAAAAGAAACTACTTAGACTATTAAGTGAGAGATTATAATATAGCACTGTGACACATGATTGTTAAAGATTTTGATTTTGCATCCAAATCACCATTAAAAATGACCCTTGACCCTTATCTATAATCCTGTATGGCTGTCCTCTTTCTGTCATTGGGTCAGTTTTAATTATGACAAAGAAAGTAGTGATAAAAAGTGTTTTATTAAATTAAATTAAATTAAGATTTTAATTACTATAAACTACTATATTAAATAAATAAATGAATCAAACTCTTATTAAACATGTTTATAGTGTGTAAGTCAATATTAGCAGGAAAGTAACCTCAGAAGAAGAAACTAAATTAACTTTCAATTAAAATATGAACAGTTTTAATCATCAATACTCACCAAAGTTTCTCCAGTTTATAATGTGGATCATCCTTCAGATCAGAGAGCAGCTTCACATCTGAGTCTCCTAGTTTATTCCATGACAGATCCAGTTCTCTCAGGGGTGAGGGGTTTGATCTCAGAGCTGAAGCCAGAGCAGCACAACCTTCATCTGTAACACCACAATCCCTCAACCTGTAGAGAACAATGACACTCTTCAGTCTCTCAGTTCAGGATCTACAGCTCCTGTAGAGGGGTTAGTTTCAATATCATAAAAAATGGAAGAACCTTAATTTTTTTTTATCTGAGCACCTTAAAATTCTCAACACAACTGTATGATATAAGCATAGTTGTCACATCTTTACATCATCCAATTGTGTTTATATTATCATTAATATTGTAAAATTATGTCACACTTTGGAAACAATCTAATGAAGATAAAATCATCTTCAATAATCTGGCAGGTCATTTAGTCTTGTTTAGTTTTTGTTTTCACGGACGCACTGGCTCACAGCTGGCCCAGGGGCCTATGCAAATATGCGTTTCCCCCAGTAAGCCTTCTTGCACAGACACTGTGCAAAGTCAGGGAGGACGAGGAGCAGGTCTTGCTAGTTGCACCATACTGGCCCAACCGGACCTGGTTCCCAGAACAAGTGCTCCTCGCGACAGCTCCTCCTTGGCCCATTCCTCTGAGGAAGGACCTCCTGACTCAGAGGCGGGGCACCCTACAGCACCCGCGTCCGGACCATTGTAAACTCCATGTCTGGTCCCTGGACGGGACACGGAGGTTCTAGGTGGCCTAACACAGGCTGGGGTAGATACCATCACTTCTGCTAGAGCCCCCTCGACGAGGCGCCTCTATGCCTTCAAGTGAAACCTGTTCGTCAAGTGGTGTTCCTCTCGCCGAGAGGACCCCCAAAGGTGTTCGATCAGTTCAGTGCTTTTCTTCCTGCAAGAAGGGTTGGAGTGAAGGCTGTCTCCCTCCAACCTCAAAGTGTATGTTGCCGATATCGCCGCTCATCACGACATGGTTGATGGTAAGTCCTTAGGAAAGCATGATCTGATCGTCAGGTTCCTGAGGGGAGTGAGGAGAATAAATCTGCCTCGCTCTCACTCTATACCCTCTTGGGACTTATCTCTGGTGCTAACCGCACTTCAGAGAGCACCCTTTGAGCCTCTGCAGTCAGCTGAGTTAAAGATCTTGTCTTGGAAAACACTGCTCCTGACTGCATTGGCCTCTATCAAGAGGGTAGAGGACCTGCAGGCATTTTCGGTCGACAAATCGTGCTTGGAATTCAGGCCGGCTAACTCTCACGTGAGACCCTGGCCAGGATATGTGCCCAAGGTTCCCACCACTCCCTTCCGGGACCAGGTGGTGAACCTGCAAGCGCTGCCCCTGGAGGAGGCAGACCCAGCCCTAGCTTTTTTCTGTCCCGTCCGCACCCTGCTGTTATATGTGGATAGAACATAAAACTTCAGGACCTCAGAGCAGCCCTTCATCTGTTTCGGAGGCCAGCAGAAGGGAAAGGCTGTCTCCAAGCAGAGGATGGCCCACTGGATAGTGGATGCCATTGCCTTGGCGTATGAAACCCAAAGCGTGCCTTGCCCGCTTGGGGTGAGGGCCCACTCCAGTAGGAGTGTTGCCTCTTCCTGGGAGCTGGCAGATATATGTAGAGCTGCGGGCTGGGCGAAACCTAACACATTCGTTAGATTCTACAGCCTCCGTGTAGAGCCGGTTTCTTCCCGTGTGCTCGCTTCAAATAGCCAGTAACACCGAAGTGCCCATTCTTGTGTTGGCTTGCTGTGCCATTCCCCTCCTCATGGACCAGATAAGTGCGCTTTTTTGCTCCAGTAGAGTTCCCAAGAAAGGCGAACCCTGTGAGTTCCTCCACCACCTTACGGCGCTCAGATGTGGCGGAGCATCTGACGGCAGGCTCAGCAAGGTAAAGCGCACCCCGGTGCTGCGCCCCCTGCTGGGCTAGGTGCCATATGTTGTGACCCCTACAGCGGTCCCATATGTGTATTCTTCCATGGTACTGCTCCCCACGATGAGCCCGTGTCTTTCCCTTGGCAGAGTCCGCTCTGTCGTCTCTGTCCGGTGTAGTCTCCCGCCCAGGTCGGCCGGAGCCACCCCAGAGACCTCCATATGTTGTACTGCCCGATTGGCCAGTCCATATGTGCATATGTGTATCTTCCACACGTTACCTCCCTATGGGCAGGGTGTGGATTCCGCAGCGGCTCCATGGGCACGCTTTCCAAGCGTTATCCAATTGCTGCTGAATAGGTCTTGCGGAACAGCAGCAGTGACTCTCCCTGCGTGACTTCCCCACCCAGAAAAGGTGAGGGTCCAAAGGGAGCTCACGCAGGGCGCTGGAAGTGGCAACAGCCGTGGCGTTTTCCATAGGGATCCCAATTCGTCAGATACGTCCGACGTACGTCAAATGTGACCGACTGAAAGGGAATGTCTAGGTTACGTATGTAACCCTCATTCCCTGAAAGAGGGAACGGAGACGTACGTCCCGTCGCCACGGTTGCTGTACCATCACTACAGGGCCGAGTCACTAATATGGCTTCTCAGTGAAAAACAAATGTGCGCTGCATCCGCTTCCGGTTTATACACGCGCCGCGGGGTGGAGCGCGAGATGCAAATCTCGCATGCCAATGGCCATTGACCTGTTTTGTATGCACTCAAAGCTGATAGGGGCTCCCAGAAGTGATCCCAATTCGTCGGATAAGTCCGACGTATGTCTCCATTCCCTCTTTCAGGGTCCGTGGGTTACATACGTAAACGAGACGTTATTTAACAGTGATTAAATTCTATAAAAAAAAGCAATCAAAGAAAGCTCCCTTTGCAATCGTTTGAGCAGCGCACGCTGGAGCTGTCAATCAAACAGGAGAGTTTATCAGTGATGCGTTTATCAGTGACTCCTGTTTTATTCAACAAATTTCTTAACTATATCACGTTTGCACTGTTAGTGAAGATGAAAGCATTCGTTAGTGTACAGAAACTGAGTTGAAATGACGAGATCGCTGCTTTCATGCGCTCAGCAGGTGTGTAATCGGCTACAATGATCATTACTGCAACCTTTCATGCCACAATCTTACTATAATGCCATAGATCTAAATATAATGCCATAGATCTAAATGTAATGCAACACTTTTTACGATTAGTTAACCATGAGAGCTGCAATTGTAAAAACGAGCTAAAAGAGGGAGTAATACTATTTCAAATGCAAAGGCGTTAGCCAATCACAGCAGTGGGTGTTTACACTGATGTCTCCCAGCGGACACGCCCCTTAAAACGGAGCGTTCAGAGCAGAGGGCTAAAATCAGGGTAGGATAAATGCCTTTTATTTATAGATTATGACAATTTTTGATGTAAAAAGCATTTTAACATTATAAGTGCACCCCAGGAAACATCATAAAACAATTTAAAAAATGCAGTTCATGACCCCTTTAATTTTGTTCATTGTTCACCACAAGAGGAAAAATGAAAGTGAATGTTGAAACATTTATATAATCTTACCTCAGTGTCTCCAGTTTAAAGTGAGGATCCTTCAGTCCATCAGAGAGCAGCTTCACTCCTGAGTCTCTTAGATTATTAAATGACAGACTCAGTTCTCTCAGGTGTGAGGAGTTTGATCTCAGAGCTGAAGCCAGAACAACACAACCTTCATCTGTGACACCACAATCCATCAACCTGTAGAGAACAATGACACTCTTCATTCTCTCAGTTCAGGATTTTACAGTAATTTGTCTCTACTATGGTCAGGCCTTTGTTTACAGTCCCACATGCATACTGTGATGTAAAATGCTGTATTTGATGCCATCTGTCTCCCTCGTTCTGAGTCATCTCTGATCAATCTGACAAACATATTTTTTTGATTGTTTCATCTCTCTTGTACTCTTGTCTCTCTTTATACAAACACACACTGGATATTGTGGTTATTATCAGATTTAAATTGCTTATACTGTAACAATAATTAATTATATTATAAACCATACAGTTCGACAGAATCTATATCTAAAGAAATGTATAGATTTACCAAAGGATTCACTGATTAACCATTAAGATCAGTTGGATTAAATCATAGACAAATATCTTAAACTTAATGAAAAAAATGATAGTAATATATAGTGATAGTCGGAACTGACAGACGAATTGGGGATCATTTTTAGAGACCAATCTACTTCGAGTGTATAAAAACGAGCCAATAACGTTGGCATGCGGACCACGCACAGCCCCGCAGCACGGGTATAAATATGGAAGTGGAATACCGCATCCTCGCTTTCAACTTCGGAGCCGAACGGTTTGCAATTCAAGCTGTTTCTACGAAGAGTGTTTTCGCTACGAGCCTTTGAGGAAGATCGCTCTCTTACCCGGTGCAGGCGTGACGGCGCGATTCAGCGAGTGGCAGCTGCAACATGCACTGTTCCTGTGTTGGTTGGCTGGGCGTTTCCGTTTGTTGAGTGCTCACACGCGGGCTTGCACTATCGGACCACTGTGAGCCGCAGCCATCTCCCTGAGTGCTTCAGCACTTCTAAAAGAGCATTTCCCTTCCTAAAAGAGCAACACGGTTTGACCCTGCGTCTTTTTCAAGATGTCATTCAAACCGTGTGTTTCTGGATGCTGTCGTTTTCTGTCCCCAGTTGACGGTCATGATCGCTGTCTCACGTGTTTGGGCGTTTCAGGGAACGAGGGTTACATATGTGCTGTGCTTCCGCTGAAGAGTCACTTTTTCAGGTTCCCTCCTACATACCTAACCGAGACGTTACTGTGAATGAAATGTTTTTGTAGATGAAACACTTATTTTGTGATTTTATACTAACACAATTGAAAACACTCAAATGTTGTTAAATTAGTACTAAGATTTTTGAAAATGTACTTGCTTGCGAAAACTACACCAAAATCAATAAAAAAAACTGTAACACACGTAAGACTTTAAAACAGTTTAACTATATATTTAATATATTTATTGAATAATATATTTAAAATTTAATAATATTTAATGTCCAAATAATTATTAATTTTGTGAAAATATATATAATAAGTGTTATGACTAGGGCTGAACAATTAATTGCATTTATATGATAAAACACGATTTTCTAAGCGCAAAGGCTGCGATTACACTCTGGTCACATGACACGCGAGAGTAAAGCAGTCTGCAGAAGAAGCATCAACTTTGGCATGTTATGCCTACAAGCCTGGCCCAAAGGAAAGAACAGTTTGTGTTTAATCAATCTAATATTGTGCTGGTCATACTATACAATATGGGTGGGAGAAAAGATTCTCTCTTTAACTATTCTGGATCAATTCTGAGCTTAGATTTTAACTGCAGGTGCGCAATGGCGCTGTGTGTGTTTTAGAAACACCCTGTATTCTGCTTGCTTCCATTTCCTCTTACACACACCACTCGAACCATAAAATAATATTTCATAATGTTCGTAAAGGTTGAAGCAAATTACAGTGACATTCGCGGGCTACACTGCACAGGATATGCGCTGTGAGAAACGTGCACGTTGCTTGATGTTACGATTACACTGTGTGTTCTTGCCTGCCGGTATTTTCCTTACAAATACTCTACGAAATCTTCATTTATGTCGATTGGAATGAAGTGTGCTTATATATTAAAAATAGTAAACTCAATGACAGAAGGCTTTCAGTTTCAAAAGCTCACGCCGCGCTTTGTGAAGAGTGCTCACGCATGCGGCTGTGCGTGTCTCAAATGATTTTATGACGCTAAATGAATGTAAACACAGTCAGTAATGTCTCAAGGTATTAAACAGACAGCACAAACCACATCTTATATTTCAAAAGAGATCTGTGCATTAGTGTGAATGCAGATCTCCCGCTGTCTATGATGTCATTAATAATCAAACAACAGTAAAGCTGAGAAAGAGAAATATCACTCACAGCTCTTGAATGAAAAACGCTCAGATACTCTTAAATACTGAAAGCTCTCTTTGTTCATTGCTTGTAATATGTTTTTTGATCCTCTTTATTATTTACTAGCTTTTATGTTTTGCAGCTACTGTATATTAGTTTATATATTTAAAATTCTTAACATGCAATTGTTTTAATTTAATTTGTGTAATTATTGTAAAAAGCACTTATAATTACATATATAATAATAAAAATAAAGATTTTAAGGTTTATTAATAAGATTAATTAATAAGAAAAAAAGTTCAAGAATTGTTTTGGAATCGGATTGTGACTCACAGAATCTGAATCGGATCGTGAGGTGCCTAAAGATTCCCACCATTACTATACAATGATTTATTGCTCATCTTTGTTGAATCTACAGAATCTATATCTAAAGAAATGTATAGCTTTAACAAATGATTCACTGATTAACCATTAAGATCAGTCGGATTAAATAATAGACAAACACATTAAACAAGAGGCAAATTAAATATTTACTGTGAATTAAATGTTTTTATAGATAAAACATTTATTTTGTGATTTTGTGTTTTATACTAACACAATTGAAAACACTATTAAATTAGTACTTTTTGAGTTTTGAGTTTTGAAAATGTACAACTTACCAAAATCAATAAAAACTGTAACACACATGTAAGACTTTGAAACAGTTTCAAATATATTTAATGTCCAAAAAATTATTAATTTTGTGAAAATCCATGTAATAAGTGTTATGACTGTATATTATCACTTAAATGGTCGTCTTGTTTGAGCTTGTTTGTTTCGTCTTGGTTTAAATCTGCTTGATAGGGACATTTTTACTTTGTGGAAGCTTTGAGTTTCATGATAATAAAATATTTAAACTCAAATCAATATTTTGTGTCCAGTTATTTACTTCAAGTAGGTGTACAATAGTCAAGACACCTTTATATAGCTCTTTATACAATACATATGGTTTCAAAGTAGCTTTACAGTGATAACAAGAAAATGATTCAGTAATACAGAGTTCATTTCAGCTGTACAGCCGCTCTAGAATAAAATAGTGTCAGTGTTCAGCTGAAGTCAGTTCAGTGTTGATTCAGTTTTGTTGTAAAGATCATCAACTTAATTATGTTAATTTCATCTATAAAGCAGCTCTGTAGAAAACAGTGATGTCATCATCCAGCTCAGTTCAGTTCTCATACAGTAATGTCAGTACAGGCAGATCAATAATATTGTTGAATATTAAGTGTCCCCAACTAAGCAATCCAGAGGCGACAGTGGCAAGAACCCAAACTCCATCAGGAGACAGAATGGAGAAAAAAAACCTACTGACGGTGTCATTATGATTCAGGCTGCATTACAGGTCAGAATCAGATTGTGGATCAGTACAGTAAGCAGGATAATATACATTCAAACGGCTCTCATCACAAAATAAACCTGACAGGGTGATCAGGACACCGGCTCGAAACAGAGGAGTCTTGTATTAGTAATAAAAACTGTCAAAAACTTTGGAAAGAATCTAATGAAGATTAAACAACAAAATTATCTGTCAGGACAATATTTGTCTTTAGTTTTTGTGTATTTTGTTCGTTATTGACCATATAAAGAAAATGGACGAGGATGTTGGCATATTTATACAATATTACCTCAGTTTTTCCAGTTTACAGTGAGGATCCTTCAGTCCACCAGAGAGCAGCTTCACTCCTGAGTCTCTTAGTTTATTCTGTGTCAGATCCAGTTCTCTCAGGTGTGAGGGGTTTGATCTCAGAGCTGAAGCCAGAGCAGCACAACCTTCATCTGTGACACCACAATCACTCAACCTGTAGAGAACAATGACACTCTTCAGTCTCTCAGTTCAGGATCTACAGCTCAGATAAGCAGAAACTTCACAATCAGAAAGAGAGACTTAATCCCCGGCACCATTAACAGGTCCAGTCTAAGGTTCAGACCCGCTTCTACATGATGCTTGAGCGGGTTAGTTTCAATATCATAAAACATAGTTATGCCAATTAAATGTCAATTTTAGGGATTTGTCATACATTTTTTGTGTGCTTCATTCATTAAATAATTCTGATTAATTGAATCCTTTGTAAGTTATAATTTTGCAATGTAAGATTACAGTTAACACCTTTAAATATTAAAGTAATTTATTCAATTCAGTAAATATATTCAATCACTATATTTTTCTACATCACTATAGAATAACTATACAGCTGTGTTTGTTTATTTGTAAAACACAATCCAAAATCCACTAAATACACACTTCATTATACAAATGAATAACAAGATAGAATCATAAGCTATGACAAAAAATATTTTAAACTAGGTGAGTGCTGTTGTTTACAGTCACACATGGCATACTGTAATGTAAAATGCAGTATTTAATGCCATCTGTCTCCCACTTTTGGAATTATCTCTGATCAATCTGACAAACATTTTTTTATTGTTTCATCTCTCTTGTACTCTTGTCTCTCTTTACACACACACACACACACAAACGCAAACACTTTGAACATTGTGGTTATCTGATTTAAATTGCTTATACTGTAACAATAATTCATTATATTTAGTTATCCATTTTGGAAATTACAAACCATGTAGTTCTACAGAATCTATATCTAAAGAAATTTATAGATTTACCAAATGATTCACTGATTAACCATTGGATTAAATCATACACAAACATATTAAACAAGAGGCAAATTAAAAATGTGATATTAATAGGATTATGAAAGGCAGTTCCCTTTCGTTCAGTCACTCCGAGTAACGTTTGGTCCCGCAGAGGACGAGGAGATGTTGATCACCGCATCGCAAGGTGGGCTAGAGTCCTCCGAGCATGATGAATCGGCTATGCTGCCGCCTTCCGGTGTGCCAGCATTGCCCGAGTTGGACCCGGAGTTGACAGCAATGCTTTCCCGGGCAGCCGCGAGCCTCGGGTTGGAGTCCTGAACGCTTGCGGTTGGACGACTGGTTTTTGGGGGTGCCGCGCTCAATACCTTTTTTCCCGGAGGTGCATGAGGAGGTCACGCGGTCCTGGAAGTCCCTGTTGTATTCCCGCGACCATTCAGCGGCCTCCTCTTCCTTCTCTGCCCTCGATGGGGCCGCGGCCAAAGGGTAACACTGGGGTTCCCCCGGTTGACCGCTCTGTTGCGATGCAACTGTGTCCTCAGAGTGCTTCAACCTGGCGTGACGACCCAAAGCACCCCTCTAAAGCCTGTAGGTTCACATCAACCTTGGTGTCAAAGTCCTATAGAGCTGCGGGGCAGGCTGTCGCCTCTTTGCATGCCATGGCCATCCTTCAGGCCTACCAGGCCCGGATGCTCAGGGATATGCACGAGAGTAGAGCTGACCCAGGGCTCAGAGATGAGCTGCGTGCCGCTACCGACCTCGCCCTCCGGGCGACGAAGGTGACCGCACGCTCCCTGGGCCAGGTGATGTCCACAGCAGTGGTCCAGGAGAGACACCTTTGGCTCAACCTGGCTGATATGTGGGACGCCGAGCGGAATCGTTTCCTTGACGCTTCCATATCCCAGGATGGGAGAATCTTTTGTTGGGTTCACCACCTAGTCCCTGAACGGAGTGGTGGGAACTAAATTGGTTAAAGAAAGAACTAACATGTTCATCCCTGAGCACCCAGAGACGAAGCATGCCTGGATATGTGCCCAAGGTTCCCACCACTCTGTTCAGGGACTAGGTGGTGAACCCACAAGCGCTGCCTTTGGAGGAGGCAGACCCAGCCTTGGCACTGCTCTGTCCAGTACGCGCCCTCCGTGCTTACGTAGACAGAACGCAGTGTTATGGTGGGAAGCTGAAGGGAAAGGCTTTCTCCAAGCAAAGGTTGTCTCACTGGATAGTGGATGCCATTGTCTTGGCTTACCAGACGCAGGGGCGGCTATGCCCCTTGGGGTCAGGGCGCACTCCACCCAAAGTGTGGCCTCCTCTTGGGCTTTAGCGCATGGCACCTCGCTAACAGACATCTGCAGAGCTGCAGGCTGGGCGACACCCAACACATTCGCCAGATTCTATAATCTCTGAGTGGAGCCAGTGTCCTCTCATGTACTCGCCTCTACTAGTGGCCGGTAATGGACGAGGCTCAGGTGTTTGCTCGCCATTCCACTCCACAGACTGGATATGTGCGATATTTCCTCAGGTGAGTTTTTCTGAAGCCCTGAGTTCCTCCAGCACTGTCGATGCTGACACCAGTGCGTCTGCCCACTCGCTCAGGCCCTCGTGTCAGGTTAGGTGCCTCTGTGTGCATGGTTTGGGCGACCCCCACATGTGTAAGCTTTCTTGAGCAGGTGTCTTTCCCTTGGCAAGCCTTGCCACCCCTGGGGTTTAAAGATCCACCTTCGGCTGGTTACCCCAGAGTTCTTCCATATGCAGCCCCTCGCGGGTCATATGTGTATCCTTAAGTCCTCCCTACGGGCAGGCACTTGGCGCATACTTCCACCTGGAACATGCTTCCTAGTGTACCTTGGTATTCCTGTGTTAGGTGGGAGTCCTTCGTCCGTACTAGCTTACGACAGGGAGCTCACGCGTTTACGCAGGACACTGGATGACAGCCGAGTGGCGTGATTACATTGGGATCCCCATTCGTCAGTCACTGACGTTACTCGGAGTGACTGAACGAAAGGGAATGTCTCGGTTATGTATGTAACCCTCGTTCCCTGAAGAGGGAATGGAGACGTAACGTCCCTCTGCCACTTCCGCTGTACCGCTGGAACGGCCGGGAGTTCAGTCTTGGCTCCTTGGCAGGTAAACATAATGCGATGTTGCCAGCATACTTCCTTATATACCCACGTTGTGGGGCGGAGTTATGCTATGCAAATTCCGCATGCCCATGGCATTGGCACTGCCATTGGGCGTTTTCTAGATCTCGAAGATGATAGGCTTCTAAGCGAAACCCCCATTCGTCAGTCACTGACGTTACGTCTCCGTTCCCTCCTCAGGGAACGAGGGTTCCCATTCAGTCGGCCACACTCGACGCCACGTCGGAGTACCGACGAATAGGATCTAGCCAATCTACTTCAAGTGAAACTAAACGAGCTAATGCACATTGGCATGCAATGATTGCACCAGGTGCTCATGCCACGCAGCGCGGGTATAAATGAGACACAGGTGTTTGCATCAAATTAGCTTTTTGCTTCAGCCAGATATCAATCTCTACTTCGCAGTCCTGACTGAAAAGAAGAGCAGTTCCCCCTATCTCCGGGTCCCCAGGGGGCTCGGAGGGTTGTGGCCGGTCAAACCCCGGACCACACTCATCCTCCCCCTTCGCCAGCAGGCAGCAGTGGACGATCCCCTCACGTTCCTTCTGCCCACCTGTGGAATCAGGTAAGTGTTGCAATGCACACTCACACCTCGCTGCGGGCTGCCTCCACGAGACAGCCGCCCCAGCCCGGTACCTGCATTCCACCTCGCTGCCCCAAGATGGGTACGCTGGTGGTCCCTTTGGTCCCGCTTGCACGGTCTCTGCGAGCCTGGCTAGCGCTCCCCAGTCCGTCTCGCTAGCTCATTCGGACCATCAGGCTCGGCTATGCGATTCAGTTCGCCCGGCGCCCCCCCAGGTTCAAGGGCGCCCGCTTCACTTCGGTGAAGGCCGCAGACACCCATGTCCTGCGTGCGGAGATCGCAGTCCTACTGGCGAAGGACGCGATAGAGCCGGTCACTCCAGCCGATATGAAGACAGGCTTCTACAGCCCGTACTTCATTGTACCCAAGAAGGCCGGTGGGTTACGGCCAATCTTGGACCTGCGAGTCCTGAATCGGAGCCTTCACAAGCTACCGTTCAAGATGCTCACGCAGAAACGCATCTTCGAATGCATCCGTCCCCAAGATTGGTTTGCAGCGATCGACCTGAAGGACGCGTACTTTCATGTCTCGATTCTTCCTCGACACAGGCCGTTTCTGCGCTTTGCGTTCGAGGGTCGAGCATATCAGTACAAAGTCCTTCCCTTCTGGCTGTGCCTGTCCCCCCGTGTCTTCACGAAAGTCACGGAGGGGGCCCTTGTGCCCATGAGAGAACAGGGCGTTCACATCCTCAACTATCTCGACGACTGGCTCATTCTAGCACAGTCCAGGGATCAGTTGTGCGAACACAAGGACCTGGTGCTCAGACACCTCAGCCAGTTGGGTCTTCGGGTCAACTGGGAGAAGAGCAAACTCGCCCCCGTGCAGAGGATCTCTTTTCTCGGTATGGAGTTAGATTCGGCCGAACGGACAGCGCGCCTCACAGAGGAGCGCGTCCAGTCGATGCTGAACTGCCTGAACACCTTTCAAGGCAGGATGGCGGTTCCACTGAAACAGTTTCAGAGGCTCCTGGGGCATATGGCAGCCGCAGCAGCAGTAACACCGCTGTGTCCCGAGATGGGCGTGGCAACGCGGCACTCACCGGGTGAGCATCACACCAGCCTGCCGCCAGTCCTTCAGCCCATGGTCAGACCCCTTGTTCCTTTGGGTCGGAGTGACTCTGGAACAGGTGTCCAGGCATGCTGTGGTCTTCACGGATGCCTCTGCCATGGGCTGGGGAGCCACGTACAACGGGCATGCAGTGTCAGGGGTGTGGACGGGCCCGCACCTGCATTGGCACATCAACTGCCTCGAGTTGCTAGCAGTGCATCTTGCTCTGAGCCGCCTCAAAAGGCTGCTACGGGGCAAAGATGTACTGGTTCGCACGGACACTGCGACCGTTGCGTATATCAACCGACAAGGTGGTCTGCGCTCCCGTCGCATGTCGCAACTTGCCCATCATCTCCTCCTCTGGAGTCAGAAGTGTCTGAGGTCGCTTCGGGCCATTCATGTCCCTGGTGTGAGCAACCGTGTGGCCGACGAGCTTTCACGAGCTGTGCTCCCAGGGGAATGGCGACTCCACCCCTAGGTGGTTCAGCTGATTTGGAGACAGTTTGGGGCGGCACAGGTCGACCTGTTTGCCTCCCCAGAAACGTCCCACTGCCAGTGGTTCTATTCGCTGACCGAGGGTACACTCGGCACGGATGCACTTGCGCCCAGCTGGCCCCAGGGGCTGCACAAATATGCGTTTCCCCCAGTGAGTCTACTTGCACAGACACTGTGCAAGGTCAGGGAGGACGAGGAGCAGGTCCTGTTGGTGGTGCCTTACTGGCCCAACCGGACCTGGTTCCCAGAACTTATGCTCCTTGCGACAGCCCCTCCTTGGCCGATTCCTCTGAGGAAGGACCTTTTGACTCAGAGACGGGGCACCCTGTGGCCCCTGGATGGGACGCGGAGGTTCTAGGTGACTTACCCCAATAGGTAGTTAACACCATCACTTCGGCACGAGCACCGTCTACAAGACAGGCTTATGCTTTGAAGTGGAACCTGTTCGTCGAGTGGTGTTCTTCTCGCCGAGAAGACCACCGAAGATGTTCTATCGCGTCTGTGCTTTCCTTCCTGCAACGAGGGTTGGAGCGTAGGCTGTCGCCCTCCACTCTCAAGGTCTATGTTGCTGCAATATCCGCCTATCATGACCACGTAGAAGGTAAGATGGTTGGGAAGCACGACCTGGTCGTCAGGTTCCTCAGGGGGGCGAGACGGTTAAATTCTCCTCGACCTCCCTCCATACCCTCTTGGGATCTTGCTCTGGTGCTCCGAGCACTTCAGAATGCCCCATTTGAGCCCTTGCGGTCAGCAGAGCTAAAGATTCTGTCTATGAAGACTTTGCTGTTGGCCGCACTGGCCTCCATCAAGAGGGTAGGGGACCTGCAGGCATTTTCGGTCGACAAATCGTGCCTAGAGTTCGGGCCGGGTGACACCCACGTGGTACTGAGACCCCGGCCTGGCTATGTGCCCAAGGTTCCTACCACTCCCTTCAGGGACCAGGTGGTGAACCTGCAAGCGCTGCCCCCGGAGGAGGCAGACCCAGCCCTAGCTTTGCTCTGTCCCATCCGCGCTCTGCGGATTTACGTGGATAGAACTCAAAGCTTCAGGACCTCAGATCAGCTCTTTGTCTGTCACGGAGGCCAGCAGAAGGGAAAGGCTGTCTCCAAGCAGAGGATGGCCCACTGGATAGTAGATGCCATCACCTTGGCTTACCAAGCACAAGGTGTGCCCTGTCCGTTCAGGGTGCGAGCACACTCTACTAGAAGTGTTGCATCCT
The DNA here is from genome assembly GCA_039654625.1 of Rhinogobio ventralis. NCBI lineage: Eukaryota > Metazoa > Chordata > Actinopteri > Cypriniformes > Gobionidae > Rhinogobio > Rhinogobio ventralis. The sequence goes on from CM077209.1 coordinate 959,318, forward strand.
CCTGGGCGCTGGCACGTGGCGTCTCGCTATCAGACATCTGTAGAGCTAAGAGGCCCTGGCTCTTGTCGGCTTGCTGCGCCACAGCGCTTATTTTCTCCAGGAGCAAACTCTGTCGAGTCTTCCATCACCATCGGTGCAGGACGTGGCAGAGCATCTGGCATCAGGCCCCTTGCCGCTGATCCCATATATTTTTCCACAGTCGCTCTTACGGGAAGCCCGTGTCTTTCCCTTGGGAGAGCCTTTTCGTCAGTGGGACTGAGCCCCCTCTCTCCATTGCGGGCTACGGCTCAGCCTTGTACTCCACATAACTCCTTCGGGGTACGATGTGGGCTCCGCAGCGTTCCCTTCACTAGGGCACACTTTCCCAGTGTTATCCAATAGTCACTGAACGGGTCATGCGGAACAGCAGTGATGGACTTCTCTGTGTGAGCCCCGTCTCATCAGGTAAGAGAGTTTAGGAGGCTCACACAGGGCACTGGATGGGGGCAGAGGCCATGGCGCTTTGGTAGGGATTCCTATTCGTCGGTACTCCAACGTGGCGTCGAGAGTGACCGACTGAATGGGAACGTCTCGGTTACATATGTAACCCTCGTTCCCTGAACGGAGGGAACAGAGACGCCACGTCCCGTCGCCATGTCCTCTGCACCCTGCTGGGGTGCCAGTCTACCTACTCGGCTCCTCAGCAAAAAGCTAATTTGATGCAAACACCTGTGTCTCATTTATACCCGCGCTGCGTGGCATGAGCACCTGGTGCAATCATTGCATGCCAATGTGCATTGGCTCGTTTAGTTTCACTCGAAGTAGTTTGGCTCTCGCGAGCGAGATTCCTATTCGTCGGTACTCCGACGTGGAGTCTCCGTTCCCTCCTTCAGGGAACGAGGGTTACATACGTAACCGAGACGTTACATAGGTAACCAAGACGTTACTGTGATTAAAATACATAGATGAAACATTTATTTTGTGATTTTGTGTTTTATACTAACACAATTGAAAACACTCAAATGTTTGAAAAAGGTTAAATGAGTTAATGAGTACTAAGAGTTTTGAAAATGTACAACTTGCTGTGTGAAAACTACACCAAAATAAATAAAAAACTGTAACACACGTAAGACTTTGAAACAGTTTCAACTTATAAATATTTAATGTCCAAAAAATTATTAATTTTGTGAAAATCCATGTAATAAGTGCTATGACTGTATATTATCACTTAAATGGTCGTCTTGTTTGAACTTGTTTGTTCGTCTTGGTTTAAATCTGCTTGATAGGAACATTTTTACTTTGTGGAAGCTTTGAGTTTTGTGATAATAATATGTTTAAACTCAAATCAATATTTTGTGTCCAGTTATTTACTTATGTGTCAAGTAGGTGTACAATAGTCAAGACACCTTTATATAGCGCTTTATACAATACATATGGTTTCAAAGCAGCTTTACAGTGATAACAAGAAAATGATTCAATAATACAGAGTTCATTTCAGCTGTACTGCAGCTCTAGAATAAAATAGTGTCAGTGTTCAGCTGAAGTTAGTTCAGTGCTAATTTAGTTCTGTTGTACAGATCATCAATAATTAAACTAGTTCATTTAATCTATAAAGCAGCTCTGGAGAAAACAATGATGTCATCATCCAGCTCAGTTCAGTTCTCATACAGTAATGTCAGTATAGGCAGATCAATAATATTGTTGAATATTAAGTGTCCCCAACTAAGCAATCCAGAGGCGACAGTGGCAAGATCCCAAACTCCATCAGGAGACAGATTGGAGAAAAAAACCTACTGACGGTGTCATGATTCAGGCTGCATTACAGGTCAGAATCAGATTGTGGATCAGTACAATAAGCAGGATAATATACATTCAAACGGTTCTCATCACAAAATAAACCTGACAGGGTGATCAGGACCCTGGCTCGAAACAGAGGAGTCTTGTATTAGTAATAAAAACTGCCAAAAACTTTGGAAAGAATCTAATGATGATTAAGCAACAAAATTATCTGTCAGGACAATTTTGTCTTGTTTAGTTTTTGTGTATTTTGTTTGTTATTGATTATATGAAGAAAATGGACGAGGATGTTGGTATATTTATACAATCTTACCTCAGTTTCTCCAGTTTACAGTGAGGATCCTTCAGTCCACCAGAGAGCAGCTTCACTCCTGAGTCTCTTAGATTATTCTGTGTCAGAATCAGTTCTCTCAGGTGTGAGGGGTTTGATTTTAGAGCTAAAGCCAGAGCAGCACAACCTTCATCTGTGACACCACAATCCCTCAACCTGTAGAGAACAATGACACTCTTCAGTCTCTCAGTTCAGTTACAGTAATTTGTCAGTCTCTACTATGGTCAGGTCTTTGTTTACAGTCACACATGGCATACTGTAATGTAAAATGTTGTATTTGATGCCATCTGTCTCCCTCTTTTGGAATCATCTCTGATCAATCTGACTGACACATTTTTTGATAGTTTCATATCTCTTGTACTCTTGTCTCTATTTACACACACACACAGAGAACATTGTGGTTATTATCTGTTTTAAATTGCTTATACTGTAACAATAATTCATTATACTTAGTTATCCATTTCGGAAATTACAAATCAAGCAATTCTACAGAATTTACATCTATAGAAATTTATAGATTTACCAAATGATTCACTAATTAACCATTAAGATCAATTGGATTAAATCATAGACAAACATTTTACATACATATTTGGCAGACGCTTTTATCCAAAGCAACTTACATAGCATTCAAGGTACACATTTAACATTTTGTCAGTTGCTAGCGCCACACTTTACTGTTTGAGCTACAGGAAAACAGCAAACATCTTAAACTGAACGAGAAGAGAAGCAAATAAAAATTTTTATAGTAATAGGATTATGAAAGACAGTTACTGTGAATGAAATGTTTTTATAGATGAAACATTTATTTTGTGATTTTGTGTTTTATACTAACACAATTGAAAACACTCAAATGTTGTTAAATTAGTACTAAGAGTTTTGAAAATGTACAACTTGCTTGTGACAACTACACCAAAATCAATAACTAACACACATGTAAGACTTTGAAACAGTTTCAACTTACAAATATTTAATGTCCAAAAAGTATTAATTTTGTGAAAATCCATGTAATAAGTGTTATGACTGTATATTATCACTTAAATGGTCGTCTTGTTTTAGTTGTTTGTTCGTCTTGGTTTAAATCTGCTTGATAGGAATATTTTTACTTTGTGGAAGCTTTGAGTTTTGTGATAATAAAATATTTAAACTCAAATCAATATTTTGTGTCCAGTTATTTACTTATGTGGCAAGTAGGTGTACAATAGTCAAGACACCTTTATATAGCGCTTTATACAATACATATGATTTCAAAGCAGCTTTACAGTGATAACAAGAAAATGATTCAATAAAACAGTTCATTTCAGCCGTACAGCAGCTCTAGAAGAAAATAGTGTCAGTGTTCAGCTGAAGTCAGTTTAGTGTTCAGTTCTGTTGTAAAGATCATCAATAATTAAACTAGTTTGTTTAATCTATAAAGCAGCTCTGGAGAAATGTCATCGTCCAGCTCAGGTACAATAAGCATTAAAACGGTTCTCATCACAAAATAAACCTGACAAGGTGAAGAAAATGTTGACACAGTCCTACCACAGTTTCTCCAGTTTACAGTGAGGATCCTTCAGCCCATTGGAGAGCAGCTTCACTCCTGAGTCTCTTATTTTATTCATTGACAGATCCAGTTCTCTCAGGTGTGAGGTGTTTGATCTCAGAGCTGAAGCCAGAGCAGCACAACCTTTATCTGTAACTCCACAATCCCTCAACCTGTAGAGAACAATGACACTCTTCAGTCGCTCAGTTCAAGATCTTACAGTAATTTGTCAGTCTCTACTATGGTCAGGCCTTTGTTTACAGTCACACATGGCATACTGTAATGTAAAATGCTGTATTTGATGCCATCTGTCTCCCTCTTTTGGAATCATCTCTGACCAATCTGACAGACGAATTTTTTTGATTGTTTCATCTCGCTTGTACTCTGTTTTGCTCTGCTGTGTTCACAAATTGCAAATGTTCTCAATTTCTCTTTATCACACACACACACATTTAACACTGTGGTTATTATCTGTTTTAAATTGCTTATACTGTAACAATAATTAATTATATTAAGTTCATTACATTTCGGAAATTACAAACCATGCAGTTCTACAAAATCTATATTTATAGAAATGTATAGATTTATCAAATAATTCACTGATTAACCATTAAGATCAGCTGGATTAAATCATAGACAAACATGTTAAACTGAACGAAAATAGGATTATGAAAGGCAGTTACTGTGAATGAAATGTTTTTATAGATTAAACATTTATTGTGATTTTGTGTTTTATACTAATACTGGAGTTGAGGTCAAGCTCATAGAACCTCACAAACGTGTGGGGCGAGGACCACCCCGCCACATCACAGACTTCTTGCAGGGATGCCCCTGATAACAAAGCTTTAGAAGCCGCCATACTCCTAGTAGAGTGGGCCCGTACAGCCAAAGGTGAAGGCTGACCGGCCGTCTCATAGGCAAGTGAGATGGCCTCGACCACCCACTTGCTCATTCTCTGCTTGGATGCTGGGCCCCCTCTCGAGGGTGGCCCAAAACACATGAACAGCTGTTCAGTTCTCCTCCACAGGGCAGCTCTGTAGACATAAGCATCTAGACCCGAACCGGGCAGAGCAGATTGAGTGTTTCCTGGTCTGATGTCCGAAAGGGAGGAGGACAAAAGGCCTGCAGTATCACTGGTCCTACAACATTAGTAGGAACCTTAAGAATGTAACCCGGCCTAAGATATAAGAAAGCCTAACCATACCGGGCGCAAATTCCAAGCATGGGGGTGTCACTGACAGAGCTTGAATGTCTCCTATTCTCTTGAGTGACAAAATAGCAAGCAAAAAGATAATTTTGCGTGAGAAACTTCTCAGGAACTTCTTCAATAGGCTTGAAAGGAGCCTCTGAAAGACCCTGTACACAATGCCCCCCCTAGTGCGAACTGCAGGTCTTAACCTCAAAGTGCCATGAAGGAAACGCGTCATTAGAGGGTTTCGCACCAAAGATACACCACCCAGAGGAGTGTGGTATGCAACTAAAGCCGCCACATACACCTTTATTGTGGTGGGGCAGTTAACTGGGTCCCACTGGTGATTTCTGCACCAGGAAGTGAAAGTTTCCACTTCAGGGCATAAAGTTTCCTTGTGGAGGGAGCTCTAGAGTGGAGGATGGCCTCAAAAACCTTGATTGAGAGACTTAAACTTATGAGCTGGGCCCCCTCAGAGGCCAAGCCCACAGTTTCCACCATGCTGGGTGGGGGTGAAGAATCGACCCACTCGCCTGAGAGAGCGAGTACCTACTAGCCGTCTAGGAGAGACACCAAGTCCGAGAACCATACTCGGGCCAGTCAGTACGGGGCTACTAATAACAGATAAGCCCCGTCCCGGCGAACTCTCTCCAGAACTCCCAGAAGCAGAGCAATCGGGGAAGGGTGTACAGAGGTAGCCTCGGCCACTCCTGTACCATGGCATCCAGTCCCGGAGGAGATGGATAACCACAGGAGCTCTGCCACCTCAGTGAGGAGTCTCCATTCCCCAGGCCTCGGCCCCTGCCTCGACAGGATGTCCGCTTCCTGGTTCAGGTACCCAGGGATGAAAACTGCCCTGATGGAAGCATTTTCCCTTGGGCCCACAGGAGGATCTGGTGTGCCACTTGAATAAGGGGCACTTCCCCACACACTCCGTGAAAGCAGGGTTACAAAACTAGACCGAAGGGAAGAACCCGTTATTGGTACGCTTCTCCCCCACAAGCGAACCTTGGGGACCTCCTGTGTTATAGAAGGATGAATACCCTCCATCCTTCTTTGGCACAATGAAGTAACGGCTGTAAAACACTGACTCCCTGCTGGGAGGAGGAACCCCTTTTTATAGCCTCCTTTCGCAGAAGAGTCTCTACTTCTTGTGTCAAAACCAGAGCCTGCTTCTGCAGGACCCACCATTTACATATTACATTTACATTTAATAATTTAGCAGACGCTTTTATCCAAAGCGACTTACAAATGGGGAGAGCAATAGAAGCAACTAAACAAACAAGGGCAACACCATGCAAGTGCTGTAACAAGTCTCAGTTAATCTAGAGAAGTACACATAATTATTTTTTTTTTTAAACAAACAAGCAGAAAAATGAATAGAATAGTTAAGTGCTAGTCCTAGTATTGGTCAGGTGCTGCTGGAAAAGATGTGTCTTAAGATGTTTTTTGAAAATGGCTATGGACTCGGCTGCTCGAATTGAGATAGGCAGGTCGTCCCGATTAACTGAGACTTGTTACAGCACTTGCATGGTGTTTCCCTTGTTTGTTTAGTTGCTTCTATTGCTCTCCCCATTTGTAAGTCGCTTTGGATAAAAGTGTCTGCTAAATTATTAAATGTAAATGTAAAATGTAAATGGTGGGTCCTGCAGAAGCAGGCTCTGGTTTTGACACAAAAAGTAGAGACTCTTCTGCAAAACGAGGCTATAAAAAGGGGTTCCTCCTCCCAGCAGGGAGTCAGTGTTTTACAGCCGTTACTTCATTGTGCATTGATATGTTAGGCTAAGATGGGCAGTATAGCAATGGACGATATAGTGCAAATGAGCAAATTCCAGTTAGGTATAGTAGTGCAAGATGCATATATGAACAGGTGTTACTGTAATAAACAGTCGGTAGTGCAAATAAACATCCAGTAGTGCAAATAACAAAGTGAAGGCAGATGTGAGGGGGGAGAGGAGAGTTAGCAGTATATAAGGGGAGTGGGATCAACGAGGGTTAGAGTTCAATAAAGAGACAGCTCTGGGAAAAAAAATGTTCTTTAGTCTGCTGGTCCTGGTCCGGAGGCACCTGAAACGCCTACCAGAGGGCAGGAGAGAAAACAGTTTGTAGGCTGGGTGAGAGGAGTCCTTAAGGATGCTGCGAGCTCGATGCAGACAGCGTTTCCTCTGGATGTGGTCGATGGCAGGTAGTGGAGTCCCTGTGATGCGCTGGGCGGTTTTCACCACCCGCTGCAGTGCCTTGCGCTCTGCAACAGAGCAGCTCCCATACCATACTGTAACACAGTTGGTCAGGCTGCTTTCTATTGTGCAGCGATAGAAGTTCACCAGTATAGCCGAGGATAGCTGATTCTTCCTTAGTGTCCTCAGGAAGAAAAGACGCTGATGAGCCTTCTTGACCAGGCTGGAGGTGTTGGTTGTCCAGGACATGTCCGCCGAGATGTGGATCCCCAGGAACTTGAAACTGGAGACACGCTCAACAGCCATTCCATTGATGTGGATGGTGTCGTGTGTGCCTCTTGACTCTTTCCTGAAGTCCACGATGAGTTCCTTCGTTTTGGTGGTGTTGAGGAGCAGATTATTTTCAGTGCACCATGTGGCCAGGTGCTGGATCTCCTCCCTATAGGCAGTCTCATCGTTGTTGCTGATGAGTCCAATCACCGTAGTGTCGTCCGCAAACTTGACGATGGAATTAGATCCATACACAGGCTTGCAATCGGAGGTGAAGAGGGAGTAGAGAAATGGGCTTAGCACACAGCCCTGTGGTACACCAGTATTAAGTGTGATGGAGGTGGAGCAGGTGGAGCCTGATTGAACTGTCTGATTGGTTTTGAATGTATTTAATTTTGAGAAATTAAATCCTATATCTTTTTGGCTTGAAAAAAATGTAGATGCCTATGTAAAATACTTTTTCTAAAATCCATGTTTATGGTAAGGGCACACGCCGAGTGCTTCGTGCCCTTTCTAATTCCAAAATGTGGAAGCAGAGTGAAGTCCTCTAAGGGCAAGGCGAATCTGAGGACCGTTATTGTCACGAAGAAGGCTTTGTCAAATAAAAAGTCCTGACGCCATCAACGTCAGGCATCTGAGGGTAGTCCCCTCCGTAGGAAGGCGGTGTTCACCTCTTTATATGGTGCCTTTCTCCCTTCGATGCCCTTCAGGGGACCGTTCTGCCAACCCCACCACAATGCCGGGTGTAGAGTGTCCTCGCGAGTCACCCAAGGGTGGCTCGCCCCCTCCGAGGAGTGCTTTAGAGCAGTCAAGCCAGTTGTTCCCTGCCGTTTTTGCCGTTTCAGGGCACTGCGCTTGCTGTTTGTGGTACACCTGAGGCCAGTCTCGAGAGACTGGTACCCTTAGTAATTTCTGACGATATCAATGTCAGGTTTCAGAGGGTCCCCTTTGTAGGAAGGCAGTGTCCACCTCATTATACGGTGCCCGTCTCCCTTCGGTGCCCTTAGGAGGCCTTTTTGCTAACCCCACCACAATGCCGGGCCATAGAAGGGTCTTTCGAACCACCACAGAGGGTTCTAGAGCAGTCTGACCAGTTGTTCCCTGCCGGTTCACCGCTTCAGGGCACTGCGCTTGCTGTTCGCAGTATACCAGAGGCCAGTCTTGAAGGACTTGTACTATTAGAGATTTTTTGGTGGAAACATCTACTAAATATATCTTGGGGGATATATTATATAAGCAGGCTCGGGTAACACCACTGCTTAAGAAAACCTCTCTGAATCCAGCATTTTTAGAAAACTACAGACCAGTATCCCTTCTTCCTTTCATTGCAAAGACACTTGAGCGAGTTGTGTTCAACCAATTCTCTATGTTTCTTGAACAGAACAACCTCCTGGACAAAAACCAACCCGGCTTCAAAAGCGGCCACTCGACTGAGACTGCCCTACTCTCGGTTACTGAAGCACAGGTGGGAACGGTCCAGGAAAAGGTCTGTGAGAGTGATTTCATGCGTCTTTGGGATGGCACCACGAGGCATCGTTCACTTGCTGAACAGCAAGCTTCTGGACAAGCGAGTTTAGGTATATTGGCGCAGAGCCGGTGGTTGCTTTGTAGGCGAGCACCAGTGCCTTGAATTTGATGCGAGCGGCTATTGGCAGCCAATGCAAACTGATGAAGAGAGGTGTGACATGCGCTCTTCGGCTCGTTAAAGACCACTCTCGCCGCTGCATTCTGGATCAGTTGCAAGGGTTTGATAGTGCATACCGGAAGGCCAGCTAGAAGAGCATTACAGTAGTCCAGTCTGGAGAGAACAAGAGATTCCTAATGATGACATGTAGCTGGAGAAGAGAAGTGGTCCAAGCACTGAGCCCTGGGGAACCCCAGTAGCTAGATGATGTGACTTGGACACTTAACCTCTCCATGACACCTTGAAGGACCTACCTGAGAGGTAAGACTTGAACCACTGGAGTGCAGTTCCTGAGATGCCCATCTTCTTAAGAGTTGCCAGGAGGATCTGGTGGTTAACTGTGTCAAAAGCAGCAGACAGATCCAGCAAGATGAGTACTGAGGATTTGGAAGCTGCTTTTGCCAGTCTCAGTGCTTCAGTAACCGAGAGTAGGGCAGTCTCAGTCAAGTGGCTGCTTTTGAAGCCGGGTTGGTTTTTGTCCAGGAGGTTGTTCTGTTCAAGAAACATAGAGAGTTGGTTGAACACAACTCGCTCAAGTGTCTTTGCAATGAAAGGAAGAAGGGATACTGGTCTGTAGTTTTCTAAAAATGCTGGATTCAGAGAGGGTTTCTTAAGCAGTGGTGTTACCCGAGCCTGCTTATATAATATATCCCCCAAGATATATTTAGTAGATGTTTCCACCAAAAAAACGTTGATGGCGTCAGGACTTTTTATTTGACAAAGCCTTCTTCGTGACAATAACGGTCCTCGGATTCGCCTTGCCCTTAGAGGACTTCGCTCTGCTTCCACATTTTGGAATTAGAAAGGGCACGAAGCACTCGGCGTGTGCCCTTACCATAAACATGGATTTTAGAAAAAGTATTTCACATAGGCATCTACATTTTTTTCAAGCCAAAAAGATATAGGATTTAATTTCTCAAAATTAAATACATTCAAAACCAATCAGACAGTTCGATTAGGCTCCACCTGCTCCACCTCCATCACACTTAATACTGGTGTACCACAGGGCTGTGTGCTAAGCCCATTTCTCTACTCCCTCTTCACCTCCGATTGCAAGCCTGTGTATGAATCTAATTCCATCGTCAAGTTTGCGGACGACACTACGGTGATTGGGCTCATCAGCAACAACGATGAGACTGCCTATAGGGAGGAGATCCAGCACCTGGCCACATGGTGCACTGAAAATAATCTGCTCCTCAACACCACCAAAACGAAGGAACTCATCGTGGACTTCAGGAAAGAGTCAAGAGGCACACACGACACCATCCACATCAATGGAATGGCTGTTGAGCGTGTCTCCAGTTTCAAGTTCTTGGGGATCCACATCTCGGCGGACATGTCCTGGACAACCAACACCTCCAGCCTGGTCTAGAAGGCTCACCAGCGTCTTTTCTTCCTGAGGACACTGAGGAAGAATCAGCTATCCTCGGCTATACTGGTGAACTTCTATCGCTGCGCAATAGAAAGCATCCTGACCAACTGTGTTACAGTATGGTATGGGAGCTGCTCTGTTGCAGAGCGCAAGGCACTGCAGCGGGCGGTGAAAACCGCCCAGCGCATCACAGGGACTCCACTACCTGCCATCGACCACATCCAGAGGAAACGCTGTCTGCATCGAGCTCGCAGCATCCTTAAGGACTCCTCTCACCCAGCCCACAAACTGTTTTCTCTCCTGCCCTCCGATAGGCGTTTCAGGTGCCTCCGGACCAGGACCAGCAGACTAAAGAACATTTTTTTTCCCAGAGCTGTCTCTTTATTGAACTCTAACCCTCGTTGATCCCACTCCCCTTATATACTGCTAACTCTCCTCTCCCCCCTCACATCTGCCTTCACTTTGTTATTTGCACTACTGGATGTTCATTTGCACTACCGACTGTTTATTACAGTAACACCTGTTCATATATGCATCTTGCACTACTATACCTAAATGGAATTTGCTCATTTGCACTATATCGTCCATTGCTATACTGCCCATCTTAGCCTAACATATCATTGTATACATCTATCTGTAAATTCTGTTTATAGTAATAGCCATCTGTATATTATATTCAGTACATATCTATCTGTAAATTCTGTTTATAGTAATAGCCATCTGTATATTATATTCAGTACATATCTATCTGTAAATTCTGTTTATAGTAATAGCCATTTGTATATTATATTCATAGTACATATTAACCTGTAAAATTCTATTTATAGTAATAGCCATCTTTATATATATTCAGTACATATTCATGTCCTGCACTTATGAAACCACTCTATATCCTGCACTTGCTGCTATTGCACTTCTGGTTAGACCCAAACTGCATTTCGTTGCCTTGTACCTGCACTTGTGTAATGACAATAAAGTTGAATCTAATCTAATCTAATCTAATCTATAATCTAAAATGCAAAAAGAATCATGACATGAACATATAGAGAGAAAGGGAATAAATCCTGTCAGCTCAGTTTCCTCCGCTTATAATTAAATTGCGGTTACATAATCTACACGTTGCCTCGACCACGCAAGATCCAAGCCATTGATTTTTTATTTCAGACCGCAATCAACGCGCTGCCTCAGCAAACGCGCGATTTGAGCCACCAGATTCTTTATAGCAGACTGCAATCCACACGGTGCCTCGGCAAACGCGCGAACCGAGCCATAGATTCTTTATAGCAGACTGCAATCCACGCGTTGCCCCTGCAAACGTGCAAACCGAGCCATAGATTCTTCATAGCAGACTGCAATCCACGCGCTGCCTCGGCAAACGCGCAAACCGAGCCATAGATTCTTCATAGCAGACTGCAATCCATGCGCTGCCTCGGTAAACGTGCGAATCGAGCCATAGATTCTTCATAGCAGACTGCAATCCATGCGCTGCCTCGGCAAACGTGCGAACCGAGCCATAGATTCTTTATTGCAGACTGTAATCTATGCGCTGCCTACAGCAAACGCGTGATTCACTATGTGCTTATCTTACACATATGGGAAATTTATAAATGAACAATATCAGTCCAACGAGAGCTGACGCACATACATAAGATTACTGCCTCTGCGCTTCACTCGGGGCGGAAGAAACCGCAAAGCATGCTTTCAACCCTGAGATGAAACACTGGACCTGGCAGGTGAAGGCAGAGAAAGGGCGATGCCCATCTCTAACCCCTCTGCTGAATCCATTCGCGATCCCCACGACAGCTCCCTCGTGTGCTGCGCTCCCATACAAACAACACACATGGAATGTGTATCCCCATCCGTGATGTAGAGTAGGCAGGGATGAACACACTTTGTAAACTGTTGTGGATGTTCGCTCGCCATTTTAACTTAATTGTGTGTGCACTCTTTGTCAGTATATCTATTATTTTTGTGTGAGGTGAAAAACTCCCAGTATTCTCAAATACAACGGTCAAAAACACCAATCTGACAGACAATGGTACAACATAGAGTGCTACTGAAGACACTGAAGCTAGTATCTGTTTGTGTTCGCGGGTGCTTTATAGTTTCCGGGTCTATGACGTTCTGTCACTCTATTGGACTGGTTACATACGCTTCAGGACGCAATCACACAGAGGCATTCCCACAGCGGTGATGCAGCGCGAGTTCCCTTGAAAGGGAACACTAAAATGTTTGAAAAAGGAATTTTTGATGATCTGTTGTTAAATTAGTACTAAGAGTTTTGAAAATGTACAACTTGCTTGTGAAAACTACACCAAAATCAATAACTAACACACATGAAAGAATTTGAAACAGTTTAAACTAAATTAATGTCCAAAAAATTATTAATTTAAAAACCATGTAAAATAAGTGTTATGACTGTATATTATCACTTAAATGGTCGTCTTGTTTGAGCTTGTTTGTTTCGTCTTGGTTTAAATCTGCTTGCTAGGGACATTTTTACTTTGTGGACTCCAATCAATATTTTATGTCCAGTTATTTACTTATGTGGCAAGTAGGTGTACAATAGTCAAGACACCTTTATATAGCTCTTTATACAATACATATGGTTTCAAAGCAGCTTTACAGTGATAACAAGAATATGATTCAATAATACAGAGTTCATTTCAGCTGTACTGCAGCTCTAGAATAAAATAGTGTCAGTGTTCAGCTGAAGTCAGTTCAGTGTTGATTCAGTTCTGTTGTAAAGATCATCAATAATTAAACTAGTTCATTTAATCTATAAAGCAGCTCTGGAGAAAACAGCAATGTCATCGTCCAGCTCAGGTACAATAAGCATTAAAACGGTTCTCATCACAAAATAAACCTGACAAGGTGAAGAAAATGTTGACACAGTCTTACCACAGTTTCTCCAGTTTACAGTGAGGATCCTTCAGCCCATTGGAGAGCAGCTTCACTCCTGAGTCTCTTAGTTTATCCTGTGTCAGATCCAGTTCTCTCAGGTGTGAGGGGTTTGATCTCAGAGCTGAAGCCAGAGCAGCACAACCTTCATCTGTGACACCACAATCACTCAACCTGTAGAGAACAATGACACTCTTCAGTCTCTCAGTTCAGGATCTACAGCTCAGATAAGCAGGAACTTCACAATCAGAAAGAGAGACTTAATCCACAGCACCATTAACAGGTCCAGTCTAAGGTTCAGACCCGCTTCTACATGCTGATTGAGAGGGTTAGTTTCAATATCATATAAATGATGATTATGCCGATTAAATGTCAGTTTTAGGGATTTGTCATACATTTTTTTTTGTGCTTCCTTCATTAAATAATTCAGATTAATTGAATCCTTTGTAAGTTATCATTTTGCAGTGTAAGATTACAGTTAAAACCTTTAAATATTAAAGTTATTTAATTCAATAAATATATTCAATCACAGAAAAGGCCATAAATGCATCATTATGTGTTTTTCTACATCACTATAGAATATCTATACATCCGTGTTTGTTTATTTGTAAATAAACACAATCCAGAATCCACTAAATACACACTACTTCATTATACAAATGAATAAAATGATAAAATCATAAGCTATGACAAAAAATATATTAAACTAGGTGAGTGTATAATTCAGCAGCAAAAAGCAATTCTTGAAAAAAAATCTTTGATGCACAGTAACTTTATATTATTATTTTTATATATGAATGTAAATAATTATATATATAGGCCTACACAAATAATATAAAGTTAAAAGATGCTTATTTAAATGTATTGTGCAGCTTTTTAATGGGGCAACAACATATGATAGATATGACAGTTAAAGATGGTGAACTAAAACCAGCAGAAATTATAGAATAAAATGTGTAAACTATAAATGTGATTTAGAGGCAGTAAAACATTCACATAAACATCATTAGAGGACAAACGGTCCTAATCATACAGCATCAATATATAGAGAAAAAGACACTGTTAAAGACACTGTTGTTGTTGATTTTGATCTCTGTCACATTCAATCCTTTATCACGTCTCACACCCTGACCTCTACAATCATCAGCTGTCTCTCACACACACACACACACACACACACAAACAAACAAACAAACCACCTGCTCACACTCTCCTGCTCATTGCCAGTAATGGGATTATGGGAAATCTCCCCCTTTTTGTTGCTTTGGTATGAAAGCACATGCTAAAATCATAAATGTGATCATGTTTTATGAGTGTAGTGATTGTTGTCAGTGTGACTTACTGAACTGATCTGGATTCTTTAACCACAGGCAGGAGCTTCTGAAGAACTTCATCTGCTGTATTTTGTGCTCCAATAAACTGCTTTAGATCAAAAACATCCATCTTCTGCTCTGATGTCAGAAACACATAAACCAGAGCTGACCACTGTGAAGAGGAGAGTTTGGTTCCTCCTATTTCTCCAGATTTCAGATAATGTTGGATCTCCTGCATCAGTGAATCATCACCCAGTTCATTCAGACAGTGGAACAGATTGATGGATCTCTCTGGAGAGCGAGTCTCCCTGATCTTCTGTTTGATGTACTGAACTGTTTTCTCTTTGTTGTAGGAGCAGCTTCCTGTCTGTGTCAGTAGTTCTCGTAAGAGAGTCTGATTGGACTCCAATGAGAGACCCAGAAGGAAACGCAGGAAAAGGTCCAGATGTCCATTCTGACTCTTGAAGGCCTTATTTACAGCTCTCTGATGCAGCTCAGATAATGAATGATATTTTAACCAGTTACAGAATTTTGATAAGAACACATTTCTATGCTTTTTAATTAGGGAGATGTGTGCATATAGAGCTGCTAGATGTTCCTGGATGCTCAGATGAGCAAAGCAGAAGACTTTCCCCTGATACAAGCCCAACTCCTTTCTGAAGATCTGAGTGCACAATATTGAGTACACTGATGCTTCTCTCACATCAATGCCACACTCTCTCAGGTCTTCCTCATAGAAGATCAGGTTGCCTTTCACAAGCTGCTGGAAAGCCAGTTTCCCCAGTTTGAGAATCATTTCTTCATCTTTCACTTTCTTCTTGTAGTCCTTCTCATGTTTGATGTTGATCTGAATGATCAGGAAGTGTGTGTACATCTGAGTGAGAGTCTTAGGAATCTCTCCTCTCTTTGCTTTACTCAACATCTTCTCTAGAACAGTGGCTGAGATCCAGCAGAACACTGGGATGTGGCACATGATGTGGAGGCTCCTTGATGACTTCAGGTGTGTGATGATTGTATTGGCCAGACTCTGATCACTGATTCTCTTCCTGAAGTATTCCTCCTTCTGTGGCTCATTGAAGCCTCGTACCTCTGCCACTCGATGGACACACTCAGAGGGGATAAGATCAGCTGCTGCGGGTCTGGAGGTGATCCAGATGAGAGCAGAGGGAAGCAGATTCCCCTCAATGAGGTTCATCAGCAGCACGTCCACTGAGGCTGATTCAGATATATTACACAGTTTCACTTTGCTCTTAAAGTTCAGAGACAGGCGACACTCATCCAGACCATCAAAGATGAACAACACTTTATATTCACCACTGGATATTTTAATTTTTTTTGTTTCAGGGAAAAAGACTTGAAGAAGTTCTGAAAGACTGAGTCTTTTGTCCTTCATCAAGTTGAGCTCTCTGAAAGGAAGTGGAAATATGAGCTGGACGTCCTGATTCTCTTTCCCTTCAGCCCAGTCCACAATGAACTTCTGCACAGAGACTGTTTTTCCAATGCCAGCGACTCCCTTTGTCAGCACAGTTCTGATGGGTTTGTCTTGTCCAGGTAAAGGTCTAAAGATGTCTTTGCATTTGATTGGTGTGTCCTCTGTTGCTGCTCTCCTGGATTGTGTCTCAATCTGTCTCACCTCATGCTCATTATTGATCTCTCCACTTTCACTCTCTGTGATGTAGAGCTCTGTGTAGACCTCATTCAGGAGTGTTGGGTTTCCCTGCTTTGCTGTTCCTTCATACAGACGCTGAAACTTCTTCAGCAGATTTGATTTAAACATGCTTTGGAAAATAACAGAATAGAACACGAATTATAGAGCTAAATAGTAGTAAAATAAATGAACACTAGTTAATCAAATAATTACACAATATCATTCAAGTAACAGTGCTGTTGGTATGAAGAGGAGCACAAGCCATTAGAGCTGTCCATGAGCATTGATATAGATTTCATGATTCAATTCTGTTCCCAATTTGATTTTGTTAATTTATTTGGAAATACTTCAGCTACATGTCAGTTTTTTAAGGAAAAAAATAAAACTCGGAACTAATGCTGTAAAATACGAGTTTAACAAAATGACCATCTCCAGTGTTCTTTGTTCTAGTTTACTAATGAACTATAAATGATGGATAACTCCTGTGGTAATTGTAACATCACGTTGTTCACAAGCTGTTTTATTGACATCTTTCCACTGATTCAGCAATTATATAATAGATGATACATTTCAGTAAGTTGTCCTGTATCCTTCAACATACTTTCTAAAGTTCATATATGTTCATTATGTTTTAATGCTAAAACTGGTAGAGAAGAAGAAGAGATGATTGGCTCACGATTTCAAACACACATGGTGAGTCTTTCTAGACAGACATATTGTACCTCAGATCAGTTGATGTGTGTCTTTCCTTGAATGTTACCATCTCTTTCATAGACTGGTCACTCTTCATGGACACACATCTGGGCTTCTGTGGGTTTGGTCTTTGCCTGTTGAGGGAGACACAAAATGTGTAGTGATAGGACCTTCAGAATAAGATTGAGAAGCACTAATCTAGCTTATAGGTGTGTTCAACTTTGGCCTTATTGATTGGTGAGATTTGCTAGTTAAAAGCCAAAGTCAGACAAATTCTGCTTCCCGTAGTGACACTTGGACAGTATTTGCTTTTTTTACCGCAGATTAAGTGAATTTAATGTAACATTTGTCAAATAAACGTTTCAGACATTTACAAGTAGCAACCAGAACTGCTTATTACAGCGCCTGTTTCTACAAGAATAAAGTTAACATAAGTAGTTACTATGTAAATATCAATAAAGAGGTGTCTATATTTTGTATCGGTTTTATTTTCATACACATAACACAATATTAAGATTACAAGAACAGAGTATTTACTGTTTTGTGAGCATTAGTGGAAGGTGTCAGAATATATTTTTTATTTTTATTTAACATTTATTTATCCAGGTAAACTGTTTGAGAACCACTTCTCATTTACTAAAAACATGAAATTAAAAGCACATCATCGTTGTCATCTGTGAGTCTGCTTATCGTGAAACAGCTGTGTCGTCATCAGAGCATGCCGTCAGATGAAATCTCTAACCAACATGAACTGCTTCAAGTCAGATCTCGATCAGTCGGCACATCACCACACAGAGTTGAACACACCTATAAACAGAAATGTTGTACCTCAGATCAGCTGATGTTTGTCTTCTCTTAAATGTTATTATTTGGTCCATAGAACGGTCACTCTTCATGAACACACAGCTGGACTCTGGTGATTTTGATCTCTGCCTGTGGAATTGACATTATATTACAGCAAAGATAATAGAATAGAGACAAGAATTTATATGATAGATTTTACACAAAGAGAAACCTATCTATTAGAGGTGTAACGGTACACAAAACTGATGGTTCGGTACGTACCTCGGTTTTGAAGTCACGGTTCGGTACGGGTTCGGTACAGCAGGGGAGAGAAAACTAAATCTAATTTTTTTTTTTTTTAAACAGTGGTTTCCTGATCAAATTGTCTCTGTCCTTAAATGAATTCTTAAAGATAAAAAAATATCTCTGCTAATGTAAAGTGTAAACTATATAGGGAGCCCTTACTTGAACTAACAGCTGTGGACACTGAGTGACTTCTGAGGTAAATGTGATGCTACGGGACATTGTTCTCAAGCTGTTTTATTGACGTCTTTCCACCGTTGAAACACTGATTGAGCATTTACACCACATATGATGCGTTTCAGTTGTAATGTATCCTCAACATACAGAGTTTCATTCATGTTTATTCTATGACTATGACGATCATGTATACTCGTCTATACAGTGATCTGTCACGCCACATTAAAGAGCGTCAAAACGTCATATTGTTTGAATTTTGTGATAAAATGGACAGAATACTTAATATGTTCATGTGGGATCTCAGATTGAAGTGTGTTCCACGCGTAAAACAAGCCGACTGTTAAAGATTGCATTCGGTACCGTTCGGTACACACGTACGGTTCGGTACGAATACGTGTACCGTTACACCCCTACTATCTATCTATCTATCTATCTATCTAGAAATGGTGTACCTCAGATCAGCTGGTGTTTGTCCTCCATTAAATGTTATTATGTGGTCCATAGACTGGTCACTCTTCATGGACACACAGTTGGGCTCTGGGGATTTTGATCTCTGTCTGTGGAATTGACATTAATAGAGCAGAGACATTAGAATAGAGACAATTCTTTTTTTAACATGTCGATTTTACATGTATATAAACCTCACAAAGAGAATCTTGTCTAAGCGAAGCTTTAGAAATGTTGAAAAGTGTTGACATTGCACAAGGATAGGTTACTCTGTGTTACACTGTCAGATCATCGTAACAACCCTGGCAAACACCCAGAAATGTGTAAAGTGTAAAATGTAAAATACATTACATTAATATCATTTGAAGATTGAAGTACCTGCATCCTGGAGAAGAATCTCCATCTCTGAATGTGTGTGTGTCGTCCATGATTCATTCAGTCTTCATGAGCTGCTCGGGTTAGTCTGATGAGTCAGAATTTAAATTTAATTTGCAATTTACATGAAGTTTACACCGTAACAAAAAAAACATTTCCTCATGTGTTTGTCCCTTATGTTTCAATAAAATAATTCAAATGAATTGAATATGTGTGAAATGGGGGTCAGGTTTTTTGTATTAATATTTTTATAAAATCTCCCAAGTAAATTTAAATAACAAAATAAATGCATGTCACCGTACCCGATGTTACCCTGGTAGTGAGGTACGTTACAACAACAAAACTCTTAATTTACTGACATTAATTTACACAGAATCAAATTTTAAAAGTAATTTTCTACAGTACCAATAATTACAGTGTAATTTAAGAGTATCTACCAAAAAGATAATTCAATATGATAATAATTTCAAGAAATGTATGTTTTGTTAAGCATGTGTAGGTACTTTAATGAGGAAGTAACTCAAAATCAGCTCACCTGACTAAAGCTCACTCACCTTGATCAGAAACGCAGGTCACCGCAGGTTCCCAACATGTTTATGATTCCCATAATGTGCTGTATATTCCTGCAGATGTAACTAGAAATATTAAACACTTTAATGATCGAGTTTTCTGAGTTAAACAATCGTTTTAATGCCCTGGTGTAAAATGCCGCACCGAGAAACCCTGAAAAGACTTTTGCCTCTGACAGATGTTGCCATTCCTGTTTAATGAGAAAACTAGAGCTCATGTCATCTAGTTCATAAACAGCTCAGTTATGAGAGAGACCTCACTAGTTTTGAACAGTTATCATTTAAAGATTTTATGATTATATGTGTTGGCAATTCTGTGAAGCGTCAACTGTAACAGCAACTGGACAGCTCTAAACTACAGCAACATTGAACAAATCTTACCGTAGTATTCTTAGAAGTGCAGTTCAAACTCTTTACTAGCTGCTAATCCAGTTTAACAAACACAGCAAGCATTAAAGCTACTGTTCACTCTGACAGACAACATGATCAGACATGCAGTGCAGGTGAAACGCCCTCAGAATACTTCTGAACTAGATTCTGTGGGAAGAGATAGAAAGACTTTTAGCAAGACAATGAAACATTTAGAAGCTGTTACTAAATACTTACTGAATTGCGAACTGCTCTGAAAGTGTGATCCAAGAATGCGCAACAGTACCGCGTTTTTATCTGAAACACACAGTGTTCACAATTAAAGCAAAGCCTTTTGATCATCACATACATCCGTATCGCGATTCTTGTTTTTCTGTCCACAAATTTAAGACCTCTTGAAATGATAATTAAGACTTTTTGTATATAATTTAAGATATTTAAGACTTTTTATAAAATTTGATACAACTGAATTTCACACACGGGACCCTGTATATACAGGTGCTGGTCATATAATTAGAATATCATCAAAAAGTTGATTTATTTCACTAATTCCATTCAAAAAGTGAAACTTGTATATTATATTCATTCATTACACACAGACTGATATATTTCAAATGTTTATTTCTTTTAATTTTGATGATTATAATTGACAACTAAGGAAAATCCCAAATTCAGTATCTCAGAAAATTAGAATATTACTCAAGACCAATACAAAGAAAGGATTTTTAGAAATCTTGGCCAACTGAAAAGTATGAGCATGAAAAGTATGAGCATGTACAGCACTCAATACTTAGTTGGGGCTCCTTTTGCCTGAATTACTGCAGCAATGCGGTGTGGCATGGAAAATGAAATCTGCATCTCCATAAAGTTGGTCAGCAGCAGGAAGCATGAAGTGCTCTAAAACTTCCTGGTATACGGCTGCGTTGACCTTGGACCTCAGAAAACACAGTGGACCAACACCAGCAGATGACATGACACCCCAAACCATCACTGACTGTGGAAACTTTACACTGGACCTCAAGCAACGTGGATTGTGTGCCTCTCCTCTCTTCCTCCAGACTCTGGGACCCTGATTTCCAAAGGAAATGCAAAATTTACATTCATCAGAGAACATAACTTTGGACCGTTCAGCAGCAGTCCAGTCCTTTTTGTCTTTAGCCCAGACGAGACGCTTCTGATGCTGTCTGTTGTTCAAGAGTGGCTTGACACAAGGAATGCGACAGCTGAAACCCATGTCTTGCATACGTCTGTGTGTAGTGGTTCTTGAAGCACTGACTCCAGCTGGAGGCCACTCTTTGTGAATCTCCGCCACATTTTTGAATGGGTTTTGTTTCACAATCCTCTCCAGGGTGCGGTTATCCCTATTGCTTGTACACTTTTTTCTACCACATCTTTTCCTTCCCTTCGCCTCTCTATTAATGTGCTTGGACACAGAGCTCTGTGAACAGCCAGCCTCTTTTGCAATGACCTTTTGTGTCTTGCCCTCCTTGTGCAAGGTGTCAATGGTGGTCTTTTGGACAACTGTCAAGTCAGCAGTCTTCCCCATGATTGTGTAGCCTACAGAACTAGACTGAGAGACCATTTAAAGGCCTTTGCAGGTGTTTTGAGTTAATTAGCTGATTAGAGTGTGGCACCAGGTGTCTTCAATATTGAACCTTTTCACAATATTCTAATTTTCTGAGATACTGAATTTGGGATTTTCCTTAGTTGTCAGTTATAATCATCAAAATTAAAAGAAATAATCATTTGAAATATATCAGTCTGTGTGTAATGAATAAATATAATATACAAGTTTCACTTTTTGAATGGAATTAGTGAAATAAATGAACTTTTTGATGATATTCTAATTATATGATCAGCACCTGTATATTATTTTTGCACTTTCAGTATATTACTATGTACAATTGTAGATATTATATTTTATACTTGAAATATACCTTTAACTGTACTTTAACAAATTTTATCATGCATCCTTTTGCATCATGCATCCTTTTTATCAACACTTGAATGTGGGTAAGTTTCATAAAGAAAAGCAACATTTTAAACAAAAAGTTGAGAAAAATCGCATTTTTGCTGGGACTCTTAATCAAAACCTTGATCAGATTCAGAACGAAGATCAAACACAGATGGAGTAGATTGAGTCCATCAACACCTCAAAGCTTCACAGTAGTTTCCTCTTGATGGGTTCAACATTTCATTCAGTAACGTCAGGCAGTTTTGATTTACATGCTGTTTAATCTTTGATGATCACGTTATTTTACATTTGCATGAGTAATCTTCTATCACTTGTTTCAGCTTCTTCTTTTTCTTGTGTTTTGATCCGGAGATTTTGTACTAGAGGATATGTCATAGCGCCCCCTACCGTATAACAGTGAAAACACGGATAGCTGGAAAATTCAGTCAATGATGGGGAAAGAGTAAAGTAGATTTTAAGTAAATTCCTATGTAAACTACCAGTGGACTAGCTTACACAAAAAATAAGATACACTGAATTAGGAACATCTGTTTTATATCAATATTCTAATCAATATTTTCAAACAATGTAAGTTTAATAAGACTGTACGTATGTAAAACTGTGTAAAAAAGTATATTTAATAGGCTACTCAATCAAAAGATTAAACACAATTACAAGCCAAGTATAATTTGAATATTTAATTATACTTTTAAGTATATCTCGATCAAAAGATTAACAACAAGTATAGGCCAAATATACTTAGACTTTTCTGTCAGTATTAATCAAGTATACTTAAGTGCAATTTTAAGTATATTTCTGAGAAGTATATAAAAAGTAGACTGAAAGTATACTTTCTTATTTTTAGTTTAAAAGAAGTATACTAAAAGAACACCTAAATAAACTTATTTTTCATAAGAGCAGTTTAGACAGGTGAAACCAGCTCTGATTGTTATTGTCTCCCTCTTTTATATTCTATTTATGATCTGTATCAGTATTTAATGTACAAAAAACAGGCGTGTATTACATATCTTGCACATGTTTAAGACAGAAACAGGTTCATGAAGGTGTTTACAGTCCATTAGAGGTCAAAGTGAAAACAAATGAGGGGCCGCTTCGCTGCCGGATGTACAAGATGGACAATTTCAGACCCTTTCCACCTTCACCACAGTATAAAAAGGTATATTATAAATACATATATATTACATATAATATTATAGAGTATAAACATTTGTGAGTTTCTAGTAACATTCTCATGTCTCTGTTATTATGATCTGGAGATATTGTAGTACTACTACTAGAGCATTTGCTCAAATCATTAATGACATTAAAACTGATCTGACATGGCAATTTATTTAACAAAAATAAAGTTATTGATTATATATAAAAAACATTATTTTTTTTTATTTTTTTTTTAACATTTTTACAGGCTATACAGATATGGTAACTATTACAGAGTGAATGATTTATGTGAACAATCATTCTTCACTCTGCACACATGCAGGCAGTAGGACAGGAATAACAGTGTTACAGGGGTCCGAAATGTCCCTTCTCAAGAAGGAAAGAAAACGTTCCCTTTAACCTTGGTTCCCTGAAGAGGGAACGAGACACTGCATCGCCGTGCCATACCTCCTGTGTGCCAGTCAGTGACTTGCTTCAGCCTATTAGAAGCGTTATACTGTTTGGGCATTCTTTAGCCTATAGTTTCCTGGTTTGTGACGTCATTCTGGAAAGTTACACAAACATACGCAGATGTGATTCTGTGGATTCTGTTGAATGTGGTGTGTTTGTAGTGGCTCTTTATTCACCATCAGCTGATCCAGAGAAGGTCAGACTAACATCTAAAACCTGAAAGTAAAACACAGTCAGTGAAATTAGTGCAATATTATATCCACTTTAGAACAACTAAAAGAAACTATTTAGACTATTATGTGAGGGTTATAATATAACACTGTGATACTTGATTGTTAAAGCTGTTTTTAAACATTCAGATTTAGATTTTGCATCAAATTCACCATGAATGATGACCATTGACCCTTATCTATAATCCTGTATGACTGTCCTTTTTCTGTCATTGGGTCAGTTTTATTTATGACAGAAAGTAGTGATAAATATGTACCTTTATCTTCTAGGGTAATGACATTCTCTCAAAATACATAGTTTAGGGATACCAAGACAATTATTAAAGCAAAAGATAGGATTGTTTTGAAATAAAATGAAACTTGAAGATACAATTGTTACTATAAACTATTTAAAAAATAAACAAATCAAAGTCATATTAAACATGTTTATAGTGTGTAAGTCACCATTACCAGGAAAGTAGCCTAAGAAGAAACTAAATTAACTTTCAATTAAAATATGAAAAGTTTTAATCATAACTACTCACAGAAGCATATCCAGTTTATAATGCGGATCATCCTTTAGATCAGAGAGCAGCTTTACTCCTGAATCACCTAGTTTATTCCATGTCAGATCCAGTTGTCTCAGGTGTGAGGGGTTTGATCTCAGAGCTGAAGCCAGAGCAGCACAACCTTCATCTGTAACACCACAATCACTCAACCTGTAGAGAACAATGACACTATTCACTTTATTCAGGTAATTTGTAAGTCTTGTTAAGTTTTTGTTCATTATTCACCACGAGGAAAATGAAGGAGGATGTTGACAAATTTAAACAATCTTACCACAGTTTCTCCAGTTTACAATGAGGATCCTTCAGACCAGCAGAAAGCAGATTCACTCCTAAGTCTTTTAGTTTATTCAATGAAAGACTCAATTTTCTCAAGTGTGAGGGGTTTGATCTCAGAGCTGAAGCCAGAGCAGCACAACCTTCATCTGTAACATCACAATCAATCAACCTGTAGAGAACAATGACACTCTTCAGTCTCTCAGATCAGGATCTACAGCTTAGATAAGCAGGAACTTCACAATCAGAAAGAGAGACTATTCTTTTAAATGGGGCAGTTTAGAAAAAAAACCTATAACCCAGCAGAATGTAGGAGTGAGACAGAAGTTTGGAGGAATTAAACAGGTTTCATTTCTGTCAAACATTTAAAACATTTGAAGATTGTTTTGGAAGAATGTGGAAACATATTACGGATGATTAATATATATTTTTTTTATTTCATGTATTTTTTATTTTAAAGATATAACAGAAATTAACGTAAAAAAGGATAATATACAGATAAATATTAAATATATCAAATAATTTTGTATGAATTCTATTCATATTTATTTTGCTTATTTTCCATAAAAATAAGAACTGTCCATAAACTCAAAATCAAAGCCATAAGATAAAAAACTATAATTTTAATAAGAACACACAGGAGATACTCAGGAGAAACACCATTGACATTAATGCTTACACTAGCGAGAACGGACAAAGGAACTATAGTAAAACCAAGGACTATAAGTACTAAAGCAAACAAGGGACTAATGGGATAATTAATAGACAACAGGTGGACTGAATAAGTTTAACAAAGGAATAAACTAGAAACTAGGTCAAGACAAAGACAAAACAAAGCATACACATTACAGTACACCCCCTCCCAAAAAGGCACAACCTTGCGTCATAAATAGTCAAACTGAGGAGGGAGGGTGGGGGCTCAGGTGTAGGACGATGAACTGGAGAGGGGCAAAACAAAACCAAGTTCAAAAAATAAGTCCATGGGGGAGTGGAGGTTGGGAGGAGCCAAGGGGAAGCCAGGAGCAAGAGGAGCCAAATGTTAAACCAGTCTGTCCATTTCCACAGGAGCCGAGGGATGGAGGACCCAAGGTGGCGCAGATGTGTCTACAAGCCGAGGTGGTCATCTTGTTTCAGCTTTAACCGGACAACTTACAGCCTCTGCTTAAGAAACCCCATCTTGACCCATCTACCCTCAACAATTTTAGACCTATCTCCAAGTTGCCTCTTATTTCTAAGCTCTTAGAGAGAGTCGTGCATTGTCAGTTGAATACCTACATCAGTACATCCAATATTTCTGATACTTAGATCAATGCACAGTACGGAAACTGCTTTGTTGAAGGTCAGCAATTACCTTTTGCAAATCCTAGATACCGGTTTGCACGTAGTGCTTGTCTTATTGGATTTAAGCTCTGCTTTTGATACAATCGACCATAGTATCCTGTTACATCGGTTGGAAAAGGTGGTGGGCATTCAGGGTGTCGCCTTGCAGTGGTTGGACTCTTATCTCAAAGACAGAACCTTCTCTGTTAGCATTGAGAAGTCTTCTTCTTCATCATTTCCCCAATTATGTGGTGTGTCCCAAGGGTCCATTTTAGGCCCGCTTCTCTTTTCAATTTATATGCTGCCATTGGGTGCCATTTTTAAGAAATATAGGATCTCCTACCACTGCTAAGCTGACAATACACAGTTTTATTTACCGGCAAAAACTGACAGTTCTTATCCCATGGACGGTCTGTGTGACTGTTTTGAGGAGATCAAATGTTGGATGGCAAATATTTTTTTGCAATTAAATGAAAGCAAAAGTGAAATTTAGATTTTAGGCCCATCCAGGTCTTCATCTCCTTTTAATTTAGGTTCTATCTCCGCCACTGTTCAACCTAATGTAAGGAATCTTGGGGCTACATTCGATTCGTCACTTAACTTTGAGAAACAAATCAGTTCAGTGGTAAAGGGCAGTTTCTTTCACTTGAGATCGATTGCAAAATTAAAACAGTTTTTGTCTCCAAAAGATTTAGAGACCGTAATCCACGCCTTCATAACATAACGTCTGGACTACTGTAATTCCCTGTACTGTGGCCTGCCTCAAACTACAATCTCTCGCCTGCAAATTGTACAAAATGCTGCAGCGAGACTTCTTACCGGCACAAAAAAGAGAGATCTCATTTCTCCTATTTTAGCAACTTTACATTGGCTTCCTGTTAAGTTCAGAATCGATTTTAAAGTTGCAGTATTTGTGTACAAGGCTCTATCTGGTGTTGCACCAAAATACATTAGTGACCTTCTGATTCCTTACACTCCCCAAAGAACTCTTAGGTCTTGTAATCATCTTTTTTTAACTGTCCCACAGTTTCGCTATAAAACTAAGGGTGGATGGGCCTTCTCTGCTGCAGCACCTAAACTCTGGAACAGTCTGCCCTTCAAGTTATGCTCATTCATTAGCCAACTTTAAATCTGCTCTTAAATCTAATCTGTTCTCTCTGGCTTTTGATTAGATCGATATTGGTAGATTTTTATTATTTTTGATTGTGTCTAATGTGTTTATATTGTGTATCTGCCTTGTTTCTTTTTATGCTTTCTTTTATATGCACTTTGTCTTACAGTACAGCACTTTGGCGTAACTCTGTTGCTTTTAAATGTGCTATAGAAATAAAATTTGACTTGACTTGACATTTGTATTATTTGATTTTTACTTTGGGGAAGAAGTTTTGTTATAAGATATTTAAACTCAAATCAATATTTGTGTCCAATTATTTACTTATGTGGCAAGTAGGTGTGTAATAAGCAGAATAATATACATTCAAATGGCTCTCATAACAAAATAAACCTAACAGGGTGATCAGGACCGAGCTCAAAACAGAGGAGTCTTGTATCACTCTAAATGCTAGCCACTGTGTATCCATTACATATAAGTATTAGTAAGTAAAAACTGTCCAAAATTTTGAAAGAATCTAATGAAGATTAAACAAAAACAAAATATATCATTTATCTATATTTTTTGTCTTGACTAGTTTTTTTTTGTTTGTTTTTGTTTTTTTCATTATTGTCCATATGAAAAAAATGGAGGAGGTTGTTGACGCATTTATACAATCTTACCCCAGTGTTTCCAGTTTACAGTGAGGATCCTTCAGTCCATCAGAGAGCAGCTTCACTCCTGAGTTTCTTAGTTTATTTCCAGTCAGATCCAGTTTTCTCAGGTGTGAGGGGTTTGATCTCAGACTTGAAGCCAGAGCAGCACAACCTTCATCTGTAACACCACAATAACTCAACCTGTAGAGAACAATGACACTCTTCAGTCGCTCAGTTCAGGATCTACAGCTCAGATACTTCACAATTAGAAAGAGAGACTTAATCCATGACACGGGTAACAAGTGAAGTCTAAGGTTCAGACCTGCTTCTACATGCTGCTTGAGGGGCTAGTTTCAATATCATAAAAGTGTAAAAAATGTTATGCATCACCCAATTGTTTACAACATTATAAAGATAGTTTCACGAGTTTACACGTACTACTTACACGTAGATATAAATGCATATTTTGCGTGCTGTCCGGGGGGAGGGCTTTGAGCTCGGAATTTGGCCCGAACCCAGAATACCCTCTGTGTGTGTAAGTGGTAAGAACTTAAAGGGAAAAGTGGAGAAGGGGTGGTGGAGGGATGCTGATAAACTGTCAACAAAATGGAGGTAAGACTGCTGCGTATATATACACCTTGTTGTTGATTAGCTGAGTGCTCTCCACCTGTGTCAATTATCTGAACGTGCTTCTCCCGAACCTTGTTAATAAAACATAATTGTGGTCAAAACAAATCAGACACTTTGTAAAGGACCTAATGTCTGACAGGACATATTTTTAGCTTTTGTCTTTTATTGTATTGTATATATATACTCCTATTCAACCTGTACATGCTCCCACTGAGCCAAATCATGAGAGAGAACCAAATTGCTTACCACAGCTATGCAGATGATACCCAGATCTACGTACCCTATTGACTAAGTACCATTGACTCCCTGTGCAAATGCATTGATGAAATTAACAATTGGATGTGCCAAAACTTTCTTCAGTTAAACAAAGAAAAAGTAATTGCATTTGGGAAAAAATGTGAAATTCACAAAGTGAATGCATACCTTGATGCTAGGGGTCTAAAAACAAAAAATCAAGTCAGGAATCTTGGTGTGATTTTAGAGTCGGACCTTAGTTCCAATAGTCATAGTAAAAACAATAACTAAAAAAACATACTATCATCTGAAAAATATTGCAAGAATTAGATGTTTTGTTTCCAGGCAAGACTTAGAGAAACTTGTTCATGCTTTCATCACCAGCAGAGTGGACTATTGTAATGGACTCACCAGCCTTCCCAAAAAGACCATTAGACAGCTGCAGCTCATACAGAACGCTGCTGCCAGGATTCTGACCAGAACCAAAAAATATGAACACCAGTCCTCAGGTCTTTGCACTGGCTTCCGGTTATATTTAGAATTGATTTTAAAATACTGTTACTTGTTTATATATCACTCTGTGGCCTAGGACCTCACTACATTTCAGATATGCTGATTGCATATAAACCTAACAGATCACTCAGATCATCAGGATCAAGTCAGTTAGAAATACCAAGGGTTCACTCAAAGCAAGGAGAGTCTGCTTTTAGCTATTATGCCAGCCGCAGCTGAACCAGCTTCCAGAAGAGATCAGATGTGCTCCAACAGTAGCCACATTCACATCCAGACTCAAAACACATCTGTTTAGCAGTGCATTTACTGAATGAGCACTGTGCCACTGTATGTCCGACTGATTGCACTTCATCTTAATGTATCATCTCTTTATTCTTTGAATTATTTTTATTAATGTTTTTACTGTGCCACTGTACGTCCCCATCTTTTTACTCTTTTAATTATTTTATACCTGTATCATGTTTTTATTTCTTTTACTTCTTATTATAACTGTTTTAATTATCCTTTTTTGTTTTAATTATCCTTTTTTTATTATTTTGTTAAGGCTGTCTGGGTGAAAGAGGTTGAGGATTGTCCAGGATATTCCTAAGAAACACAGGACTTAGCCCTGGAGTTAGGCCAGGAAGATTTGTCTGCAAGGGTACTGTTTAAACACACAGTTACCTGACAAATATTTTTAAAGCGCAATCCCTCCAGCGAGAGAACAATCCATTTAGATCTGCACTGATGGATATATCCGTATAGCCCTGGTGGTTCCAGGAAGATTTGTCTGCAAGGGTACTGTTCAAACGGACAGTTACCTGATAAATATAAATAGTAAAATCGTGAACCTGACTCTCCATTTTCTTCCACTCCAGATAGGGGTGATTCAGGTTTTATATATATATATATATATATATATATATATATATTCATTTTGTGGCAAGCAGGACGAGGCAGAGAGCTGTGAGAACGAGCGAGGCCGGTGGAGTGAAGGGCGTTATGTTTGGTTTATGTGTGTGTGGCAGTCATCGGTGAGGGGCTGCCGCTTTTACTTTCATTTTGTGTTTGTTTATTTTATGATAATTAAAGAGTGTTTAAACATTCGCCGGTTCCCACCTCCTTCTTCCCTGAACAACATACCCCGTGGAGATTCATTAATCCCAATAGGAAGAGAATGAGAATGTGGAGAATTTTATTAAATCTTACCACATTGTTTCCAATTTACAGTGAGGATCCTTCAGTCCATCAGAGAGCAGCTTCACTCCTGACACTACTAGTTTATTTCCAGACAGATTCAGTTCTCTCAGGTGTGAGGGGTTTGATCTCAGAGCTGAAGCCAGAGCAGCACAACCTTCATCTGTAACACCACAACCAATCAACCTGTAGAAATTAAAGATGCATGATAAACTGATATCAGCTGTAATTATAGAACAAAATGTGTAAACTACAACTGTGATAAATGGAGGCAGTAAAACATTCATTTTATACATAATCATCATTAGAGGACAAACAGTACTAATCATACAGCATCAATATATAGAAAAAGACACAGCTAAAGACACTGTTGCTGTTTGCTGTCAGTTTTGATCCCCTTCACATTCAATCCTTCATCACGTCTCACACACTGACCTCTACAATCATAGGCTCTCTCCCACACACACACACACACACACACAAACAAACAAACCTCCTCAGCTGCTTTAGTAAGTGTGTCTCACACACTCTCCTGCTCACTGACAGTGATGGGATTATGGGAAAATTTCCCCTTTTTGTCACTTGTTAAAAAGCGCATGCTAAAATCATAAATGTGATCATGTTTTATCAGTGTAGTGATTGTTGTCAGTGTGACTTACTGAACTGATCTGGATTCTTTAACCACAGGCAGGAGCTTCTGAAGAACTTCATCTGCTGTATTTTGTGCTCCAATAAACTGCTTTAGATCAAAAACATCCATCTTCTGCTCTGATGTCAGAAACACATAAACCAGAGCTGACCACTGTGAAGAGGAGAGTTTGGTTTCTCCTATTTCTCCAGATCTCAGATAATGTTGGATCTCCTGCATCAGTGAATCATCACCCAGTTCATTCAGACAGTGGAACAGATTGATGGATCTCTCTGGAGAGCGAGTCTCCCTGATCTTCTGTTTGATGTACTGAACTGTTTCCTCTTTGTTGTAGGAGCAGCTTCCTGTCTGTGTCAGTAGTTCTCGTAAGAGAGTCTGATTGGACTCCAATGAGAGACCCAGAAGGAAACGCAGGAAAAGGTCCAAATGTCCATTCTTACTCTGTAAAGCCTCATCCACAGCTTTCTGATGCAGCTTAGATAATGAATGATATTTCTTTTGGTTTAAAACCTTAGACAACAAACTTGGTTTGGTGATTTGGACAAATACATTTCTGTTCTTGTTTTTGGAGTAAATGTGTGCATATAGAGCTGCTAGATGTTCCTGGATGCTCAGATGAACAAAGCAGAAGACTTTCCCCTGATACAAGCCCAACTCCTCTCTGAAGATCTGAGTGCACAATCCTGAGTACACTGATGCTTCTCTCACATCAATGCCACACTCTCTCAGGTCTTTTTCATAGAAGATCAGGTTGCCTTTTACAAGCTGCTGGAAAGCCAGTTTCCCCAGTTTGAGAATCATGTCTTCATCTTTCACTTTCTTCTCATAGTCCTTCTCTTGTTTAATGTTGGTCTGAATGATCAGGAAGTGTGTGTACATCTGAGTGAGAGTCTTGGGAATCTCTCCTCTCTCTGCTTCACTCAACATCTTCTCTAGAACAGTGGCTGAGATCCAGCAAAACACTGGGATGTGGCACATGATGTGGAGGCTCCTTGATGACTTCAGGTGTGTGATGATTATATTGGCCAGACTCTGATCACTGATTCTCTTCCTGAAGTATTCCTCCTTCTGTGGCTCATTGAAGCCTCGTACCTCTGCCACTCGATGGACACACTCAGAGGGGATAAGATCAGCTGCTGCGGGTCTGGAGGTGATCCAGATGAGAGCAGAGGGAAGCAGATTCCCCTCAATGAGGTTCATCAGCAGCACGTCCACTGAGGCTGATTCAGATATATTACACAGTTTCACTTTGCTCTTAAAGTTCAGAGACAGGCGACACTCATCCAGACCATCAAAGATGAACAACACTTTATCTTCACTACAGGATATTTCCATTTCTTTTGTTTCAGGGAAAAAGACTTGAAGAAGTTCTGAAAGACTGAGTCTTTTGTCCTTCATCAAGTTGAGCTCTCTGAAAGGAAGTGGAAATATGAGCTGGACGTCCTGATTCTCTTTCCCTTCAGCCCAGTCCACAATGAACTTCTGCACAGAGACTGTTTTTCCAATGCCAGCGACTCCCTTTGTCAGCACAGTTCTGATGGGTTTGTCTTGTCCAGGTAAAGGTCTAAAGATGTCATTGCATTTGATTGGTGTGTCCTCTGTTGCTGCTCTCCTGGATTGTGTCTCAATCTGTCTCACCTCATGCTCATTATTGATCTCTCCACTTTCACTCTCTGTGATGTAGAGCTCTGTGTAGACCTCATTCAGGAGTGTTGGGTTTCCCTGTTTTGCTGTTCCTTCATACAGACGCTGAAACTTCTTTAGCAGATTTGATTTAAATCTTATTTGGAAAATAACAGAATACAACACGAATTAAAGAGGTAAAAGTAGTGGTAAAATAAATTAACACTAGTTAATCAAATAATTACACAATATCATTCAAGTAACAGTGCTGTTGGTATGAAGAGGAGCACAAGCCATTAGAGCTGTCCATGAGCATTGATATAGATTTCATGATTCATTTCTGTTCTCAATTTGATTTTGTTAATTCATTTGGAAATACTTCAGCTACATGTCAGTTTTTTAAGGAAAAAAATAAAACTCAGAACTAATGCTGTAAAATACGAGTTTAACAAAATGACCATCTCCAGTGTTCTTTGTTCTAGTGTACTAATGAACTATGAACGATGGATAACTACTGGGGTCACAAGCTGTTTTATTGACATCTTTCCACTGATTCAGCAATTATATAAGATACACATGGTGAGTCTTTCTAGACAGAAATATTGTACCTCAGATCAGTTGATGTGTGTCTTTCCTTGAATGTTACCATCTCTTTCATAGACTGGTCACTCTTCATGGACACATATCTGGGCTTCTGTGGGTTTGATCTTTGCCTGTTGAGGGAGACACAAAATGTGTAGTGATAGGACCTTCAGAATAAGATTGAGAAGCACTAATCTAGCTTATAGGTGTGTTCAACTTTGGTTTTACTGATTGGCGAGATTTGCAGTCAGAGGATTAGTTAACCCCTTAGCAGTCAAGTATCACCGACGGCCCCAGATTACTGTTGTTCAACATTCACTGCTCATTAAAACTTCACACTTACTTCATCTGGAAAAACTTGGCATAATTATAAAGATTAAAGCCTCCAGCTTCGTTATTTGAGCACTGTTTAAGATAAAATGAGGTTGCAGTGACAATAATTTCTTATTTTATGTCAGGAGTGCAAAATAATGAACAATATCTGTAATGAACAATATTTTGAATGAAATATCAACAAGAATCAAAAGCCAGTCAAATACATGCACTAAACAGCATCCGTTCGGGCTCTTAGTCCAAAATAGTTGCAAAATATTTCGTCATACAGAATAACATTTCTATTGATTTCTCACTGAATTATGCTGATCTAAAGAGCTGAATGACATTCAGAGCGATCTCTGTGTCTGTTGCTTCTTGCTGCACGTCACTTATGATCTCAGAGCTCTCTTATTGGCTGTACAGCTGTCAATCATCTTACGTGACTCAATCCTGCCCCATCTGGTCACGTTGTTCAGTGCACTTCCTTATTCTCATCTCTCTGTTGTAAACATTGCCAACACGTGTAAACGAAGCTAATAAACACATGATTACGATGGCATATGGTTTGTGTGTGTTTTGCATGTGATTTGGTGTATTTTCATATGAATAAAGAATGTTTCAAGTAACATGCTAAGCAGGTGTAGCAATTAGCTTCATATAAAATGCTAAATATAACATTTTAACATCATTGAACATCACTGAAACCCACATTATATCGCGATTGGAAGTAAATACAAGTAAATACAAACACTCGCTGGCTGTTTAAAGGGACTTTGGAGTTAAAGTGTAATATTAATATAGAATTTTTTTTTATTTTGTGTTATGTAGCTTGATGCTAACTGTAGCTCTAATGCACCGCTCACGCTAGGAGCTCTATTTTATTTCACATAAGGTACCAAAAGCATGCTTTATTTTGTTTGTCTGTTTGCTAGAAAGACTTCAGATAGTAGGTTTTAATGTAAAGTGGGATGAATGTGGGGTTGATGGCCAATTCAGAATGCCTGAATATTCTATAATGGATATAATACAAACAAAATAATTACTATAAAAGAATAATGAGGATTAAGTCATTCATGACAGATGTGTGAAAAGTTCATTGAGTGAAAACACTTGGGGTTACTTGACTGTAACCCTGTTCCCTGATAAAGCGGAACAAGATGCTGCATAAGCTTATGCATATGGGAAGTATCTTATCACGACCAGCTGTGAAAATAGTGTGAAAACACGTCAATGAAATTGACCCGGAGGTATTTATAGCCTCGGCCGGTGACATCATAGGCGCACCTACTACACAAGGCTATAAATAGATGAGCTCCAGCTGTAGCCATCAGATCTCTTTGTTTGAAGACCAGGCCTGGAACATCATCAGCACAGCCTAGCGATGCAGCATCTCGTTCCGCTTTATCAGGGAACAGGGTTACAGTCAAGTAACCCCAAGTGTTCCCTTTCAAAAGCTACACTCAATGCTGCATAAGCTTATGCATATGCGAACGAGAATACCCACGCCGCCGTGCTTGATGGTGTCAGGACCCCTTACGGTTGTGTAGGTGTGCACAAGGACGCAAGAGGCCTCAGACATTAGCTTGTGATGTCGACTCAAGGACATGAGAGCCCGGAGTGGCATGAGCATCCAAGCTATAAAATCTTATGAATGTGTGCACAGAGGACCAACCTGCCGCATCACAAACACTTTGTAAGGGAGCACCCCTTGCTAATGCAGTAACGCAGAGATTTTAGATTTTTTTCAGAGACTTTGTATCACACTGACACAGAGTGGTCTGAAAACAAAAAGACCTGATGGCTACAGCTGGAGCTCATCTATTTATAGCCTCGTGTAGCAGGTGCGCCTATGACGTCACCGGCTGAGGCTATAAATACCTCCGGGTCAATTTCATTGCCGTGTTTTCACACTATTTTCATAGCTGGTCGTGAGAAGACACTTCCCATATGCATAAGCTTATGCAGCATTGAGTGTAGCTTTTGAAAGGGAACAATAGAGTATGAATTAAGCAGTTGAAAGACTAGTTAGTAGACTGCAAGTATGTGTTTTACAGGACAATAACAATGATAGCATCTTATCTTAGCATTTGCTAAAAACATGCCATACAATATGCTTCATAAAATGCATAATTTTAGAGATTTCATCCTCAGATTGGAAATGAAGCATGACCACACTTGTGGCTTCACTTTAGTTGTGGTTATAAGTTGTTATACTACATTCACATAATATTTTTATACATTTAAAATATATTATTAATATTTTTTATTTTTGTTTTAATGTTTGAGCCTATATATCTCCATATTAATAACAGTTTGGGTAATTCTGAGTCTTGAATTGTAAACTCTTAAGCGTCGGCATTCTAGATCAGTGTTTCCCAACCCTGTTCCTGGAGGCACACCAACATTACACATTTTCCAACTCTTCCTGAACAACACACCTGAATTAACTCATCAGCTCGTTAGTAGACTTCAAGACGGGGAGATAAAGGGGTTAGATGAGGGAGACATCCAAAATGTGCACTGTTGGTGTGCCTCCAGGAACAGGGTTGGGAAACACTGTTCTAGATATATGTTACTTATGTGTATATTCAGAAAGACTTGCGAGCAGCAGCCCTTTTATTTGGGGTATGTCAAAATGCCCCACTTGCCAAAAAAGGGGTGACAGGCAAGGGGTTAAAAGCCAAAGTCAGACTATTTCAGCTTCCTGTAGTGACACTTGGACAGTATTTGCTTTCTTTACCGCAGATTAAGTGAATTAGATATAAAATTTGTCAAATAAACGTTTCAGACATTTACAAGTAGCAACCAGAACGTCTCGGTTACGTTTGTAACCCTCGTTCCCTGAAGGAAGGGAACGGAGACGTTACGTCAGTTACTGACGAAATGGGGGTTTCGCTTAGAAGCCAATCGCCTTTGAGCTCTACAAAACGAGCCAATGGCATGAAAATGCCATGGGTCTGCGGAATTTGCATGCCACAACCCCGCCCCACCGCGTGGGTATAAAGGGCGTTGCGTGGCAATCTCGCATTATGTTACCTGCTGAAGAGCCGAGGCATGAGCGCCTGGCCGTTCCAGCGGTACAGCGGAAGTGGCATGGGGACATAACATCTCCGTTCCCTTCCTTCAGGGAACGAGGGTTACAAACGTAACCGTG
This sequence comes from Rhinogobio ventralis, assembly GCA_039654625.1. Lineage (NCBI taxonomy): Eukaryota > Metazoa > Chordata > Actinopteri > Cypriniformes > Gobionidae > Rhinogobio > Rhinogobio ventralis. Next base: position 995,796 of record CM077209.1, read on the forward strand.
ACGTTCCCTTTCAGTCAGTACACTACGAGTTACGTCAGTTACTGAAGAAATGGGGGTCCCAATACAATCTCGCCACGACGGCTGTCTTCCAGCGTCCTGCGCTGACCAGAGCTCCCTGCCGTGAGTGTTAGCACAAACGAGGGGCTAGGCTCAACGTTACCAAGGTACACTGGGAAGCATATCCCACGTGAAGAAATGCAACACAATGCCTGCCCGAAGGGAGGACTCAAGAATAGACCTATGACCCCCGAAGGGACTGCATAAGGAACACTCTGGGGTATCCAGCCGCAGGTGGAAATTTTTCAACCCCAGGCGTGGCAAGGTGTCTTGCCAAGGGAAGACACGCGCTTGGAGAGACTTACCGTGGAGATACACATGTGGGGGTTACCCAACGGGGGAACCATGCACACGGCGGCACCTAGCCGAACACGAGGGCTGACCAAGCGGGCATGCACTCTGGTGTCGACATCAACAGTGCTGGAGGATCTCAGGGCTTACTGAGAAGCTCACCTGAGAAGAAATGCGCATGTATCCAGTCCGTAGAGTGGAATGGCGCAGCAAGCGAAGACACCTGAGCCTGTCCAGTTACTGGCCACTTGGGGCGAGTACACAAGAGGACACAGGCTCCACTCGGAGATTATAAAATCTTGCTAATGTGTTGGGTGTCGCCCAGCCTGCACCTCTACAAATGTCTGTCAGCGAGGCGCCATGCGCTAAAGCCCAAGAGGAAGCAACGCTCCTGGTGGAGTGTGCTCTTACCCCAAGGGGGCATGGCATGCCCTGAGCCTGATATGCCAGGACAATGGCATCCACTATCCAGTGGGACAACCTCTGCTTGGAGAGAGCCTTCCCTTTCTGCTGCCCTCCGTAACAGACAAAGAGCTGGTCTGAGGTCCTGAAACACTGCATCCAGTCTACGTAAGCGCGAAGGGCGCGTACTGGACAGAGCAGTGCCAAGGCTGGGTCTGCCTCCTCCACGGGCAGCGCTTGTCCCTGAAGGGCGTGGTGGGAACTTTGGGCACGTATCCAGGCCGGGGTCTCAGGATCACGTAAGAATTAGCTGGCCCAAATTCCAGGCACGCTTCGTCAACCGAAAATGCCTGCAGGTCCCCTACCCTCTTGATGGAGGCCAGAGCAATCAAGCGCCACTTTCAATGAAAGGAACTTCAGCTCCACAGACTGCAGTGGCTCAAAGGGAGCTTTCTGCAGGGCAGATAAAACCACTGCAAGGTCCCAAGAGGGTACTTGAGGTGGGCGAGGAGGATTTAATCTCCTTGCGCCTCTAAGGAACCTGCTGACCAGGTCGTGCTGTCCTACCGTTTTTTGAGTCCACCAGGTCATGGTGGGTCGAAATAGCGGCCACATAGACCTTCAGGGTGGAGGGAGACAGACTTCGCTCCAACCCTTCTTGGAGGACCCGATTGGGCATTTCCTGGGGTCCTCTCGGCGAGAGGAGCACCAGGTGACGAAGTGGTTCCACTTCAACGCATAGGCCTGTCTCGTGGACAAGGCCCTAACGGAAGTGATGGTAGCCGCCACCTAAGGTGGCAGGGTACTCAAACCTACCATGTCCCGTCCAGGTTCCACACGTGGAGGTTCCAAAGGTCGGGACGTGGGTGCCATATGGTGCCCCGTCTCTGAGTAAGGAGGTCCTTCCTCAGAGGGATCAACCAGGGAGGGGCTGTCGCAAGGAGTACGAGTTCTGAGAACCAGGTCCGGCCAGGTCAATATGGGGCGACCAAAAGGACCTGCTCCCTGTCCTCCCTGATCTTGCACAGAACCTGTGCGAGAAGGCTCACTGGGGGAAACGCATACTTGCGTGGGCCCCGCAGCCAGCTGTGCGCTAGTGCGTCCGTGCCGAGGGGAAGAGTCGTGGGAGGCAAACAGATCTATCTGTGCGTCGCCGAACTCTTCCCAAATCAGCTGAACCGTCTGGGGATGGAGTCTCCATTCCCCCGGAAGCGGCTGAAAGCGTGACAGCTCGTCGGCTGCACGATTCAGGTCTCCTGGGATGTGAACGGCATGAAGCGACCTCAGCTGCTTCTGACTCCATAGGAGGAGATGGCGGTTGATGTATGCTACAGTCGCCGTACTGTCTGACCGGACCAGTACATGCTTGTCCTTGAGCAGGGTTCGGAAGCGGTGCAGGGCAAGACGTATGGCCAGCAACTCGAGGCAATTGACATGCCAAAGGCACTGGGGTCCTCTCCAGGAGCCCGCGGCAGCATGTCCATTGCACATGGCGCCCCAGCTGTGGCAGAGGCATCTGTTGTTACAACAACATGCCTGGAAACTCGTTCTAGGGGAACACCTGCCCGTAGAAAACTGAGGTTCGACCACGGGGTGAAGGTCTGACGGCAGGCCCGAGTCACTGGGACCCGGAGCGTGCCGTGTTGCCATGCCCACCTCGGGACTCGATTGCGAAGCCAGTGCTGAAGCGGTCTCATATGAAGCAAACCGAGCGGCGTCACCGCAGCTGCGGATGCCATATGCCCCAGGAGCCTCTGAAAAATTTCAGTGGAACCGCACTCTTGTCCTCGAACTGGCGAAGACAAGTCAGCAGAGACTGCGCGCGCTCGCTCGTAAGCTGCGCGTACATGGCGACCGAGTCAATTTCCATACAGAGAAAAGAGATCCTCTGCGCTGGGGAGAGTTTGCTCTTTTCCCAGTTGACCCGAAGGCCCAGACGGGCGAGGTGCTGAAGCACCAGGTCCCTGTGTTCGCAAACCTGATCCCGAGAGTGGCCTAGAATCAGCCAGTCGTCAAGATAATTCAGGATGCGAACCCCGTGTTGCCTGAGCGGCACAAGGGCTGCCTCGACGACCTTCGTAAAGACGCGAGGGGACAGGGCTAGCCCAAAAGGGAGAACCCTGCAAACCAATCCAAAAGACGAACTCACTCGAAGATGCGTTTGGCTGTCAGCATCTTGAATGGAAGCCTGTGAAGGGACACGCAGGTCCAGGATTGGCCGTAACCCACCGGTTTTCTTGGGTACAATGAAGTAAGGGCTGTAGAAGCTGGACTCCATCTCGGCTGGAGGGACGATCTCGATCGTACCCTTCGCCAGTAGGGTGTCGACCTCTGGCAGCCTCGGCGGGGAATGGACTGAGGCTTCTGAGCCGACGGGTGGGTGGAGGCAGCAGCTGGCCGCCGGGACAGAATGTGTTTAATCGCCTCAGTCTGTTTCTGAGCGGTCGAGAACTGTTGGGTGAAGTCCTGGGCCACCCTGCCGAATAGCCCATCCTGGGAAATGGGAGAATTGAGGAAACGGGTTCGCTCGGATTCTCGCATATCAGCCAGGTTGAGCCATAAATGCCGCTCCTGGACCACCGAAGTGGACATCACCTGACCGAGAGAGCGAGCGGTCACCTTCGTAGCTCGTAGAGCGAGGTCGGTGGCCGCCCGCAACTCCTGCATTAATGCGGGGTCAGCATTGCCCTCGTGCATGTCTCTGAGCACCTTGGCCTGATAGACCTGTAGGGTGGCCATCGTATGCAGGGCGGACGCAGATGCGGTCTGGCCCACAGCTCTGTAGGTCTTCGCCACCAAAGTAGACGTAAACCTACAAGCCTTGGACGGGTGCTTTGGGTCACCACGCCATGTCGCAGCACTCTGCGGACACAGTTGCATCGCAACAGAGCGCTCAACAGGGGGAACCCCAGTGTACCCTTTCACCGCGCCGCCATCGAGGGCAGTGAAGGCGGAAGTGGCTGCCGAGCGATCGTGAAAAGTCAAGGGAGACTTCCACGATTTCGACACCTCTTCATGCACTTCCGGGAAGAATGGCACTGGGGGCTGACGGGTGCCTTCGGCACGGGCCACCCCCAGATACCAATCATCTAACCGAGAACGCTCTGGACATGGCGGAGGGTTCCACACAAGCCCAAGAGCCTCGGCCGCCCGGGAAAGCATGGCTGTGAGCTCCAGATCGGACTCGGGCAATGCTGGAGCTCACGAAGGAGGCAACACAGCCGAATCGTCATCTCCGGAGGAATCCAGCCCACCTTGTGATGCGGCGATCGACATGGAGTCCTCCGCCGGTGCGCCAAATGAAACGCAGGGCCCCGGACGGGAAGCGCCAGCACCCTCATCTGGCAACACCACAGGTTGCAGTGTGCAAGAGGGGGGTGTGGCCCGAGGAGGATTCGTCGGGTTGGCCCACACCGTCACCCTCAGATCACCCTGACCACCAGCCAAAGTATTCCCTCTCATGGAGGAAATAGATTGGGGTGTGGTAGAGGGGACTCTCCCTCCACTACGGAGATCATTGAGTTTCGATCGCAACACTGCGATGGCCATGTTCCCGCAGTGGGAACATGACTCATCCATGAACGCGCGCTCGGCGTGCACGAGGCCCAAGCACGGCAAACGGAGCCACCAGCCGACCGCACCCAGAAACGGAGCACGGGCGAGACATCTTGAAAAAGACGTGCCACGTGCAGCTCTTTTAGAGAGGAGTTGTTACTCTGCAGAAATGCTGAAGCGCCCAGGGAGAACACGCACGCTGTGCTAGATCACTGCACAGATCAGACAGGAATGCGGAACTCGCTGGAACACGCCGTCACACCAACACTCTGGAGAGATACTCGTCTTGAAGAGAAAAAATGCTCAGGCAGTAATACTCGGCTCTAAAGCATAAACATAATGTGAGATTGCCACGCAACGCCCTTTATACCCACGCGGTGGGGCGGGGTTGCGGCATGCAAATTCCGCAGACCCATGGCATTTTCATGCCATTGGCTCGTTTTGTAGAGCTCAAAGGCGATTGGCTTTTAAGCGAAACCCCCATTTCGTCAGTAACTGACGTAACTTGTAGTGTACTGACTGAAAGGGAACTGCTTATTACAGCGCCTGTTTCTACAAGAATAAAGTTAACATAAGTAGTTACTATGTAAATACCAATAAAGAGGTGTCTATATTTTGTATTGGTTTTATTTTCATGCACATAACACAATATTAAGATTACAAGAATAGCGTATTTACTGTTGTAAAAACAAGATTTTGTGAGCATTAGTGGAAGGTGTCAGAATAAACATGAAATGCACATCATCGTTGTCATCTGTGAGTCTGCTAATCGTGAAACAGCTGTGTCGTCATCAGAGCATGCCGTCAGATGAAATCTCTAACCAACATGAACTGCTTCAAGTCAGATCTCGGTCTGCACATCACCACACAGAGTTGAACACACCTATAAACAGAAATGTTGTACCTCAGATCAGCTGATGTTTGTCTTCTCTTAAATGTTATTATTTGGTCCATAGAACGGTCACTCTTCATGGACACACAGCTGGGCTCTGGTGATTTTGATCTCTGCCTGTGGAATTGACATTATATTACAGCAAAGATAATAGAATAGAGACAAGAATTTATATGATAGATTTTACACAAAGAGAAATCTATCTATTAGGGGTGTAACGGTACATAAAACTGACGGCTCAGTAAGGTAAGTCACGGTTCGGTACAGCAGAAGAGAGAAAACGCCTCGGTTACGACTGTAACCCGTCTCCGGCGTGATGACTCCGATATTTGGAATATTTCTATCTAATAATTGCCTCACTGACACGGCATGATGGCCAGAGGAGAACTGGCACCCCGACTGAGCCTGGTTTCTCCCAAGGTTTATTTTTCTCCATTATGCCACCTGATGGAGTTTTGGTTCCTTGCCACTGTCACCTTTGGCTTGGCTTGCTCAGTTGGGGACACTAAAAATTTTAAACAAAATATTCAAATAAATGTTCAACTATATTACTGATCTGCCCGCATGGTCACTATATGATATGAGCTGAATAACATCAATGTTTTCTCCAGAGCGGCTGTACAGCCGAATCAAATTCTGTTGCATTAAGTTCTCAGCGCCCTGTACCATTCTTCCCGGAAGTGCATGAAAAGCTCACGAGATCGTGGAAGGCAACTTTTTCTGCCCAAAACCGGTCAAATTGGCGGGCCAGCCAAGGGGTATGTGGTGATCCCGCCGGTGGAATGGGCCGTCGCGATGCAACTGTGGTTGTGGACACTGAATGACTGTCACAGAGTCACCAGATCTCCACGCTCTGCCCGCTCGTTCACTCTCCCCGGAGTACTGATCATATGCACCTGCACCTCATTATTACAGACACCTTATATACTCACCTCACACTCTGCTCCACGTCTGGTCTTGTCATTGCATACCTGGGCTTCTTACCTGTTACTCACCTGAGTTCCTCGTCATCACTGTCTCCTGTTCCTTGGTTCCTCGTCTTCAGATTCCTGCAAAGAACTAGACTGTTTACTTCAGCTAAGTAACTGCTCTCAGTGATTCATCTGACTTTCTTCATTATCTGCAAGTCACCTGTGTTTGTGCCTCTGTCATTAATAAACTTTGCATTGAGTTCACTTATCCCTCTGTCTCTGTCCATTGCCTGACAATGACTGCCTGAGATAACTTAAATGTAATGCTACGTGACATTGTTTACAAGCTGTTTTATTGATGTCTTTCCGTGTTTGAAACACTGATTGAGCACGACAAATGATGTTTTTAGTAAGTTGTAATGTATCCTCAACATACCTTCAGATGTTCAAAGATTGCATTCGGTACACGTACGGTTTGGTACGAATACGTGTACCGTTACACCCCTACTATCTATCTAGATAGACAGAAATGTTGTACCTCAGATCAGCTGATGTATGTCTTCTCTTAAATGTTATTATTTGGTCCATAGACCGGTCACTCTTCATAGACCCACAGTTGGGCTCTGGGGATTTTGATCTCTCTCTGTGGAATTTACATTAATAGAGCAGAGACATTAGAATAGAGACAAGAATTCTTCCAGTCGATTTTACGTGTGTGTGTGTGTGTGTGTGTGTGTGTGTGTATATAAACCTCCCAAAGAGAATCTTGTCTAAGCGAAGCTTTAGAAATGTTGAAGAGTGACATTGCACAAGGATAGTATGAGAAACACTCAGATCACCATAACAACCCTGGCAAACACCCAGAACATCCTGACATGTAAAATACATTACACTAATATTTGAAGATTGAATTACCTGCATTCTGGAGAAGAATCTCCATCTCTGAATGTGTGTGTGTCGTCCATGATTCATTCAGTCTTCATGAGCTGCTCGGGTTAGTCTGATGAGTCAGAATTTAAATTTAATTTGCAATTTACATAACATATTTTTTCAAACTTGTTTTCAAATAAAATTTCACATTTGTTTGCCCTTTTGTTTAAATTAAAATGAATGTAATATGTGTGAAATAGGGGTCAGTTTTTTGTATAAAATCTTTTATAAAATCCCAAGCAAATTTGTTGAATTTAAATGTTTTTTTTATTTCTATCATTATAGCTCACTGTACCCTGTTACCCTGGTAGTGAGGTATGTTGTAACAACAGAACTTTTAATTTACCAACATTAATTTATACAGAAATTATATCAAAGTTTGTGACCATAAGCAAAAATTGTAAAAAAATATTACAGATATACAACTTTTTTTTTTTTTTTGCAACACATGTTTATATTTAGATAATTAAAATATGTAAACTACACTGTTTAACAATTTTTTAGTTGTGGCTTTTATAACGTTGGATATTTTAAAATACATTTTCTCCAGTACAGATAATTAAACCGTGTAATTTAAGCACATAGGGCATGAGCCCACCAAAAAGACAATTCATGTTTCATTAAGTACTTGATGTTTAGGTTTTTACAATATATTTAATACAAGAAATAATTCAAGGTTATTTTAATTGATGAGGAAGTAACTCAAAATCAGCTCATCTGACTAAAGCTCACTCACCTTGATCAGAAACGCAGGTCACCGCAGGTTCCCAACATGTTTATGATTCCCATAATGTGCTGTATATTCCTGCAGATGTAACTAGAAATATTAAACACTTTAATGATCGAGTTTTCTGAGTTAAACAATCGTTTTAATGCCCTGGTGTAAAATGGTGCACCGAGAAACTCTGAAAATACTTTCTCTTCTGACAGATGTTGCCATTCCTGTTTGGTGAGAAAACTAGAGCTCATGTCATCTAGTTCATAAACAGCTCAGTTATGAGAGAGACCTCACTCGTTTTGAACAGTTATCCTTTAAAGATTTTATGATTAAGGGTTGTTAAATTTTTTTAATAAAGGAAGGTTTGAGGGTAGGCGGTTATTAGCATGTTTTTTTTTTATCTCATGAATATTATAATATAGTTATGCACAAAGATGATCATAACATCTTGGATCTGTATATCAATAGTATTCACCCATTTCAAGAAAAATGTTAATAAAATCAACATTAAATAAAAAAAAATGTGCAGAAATCATTTAATTTAAATAGTACATCAAGTTCCCTTTCAAGGGAACTCGCGCTGCGTCACCACTGTGGGAATGCCTCTGCATGATTGCGTCCTGAAGCACGTATGTAACCAGTCTAATAGAGTGACAGAACGTCATAGGCGGGTGACGTCATAGACCCGGAAACTATAAAGCACCCGTGAACACAAACAGAAACTAGCTTCTGTGCCTTCAGTAGCGCTCTGTGTAACCATTGTCTGTCAGTTCTGGTGTTTTTGTCTATCTGTTTGAAAGAGTTTCACCACATACAAACACACACATTTAAGTTAAAATGGCAAGCGATTGACCACAATTCAATAAGTGTGTTCATCCCTGCCCACACTACATCACGGGTGGAGATACACATCCCATGTGTGTTGTTTGTATGGGAGTGCAGCAAGCTCAGACGGCTCTCGAGGGGGCTGCCTGCAAGCATTGTGAGCGTTTACCATTAAGAACGCTCTTTGAGGAGGGTTCTTCGGCTTGCATTCCCCGCGGCTCTGGTCCCGCTGCTGCCAAGGCAGGGTTCGCAAATGGATCTGACAGCGGGGTTAGAGACGGGCTCTGCCTTATCTCTACCCTTATCTGTCAGATCTAGTGCCTCCATTCAGGGTTTGGAAGCCCACTCTGTGGTTTCTTCTGCCCCGATGGAGGCATCAATACTGCAACTATCTAGCTCTGAGGAGTTGGATTTTGTTAGTATCGAGGCAGGTGGAATTGAGGACTCGCCACTTCATTCCCCTGCCAGTGAGGAGCTTGTGGAGGTTTTGAGCAGAGCAGTGGCCAGGCTCAGTCTGGACTGGCCACATGAAAGTCAGGAACGGCCTTCTGTTAAAAGCAGACTAAACGAGCGTTTTCTACCCGCGCACTCTGTTCAAACTCCACGTCGGGGCTTGCCGTTATTTCCCGACCTCCACACCGGGGTGTCGAGGTCATGGAAACATGAAAACAGAATTTTCAGTCCACAAACATCTACATATAGTAATATCTTAGGGCTGAAAAAACATGGATATGGTCCGATGCCGAGGGTGGAGGAGACGCTTGCGAGCCATCTCTCTCCCGATTCGGCATCGTCCGTCAAAGCCCCTACATTGCCCACCAAGCCATTAAGAGCTACTTCAGCGCTGGTGGGCAAAGCGTACTCGGCAGCAGGTCAGGCTGCGGCATGCTTGCACACGATGGCTATTGTGCAAGCATATCAGGCTGACCTGCTTAAGGATCTGGGGGACAGTGAGGAGATCAGAGCGGACGTTGTTCGCAAGCTCCGGTCTTCCGCTAATTTAGCTCTCCGTGCCACCAAGGAGACGGCCAGATCTGTGGGCCGTTCTATGCCCTGGTGGCCACGGAGAGGCATTTATGGCTGAACCTCACTGATATTAAAGAGAGAGACAAAAGTTTTCTGTTGGATGCACCGCTGTCTCCAGGGGGCCTGTTCGGTGACGCCGTTACTACCGTCACCGACAGGTTTCTGGAGTCCAAAAAGCAGGCAGCGGCGCTCCAGCAGTTCCTTCCACGTAAACCCCAGACTGCGCGGGAGCAGCAGAAGCCGAGTACCAGCTCCTCACACCGAGCACAACAAAAGCAGAGCGTCGCCACCCGTACCCCCCCACAGTAGGGGTGGGGCGGTGCCCTCAGACGCAGCCTTCGAAAGGGTAAGACGGATCTGAGGACCGTCATTATCTCTAAGAAGGCTGCGTCAAAGAGGTCCTGACGCCAAGAGCATCAGGATTGTCAGGGTGGTCCCCTCCGAAGGCAGGCGGTGTTCACCTCAGTATACGGTCTCCCTTCGGTGCCCTCACAGTGTCGATCCGCTAACCCCGCCGCAATGCCAGGGCGTGGAGGGCCCTCGCGAATCATCCGAGGATGGTTCGCACCCTCTGAGGAGGGCCACAGCGCAGTTGGGCCAGTCGTTCCCTGCCGGTTCGCCACTTCAGGGCGCTGCGCTCGCTGTACAGAGTACATCAGAGGCCAGCCTCGAGAGGCTGGTACCCTTAGCAGATTTTTTGGTGGAGTGGGAGAATCTTCCAAATATATTGCGTTGGGTCCTGCACATTATAAAAAAGGGGTATGCCATTTAGTTCAGGTGTCGTCCGCCCAGTTTCAACGGGGTTCTGCCCACGGTGGTGGGCCCCGAGCAGGCTCTGGTTATGACTCAAGAAGTACAGACTCTGCTGCAAAAAGAGGCTATAGAAAGGGTTCCTCTACCAGACAGGGAGTCAGGGTTTTACAGCCGGTACTTCATAGTGCAAAAGAAGGATGGGGGGTCACCAGTGGGAGCCAGTTAACTGCCCAGTGGGTGCAGTGCTGGACTTCCTGCAGGTTAGATTCTCCACAGGGTTAGCTCCCTCCACAATAAAGGTGTATGTGGCGGCCTTAGCAGCTTACCACACTCCTTTGGGCGGTGTTTCTTTGGGGCGACACCCGCTTATTACTCGTTTCCTTATTACTCGTTCACTTTGAGGCTTAGACAGGCGGTTTGCACCAGGGTGCCGGCATGGGACTTGGCCATTGTTTTACAGGGCCTTTCTATGGCTCCCTTTGAGCCAATCGAAGAAGTTCCTGACAAGTTTCTCACTTTAAAAGCATTATTCTTGCTTGCTATCTCATCTCTTAAAAGAATTGGAGACATTCAAGCTTTGTCTGTGGCACCCTTGTGCTTGGAATTTGCGCCCAGCATGGTTAAGGCTTTCTTATATCCCAGACCGGGTTATATTCCCAAGGTCCCTACTAATGTTGTAGGATCTGTCATACTGCAGGGCTTTTGTCCTTCTCCCTTTTGGACATCAGACCAGGAAACACTCAATCTGCTATACCCGGTTCGAGCATATACGAACTTGACCTTAACTCCACCCCGGGAGCACGGGTGCTCGTTCCATAGACAATGGTGGACGGGCATCTGGATCATATGGGGGCATGGGTATTGGCGTTCCCACAGCGGTGACGCAGCGCGAGTTCCCTTGAAAGGGAACGTCTCGGTTACATATGTAACCTTAGTTCCCTGAATAGGAAACGAGACGCTGCGTCACCCGGCCATACTCCCTGCATGCCCGTGAGTGCCTACTTCAGGCTTTTCAGAAGCTAGTTTCTGTTTGTGTTCACGGGTGCTTTATAGTTTCCGGGTCTATGACGTCACCCGCCTATGACGTTCTGTCATTCCATTGGACTGGTTACATACGTGCTTCAGGACGCAATCACGCAGAGGCATTCCCACAGCGGTGACGCAGCATCTTGTTCCCTATTCAGGGAACTAAGGTTACATAGTTAACCGAAACGTTCTCATTACACAGTGATTTCAGGAAGTTAGTTCTGTACATCCCAGAGCAATTTTGATTTATAAAGATGTTTTATTTTGCAGTTGTGCATTATGAAGGAAAATGTGTGAGAAAAATGGCAGAATGAAGTTATGCTGCCAAGAGAACGTAGGAATGCAATTGTAACAAAGTTCGTGAATAGGCAAGGAAGAAGACAAGGGGTCGGCTGGCTGGAAACTCGAAACAGGTTTTTATTGTCTTTCAACTCAGGATCCCAAATAGATGCACAAGGCACAAAATAAACAAAACTTCAGTCTCAGTAATTTCTCCGGTTTCACTTTGGCAGTTCCTCTCTGCACTTCTCCTGTTCGAGCTCCAGCGTGTGTGTCTCCAGCTTCTCTCTCTCCGGTCCTCATTTCCTGCATGGCTTATAACCTGTCTCTCCACACCAATTACTGCAATCAGAGACAGGTGTTTATCATTTGCACTTGATTCACTTACGTGCCGCTCGTCCTCTGACTCTCTCTCCCGTCACAGACCTCGCTAAACCACACCCCCTCGCCACAGCAATCTGAATAACATACTTCTACCTGCAGTAAACAACAGAGATGAACATGGTATGTAATTATACAAAATGAGAATATAAGGAAGAAAGAAGAAATAAAGACTTCTGCGTAGCCTTCAGTACCTTACCTGTGTCTCAGTGGACTCTCAGGTCTTTACCAGAGTTGATCTTCACTCAAGGGCTGCTGCTAGTTCAGTACTGCTTGCTAATTACTACTTCAGTGATTGCTTCACTGCTAAATACACCTCTTTAATTGGTTAGCTCAAATGCTGTAACAGCAACTGGACAGCTCTAAACTACAGCAACATTGAACAAATCTTACCGTAGTATTCTTAGAAGTGCAGTTCAAACTCTTTACTAGCCGCTGATCCAGTTTAACAAACACAGCAAGCAATGCAGTGCAGGTGAAACGTCCTCAGAATACTTCTGAACTAGATTGTGTGTGACGAGTGGAGGATAGAAAGACTTTTAGCAAGACAATGAAATTAAACATTTAGAAGCTGTTACTAAATACTGACTAAATGGCAGCCCAAACTTTTGCACATTTCCCTTTTTTGAATGAACATGCAATTTCACTCTCTGGCAGCAGGTGGCGCTCATGTAACAGCAGAAATATGGGGTTACACCTGTTTACAATACGTGTGCTTTTTAGAAATTTGACGAGTGTGCACGTATGATATAAACATAATAAGGTAATAAGTAAATTGTAATTGTCATAATTGTCATAACAAAAGGTAATTGTCATAATTCATCAATGCAATAAATAAATGTGCGGTATGTATTAATTTGTGAACTGCTCTGAAAGTGTGATCTAAGAATGCGCAACAGTACCGCGTTTTTATCTGAAACACACAGCGTTCACAATTAAAGCAAAGCCTTTTGATCATCACATACATCCGTAAATGTGTTTGTTACACTGCCACAAGAGGGAGCAATTCCCTTTAAATGTTTCTGCATAAATTCATGAACATGCATGGACTACATGTGTATATATAACAAGATACAACTGTGCAGTATATTTTCCTTTATTTTTTTAGGGACTCTGTATCAGGGAAACAGGTCTATTTAGCTCAAATGAATTTATGAATTAATTCATAGGGAATTTTGAAAGAGTCTATTTTACCGCCGAGCAAAAGACTCGTCCAGCGTTCATTTGAACGGGCCGTAACTATCAACTCTGCAGCAGATATTAATATCCACACAATAGTGAAACACTATTTAACCCTCTGGAGTCTGAGCTGTTTTGGGGCCCTTTAGAAATTTTGACATGCTCTGACATTTGTGCTTTTTCAGTTGCTTATAAACACATTAATGGCAAAAGTGTAATTACACTGTATTCAGCACAAACTGGGCTACCATAATATGAGAGCAACATGTATGTACATGCTTTGTATTTTTGAGAGAATAATGTGTATGCGTGGTTTTTGAAAAACTAAAAATGTTGTTTTAAAATCAAGGCCTCAAAACACACAATAGATATGTGTCCACAAGACTTTTGACTAATGGGTGTTGTTGCCTAGAATTTTTGCTTCAAACTGATGTGAGAATCATTGTGCCTACTTACTCCCACAACACAATATATTGATTTACATTTTGTAAGACACTTTTTCTTTACAAAGGCCATATGCGAAGAGGCATGAACGATCATGAATAATGCTGGGAATCACACCTGAGAGAACAAAAGACCCGCATAATGAGCTGCATAATGAGCTGCATAATGAAAAATACTAAGAAGAGCATTTTTTTTGCAGTGTACTATTTTTTTTATTTATTTTTTTAAGAAGTCTCATGCTAAAAAAACAGTAATATTGACACTGACACTGAACACAATTCAGTATTCAGTTAATACAAATAACTGAATAATTGGTAATGATGAATGTTATAAGTAAAATATTTGGGATTTAAAACAACATCCAAAGAGTATAGGGTGAATTCAGGTTGATTGGGACACTTTTTCCCCAGTCATTTCAATGGCAAACATTTTCTGAATCATTTGATTTAGTAAACTATCCGATACACACAATACTCAAATATCATTTCGAGTTTCGGTTCATTTATGAGACACACCAGCGCTAAGGCTATTGTCTGCTATGCTTCTTATTAAATAAGAAGCAAATATATTAAAAACATTTATTAAAATTAAGATACAATTTATACAAAACGAAATTCACTTTAAAGAAAGGCTTTCTACTAAACAAAACTTAATGAAGTTTTAACAAACTCCATGTCTTCTGATATATTGCGCATCAAATGATGTGTCCTTTATTACTCGTGCACACTTTTCACAATCAACATATATTAAATAAAAAAATACCATTAGGCTACAATATTTAAGCATCAATATGCAGCAAAATACGTTTTACTGGTACTATATTTATAGCATCTGAGCTGTATTGATGTGACACTAGTCTATTTTACAGTAAACACTTCATAATCTGTCCGAAACAGGCCAAAGAAATCTTGTCTAAACAGTCTTGCGTCTATGACATTACAGCAGGATTCATATTTAAACAGTCTTTTTGCGTTTAATATTCACAGAAACTAACAGAATAATCTTACCTATAATGGAACACTCGCGAACGACTGACATCTCTCCCTTTTCAAACAGATTACATAGACACAGAACATTTGTTTTCGATTTTATTTACATTATTGAAAACCTGACATTTCAACGTTTCTTTAGACATATGTCTCATGTTTGTGTGATAAGTGTTCACTAAGTTAGTTCCTTTTCTGAAGACTTTCTGAATGAACGTCTTTGAGAGCGTGTGACTGTACATAAAAAAAGAAGAAACTTAACAGATTATAATGATGTATAACACTTGCCTAAATGATAAAAATAGTTATTTGAGTCTTTGGCACTGATAAGAAAAAAAGCGAGTTGATCACGCCAGCATTATTGCCGACTCCAGAGGGTTAACAGCCAGGTAACTTAGATCAGCAGTTTAAGACATTAAATTTGTAAGCACATAATGCAAGAACACATCTTTAAATAAAAAACAAAACTTTATTGATTACTCTAACACGTAAAACTAATATCTAACACAAACAGACGCGCACACACATTCACACGTTGCAGAAAGGAAGTGAGGAAAGAATGAGTTTTAAGAGAGAGAGAGTTTTTATGATGAATTCCCAAGTTTCTAGCAATAAATGCATTTATAACACATGACCAGAATGAACCACCAAGCATTAATTTAACCCCTGTGGCGGGACCGTGAATGAGGCGCAAACAACAAGTGCTTCAGTTCCCCCAGAGGGGCTTTTTATTGCAGAGTGGACAGTGAAAAGAAACCTCCATGGTGCAAATATGATAAGTAAAAAAGTCCCCTTCTTCCGTGCACTGTGTGAACAGGTCGCTTGAGAGTTTGAGGAGTAAGAGTGGATATCAGAGTGGTGGTCAGTCCATATCTGTGGGAAATGAGAGACAGAGAAAGCATTAGTCTTTTCCTTCTCCTGGTGGCTCTCCCTCTGTGTTTGTAGCATGG
Source organism: Rhinogobio ventralis (assembly GCA_039654625.1). NCBI lineage: Eukaryota > Metazoa > Chordata > Actinopteri > Cypriniformes > Gobionidae > Rhinogobio > Rhinogobio ventralis. Next base: position 1,011,401 of record CM077209.1, read on the forward strand.
CATCATGGCATTATCTGGCATTATCTGCCTGTTGTGATTGGGATCAGGTGGTTCCTCGTTTGCGGTTCCTCATTCTCCAGACGTGCATGATTGGGGTTGCCAGGGGCAATGCTGATACTGGCATGGACAGCTTCTCACACCCTCTTATCGTTTCTTAGGCGGGATTATTAAATTTGATATCAATTGCACCAGTTCAGTTTAGAATCTGGAGGTTACTTGCGTTTGTGTCTCGTGTCGTCTTGGGGATTCCCTTTTCGGTCCTGGCTGCAGGGTTTTCCCAGGTTCGGTGATTCGCTGACGGTCTTGTCTGTCTTTGATGGGCGTCTTGGAAAGCCAATCACGGGGCGTGTTGGCGGCTGGATGGAAAGTCTCGTGGGTATTGTTTGAAGTTGGAGCGCGCTCGCTGTCGATTCGTTGAGAGAAACTTTGCGGCGAAACTTAACTTAGAACACGAGACTCAACGGAAAGAAAATAAACTTAAGTAAAAGAAAGGAAAGTGAGAGGAGAGTTTTAGATGGCTTAAGTGAAATCGTTAACCCATTTTCTTCAGATCTTGGTCTGCCTCGATCGTCTGATCGCCCATCTCTCCTTTAGACTGACTTAATTTGCTCATTTCTTTGTTTGTGTTCTGAGATTAAAACTCAAATTTGTTTGCCCATCCTCCTGGATGGGTTGACCAATTGGGAATCATCTTTGGTTCACAGGTGACTGTCTCCACCCTACCATAAATTAAGTTCCCTTTCAGTCAGTACACTACTCCAGAGAGTTGGTGTAACGGCGCGTTCCAACGAGTTCCGCATTCCTGTCTGATCTGTGCAGTGACCCAGCACAGCGTGCGCAGTCTCCCTGGGCGCTTCAGCATTCTGAAAAGCAAAAACTCCTCTCTAAAAGAGGAGTTGTTTCTGGGTGTGGTCGGCTGATTAGTCCGTCTCACGGGCGTGAGCGCTGTTTGGCGTGCTTGGGCGTGCACGCTGAGCACGTGCTCATGGATGACTCATGTTCCCACTGCAGGGACATGGCCATCGCGGTGTTGCGATCGAGACTCTATGATCTCTGTTTCAAAATAAAAAAATAAAAAACAGGAGCGAGAGTCCCCTCTACCACACCCCAATTTACTTCCTCCACGAGAGGCAATACTTTGGCTGGTGGTCAGGGTGATCTGGGGGCGTTGGTGTGGGCCAACCCGACGAATATTCCTCGGGCCACAGCCCCCTCTAGCACACTGCAACCTGCGGTGTTGCCGGATGAAGGCACTGGTGTTCCCGTCCTGGGCTCAGCGTCTCATTTGGGACGCCGGCGGATGACGTCACGTCGATCGCCGCATCACAAGGTGGGCTGGATTCCTCTGTAGATGAAGATTCGGCTGTGCATTTTCGGTTGATGAAGTGTGCCTGGAATTCGGGCCGGCCAATTCTCACGTGATTCTGAGACCCCGGCCTGGATATGTGCCCAGGGTTCCCACCACTCCTTTCTGGGACCAGGTGGTGAACCTGCAAGCGCTGCCTTGGAGGAGGCAGACCCAGCCTTGGCACTGCCCTAGTCAGTACGTGCCCTTCGCGCTTACAGAGACCAGACGCAGCGTTCAGTACCTCAGACCAGTTCTTGTCTGTTAAGGAGAGCAGCAGAAGGGAAGGCTCTCTCCAAGCAGAGGTTGTCTAACTGAACAGTGGACGCCATTGTTCTGACATATCAGGTTCGGGGCATGCCATGCCCCCACTGGAGTGTGATCCCCTTTGGGCTTAGGCTTGGCGCCTCACTAACAGACTTAGGGCTGTAGGCTGGGTGACACCCCACACATTCGTTAGATTCTGAGTAATCTCAGAGTGGAGCCAGTATCCTCCGTATACTCGCCCAAGATGGCCAGTAATTGGACAGGCTCAGGTGTCTTCGCTTGCTGCGCCATTCCACTCAACGGACTGGATGTGTGCGCATTTCTCTCAGGTGAGCAGTCCCTACGGGAGTCATATGTGTATTCCTAAGTCCTCCCTTCGGGCAGGCATTGTGTTGCATTTCTCCACGTGGGATCCCAGTGTACCTTGGTATTGGCGTTGAGCCTAGCCCCTCGTTCGTGCTAAGACTCACGGCAGGGAGCTCTGGTCAGCGCAGGGCGCTGGAAGACAGCCGTTGTGGCGAGATTAAATTGGGACCCCCATTTCGTCAGTAACTGACGTAACTCGTAGTGTACTGACTGAAAGGGAACGTCTGACTGAACGGAGACGTTACGTCCCCCTGCCACTTCCGCTGTACCGCTGGAATGGCCGGGCGCTCAAGCCTTGGCTCTTCTGCAGGTAACATAATGCGAGATTGCCACACCACGCCCTTTATACCCATGTGGTGGGGCGGGGTTGCGTTATGCAAATTCCGCAGACCCATGGCATTTTCATGCCATTGGCTCGTTTTGTAGATCTCAAAGGCGATTGGCTTTTAAGCGAAACACCCATATCATCAGTAACTGACGTAACGTCTCCGTTCCCTTCCTTCAGGGAACGAGGGTTACATACGTAACCAAGACGTTATCTGTGGTCTCTTACTTTCCTGCTCTAAGCAGAGTGTAAATTTAGACATGATTTCTTATTATAAGAACACGATACACTCTACACAGATTCCACTGAAGCGATCTTCTGGATTATAAACAAACAAACAAAAAAGGAAGGTACACTTTCAACCACTCATTCAATACTTATACAATTACATTAATTGGGAGTGATATATATGGTTATAGGACATGATATAGAATTATGCAGTAGAAGGCTGTTTGAATGCAAGTTGGAGAATCAACGATTTTGTGATTTGATGCAGTTTGTACGTGACAACATTTTCTGTGGATTTTTCCTGTGGATTGTAACCGTGTCAGTGAGAGTTCATCTAAAGATCATTGAAACAACAGAGATCTAGTTTGTTTCTTTGTCGTGTAGATCAAACAAAGTCTGTTGTTATCTTTGGGGTGTTGCTCAGAGTTGCCAAAGTTTGCAAGGCAATAAAGCACTTAGCTGAGTTTCTGTCAATCTGAGGCAGACTGACCGGCGTCCACTTCAATTAAGGCCATAAATTGTTGATTTGTTGAGTTGAATTTTGTGTGGAATTATGCCCGAATGAATCATCTGGAAGATTAATTTGTGTCTGATGCGTCCACAATTCCTACAATGTGGAAACATTCTGTTATTTTCAGAGCTCAACCTCTCCAGTCCACAAAAGCAAAATAATTAATTGAAAGTAAAAAAGTTTTTTTTAAAATCCTTGCTACTTGTGTGTTACTGGCTGGTCATTTGCATAAAGAAAGATTTTCATGTAACAGATGGTATATGAAATAAATCTCTACGTTCTCTGTGTCTCTTGCATTTGACTTTTTTTAAACATATTTGTGTTTCGGTGTTTGTGTCTGTAAACGTCTTCAGAATAACAGCACAGTGTGTGTGTGTGTGTGTGAGAGAGAGAGAGAGAGAGAGGGTATGTGTGTATGTAACCCCTCCTGCTTGAACCGCCCCGCTCCAAGCGTGACTCAAACCCGGGTCCACCGGCATGAGAGTCAGACGCTCTAACAAGAAGGCTAAAGGCTGCAACCCCTAGCGTCAGTCACTAGAGTGTCTCTTGAGATCAGAGGAGTGAGGTTTACTCGCACAGCAACTACTAGCTGGCCTCCGCTACATGAGTGTGTGTCTGTGTGTGTGATTGAGTGTGTGTGTTTGTTTGAGTGTGTGACTTCTGAACATAAGTATGTCATTTTATAAATAAATAATTAAAGCTACACTATGTATTTTGTCGCTGCTAGGTGTCGCTAACCTCTTCAAAACAATAACAAAGGTGTAGATTGATGACGCAGTGAATGAGCGTGGAATCATGGAACTTGTCGTCATACCGATGGATCTAATAATGTTTATGGTAAAATAATGTTTATGTATGAGTGAATGCATTCATGTTTTTTGATATGACTGTGGTATGAAGCAGGGATTACTAATAAGAGACAGATATCAGCGCCACACATGCGAGTCCCGGCGGATATATAGAAATGAGGACATTTCATTCGACCGAACGACCCGCAGGAGCTGAATTACTTCTCATACAGGTCAGTTTATTTGACCAATTAAAACTGTGAGGAAATTCAATGCTGTTTCACTATCTAAACTGCATTTGAGTGTGTTGAGAGTTATAATGTTATTCTGTGTGTTAGTTTGTTGGCTGTATGAGACTAGCATCAACATTAGCACATCATACTGATGATAATATTTCATTATGTTGAGATACATAACATTGATTCGTTTTATGTACATTTGCTCACCTGTCTAATAAAGCACATGCAAGAATGGCATCTCTGTAAATTCAATGAAATTCAGTGATGTGCTGTCGAGGTTTGTAGATCTTTAATCTCTTCCGTGGTGAATAACAGTCGAGAGGTGTTTCCTGAAGGCTCTGGAGGCAGTGTGACACTGACAGAAGATTTACACACGAACATCACATTCATCTTCAGCTCTCTGACAGTGAATGATGAACCGTTTCTGTGACATCAAACTGTCTGAAGGAATATTGATATTCATATGATTGATACTGGGGTAAATGGGTAAGAGTCTGCAATCGTTCTCTCGACGTGCCAAGCTCTGGATCAGTAGATCTATTCATAATAGTGTTTCAGTTTAATTTTGGTTATTGCATTGTATGTAGTGGGTCTGCTTTACAGATATAGGTGCAGGTTAGCCTGACTAAAAGATTTTTTAAATATATATCTTTTACTCTTTTGCTTCTTCTTTTAAAATTGAAAGGTGTTTAGAAGCATCACAAGGTTAGTGTTTGAAACCTCGTGTGAAAGAACCGTCACATTTAAAACACCCTAGAAGAGAGGACGGATCTTCAAGTGCTTTTTGACTTTGACAGGTATGATATGAACAGGCTATTGGATGGACCAACATGCATTTCAAAATGTTAGGGGATAAAAGAAGAAATGTGATGATTTTATCTATTTTTCAGGGCAAAAACATTTTACCAGGAAAAGAGTTGAAAAGTGAGTTTATGTTTCATCTTAAATCTCATAATAATACATTTCTTAGACTCTTTTGCAATATGTTTAGCATTGAATACTGTATAACTTGTTTAACTTTTTGAGCGCAGGTAAAACCATAAATGTCTTGTTTTTTTAAAGCACAGTGTCATGATCATGAACACCATGAACCACACTGGCCTTCCGCAGGACTTCAGAATTGCTCTTCTGGTCTTATACACATTCATCTTTCTTGCTGGGACTCTTAATGTTTTACTAATGTCCCGTATGCTACAGTCCCAAAGACGTCTCTCTTTCACCAAAGTATCTGTGATAAACCTAATAGCAGTGCACTCCTCTTTCCTTCTCACGGTGCCCTTTCGCATGTACTATTATGCTTCTGATAAAACCTGGATTCTGGGCGTGTATTTCTGCAGAATGGTCAGTATTATGATCTATGCCCACATGTATCTTGCATTCATCTTTTATGTCTTTCTTCTTATTGTGCGTTATGTGGCTCACTCTGATCATCAGCACAGGCTAGAGTTTCATCGCATCCTTCATGCCTCGATTGCTAGTGCGACCATCTGGTTGGTCATATTCGGCTCTTTGTTCCCAACTATGGCGAACTACGGAACCGCACAGAATGATTCGACTCAGTGCTTTCATTTCGGTCCGGCTCTCCAGAAACCTGCTGTTAAGAGGTTAAACTATGTTATTTGCATACTAGTGATTCTGATGTGGAGTGTGCTGGCATTTTTCCAGTTGTATTTTCTGCTGATGAGTAAGAAATTTGAGGCCACACGTCAACGTCAAGAGTTCTGGGCACAAGTGAAAAACATCGCTCTCCTGTCTGTTATGTTTTTGTGTTTTGTGCCTTATCAAGGATTCAGAGTTTATTATGTGAGTGAATATGGTAAGACTGAAGAAATGAATCATTTAAATGAAGTGTTTCTTGCGGTCACTGCTTTCAGCTGCTTTGATATGATTATTTTTGATGGTATATATGTAAACATAAACTCAAGGGGATGGTTTTTCTGTTTATAACAACTATTTTGACTTTATTTGGTTTCTGTGTTGTTATTGATATAGTGAGTTGATTTCCATTTTTCTTTTCTTTAGTTATAAGCTTAAAACAATTGTCTTGCATGACAGAATGTTTGGAAAATCACACACACACACACACACACGTGTTTTATATTGATTTTTTTTTTTTCCTTTGTACTTAGAACTATTTTGTTTTTAAGAATCTGGAATAAAACGGTCAAACGTCACTGATCCAGCCAGTTCAATAGTGATAATGTTTGGGTGTGAGTTCCTCATAACAGTATATTAATAGTGTTAACCATAAGGTTTACAACAGATCCATCACTGTTTAGCGGAGGCCATGGTTTTAAGCCGTTTCAAATAATCAAATAACACCATGAAATAAGTCAAAGCAATGAAAATACAGCGCATGACGCTGACCGTATGTGTATTGGGTAGCCTATAGGGGTGACAGAGTTCAACAACTGTGATGTTCATACTCATTTCTGCAAAAGAAGAATTATTTTTTTGTATTTTAGCTCCCTCTAGAGGTCTTTGAAATACTTGCATGAGTGTTTTAAAGGAACACGCCGACTTTTTGTGACTTTAGCTTATTCACCGTATCCCCCAGAGTTAGATAAGTCCATACATACCATTTTTATCTCCGTGCGTGCCATAACTCTGTCTGATGCACCCACCGCTAGCCTAGCTTAGCACAAAGACTGGAGGTAAATGGGTCCAACTAGCCTACTGCTCAATAAGTGACAAAATAACGCCAACATTTTCCTATTTACATGTTGTGATGTGTATAGTTACATCATGTACTAAGGCCGACGGAAAATGAAAAGTTGCAATTTTCTAGACCGATATGGCTAGGGACTATACTCTCATTCCTGCGTAATAATCCAGGAGCTTTGCTGCCGTCCCATGGGTGCAGCGGCGCAATGATATTACGCAGCGCCTGAAAATAGTCCCCAGCACGCTCTCTATGCAAGCAGGTTGTCACGTTGGTTATGTTGACGGAAGTTAGCCTATTTTCTGGTGCTGTGTCGGTCTTAGTACACGATGTAACTATACACATCACAACATATATATATATATATATATAGGAAAATGTTGGCGTTATTTTGTCTCTTATTGAGCAGTAGGCTAGCTGGAGCCGTTTACCTCCAGTCTTTGTGCTAAGCTAGGCTAGCGGTGGGTGCGTCAGAAAGAGTTATGGCACGCACGGAGATAAAAAATGGTGTGTATGGACTTATCTAACTCTGGGGGATACGGTGAATAAGCTAAAGTCCTAAAAAAAGTCGGCGTTCCTTTAACTACATCCTACTTTTAATACTTTAATACTACTTTTCAGAACTATTCATGCCAAAAGTAACCTGACGTTAGGATATTAAACACTTCCTCCTCCTCTTACTTTAAATGCGTCTCTTTTATAGTGAACAGAAAGACTCTCTTTCCAACTGGCGATTGTTTCTGACAGTTCTTAGTATTTATTTGTAAGTTAGTAAGCTGTTCGAGGAACAAATAAATGACACACACTGTCCTGACACCCACAGTTGGTTGAGACTAAAAATTACATCCTTGCACTGGTGTGTTGAACACTTGGTGAACACAGAAGCCACTTCCAGTAAACTATGACTAATTATATACTGTCATACCATAAAAACATCATCATGTGAGACCGATCAGCAGCCGCCATATACTGCAAAACACAGCTGATATGATCTCTCGTGACACCCTGGCTAGAGGTCAAAGTACACGCATGCTTTCATTTAGATTTGGCACAGCAGGTTTGAGCTCCATATCGGTCTCAGATGGTGATGGATTCATCATCTAGTGTCAAAGCTGCTCAGATCCTGGAGGAAATATTAGCTGAGCCCTTTTCTGCTGCTCTTCTTTACTGGAAAGATCTGCAGGTCTTTCATTTTCTACAGTGTTTGTGTAAAGTGTCTAATATGTGAGCTTTTCTCAAACTGTGAGGTGTTCTGAACAGGACATAGAGACAGTGCAGTCGAGCGATAGTGTCCCCCTGAACCATGCCATCCAGGGACAAAACATCATCTACAAAAAGAGAAAACATCCCATCATCACTATCAGCATCAGAGAAGCTCAGAGCAGCAGTAGTCAGCTGATGTCACATGGGGTGCTGTTCTACAACAAAACACATCAGCATTAACATAGAGAAACACTGGAGCTGACAGCCAGTCCAGCATTACAGAAATATGATGTTTCACTCAGATATTTTCAGCAGCTTCAACTCTGTTTGAGAGCTCAAGATTGCAGGAACAGGCCAATGATCTGACTGGACAGAAAGAGAGAGACCTGCGGTCAGTGTGTGATAGTGACGCTTGTTCTAACCGTTATAATGGAGTTTGGGTTTGGAGAAACACATGAGGAAATGAACATCAGAGATCAGCTGTTGTGACACCAGTTCTCTCCAGGAAACCTTTAAAGATCTTTATGTGAGGTGATATTAAAGTCACCAAAGTACCATAAAGGCAGCAGACAGGTCCAGTAGGATAATGACGGATGATCTGTGGGCGAGTGTCGTAGAGAACTGGATGATGATGCTTCACACTTTATCAGTCAAATAGGGTCTGTCATCAGCAGTCAGAGAAGAAGTGGGAGAAGATGGAGGAGGATAGAGAGGAGAATGTGGTGAAGAGTTTTCAGCTGTCTGAGGTGTTGCTGATTGTGTTCTGGTAGTAAGAGACCTTTGGCAGCAGAAACACTGGAGGAGAAAGATGATAGGATAGATTAATACTTGCTCAGGTCAGCTGGTCTTTTGTCTTGAGTCATTGATTAAAAGAAATAAAACCTGATTATAATAAATAATAAAACTTTAATTTAAAAAATGTATGAACAGAAATGTATGTAAATAAACAAAAACATTTGATTAAAATAAATAAAACCTAATTATAATAAATAACTTTGATTTATGTGATTAAAATGAATAATTTGATTAAAATAAATAAATAAAACTTGATGTAATCAATAATAGATAATAGATTCATAATAATTAGAATAAATAAATAATAATAGATTAATACATTTAACTAAAATAAATGTATTAAAATATATAAATACACTTTTATTTAAATGAATAACACATCTAACATTACAGTAAAAAAAAATGCAATGATGTAACGTAATAGAAACTTTCCAAATTATATTATACACATATTTATAATATACATTTTCAGATTAATTTGGTCTTCATCCATGAAAATATATAGTTTCCGCAGAGGATGGTCGTATTTGGGGCTCTGTGGATCTGAAAGATTGAGATGATCTAGAGTTTCAGAGATCTCAACTCTATTATTTATAAAGCACATTTGGAACCAAAATGCTTTAAAATACACAATCACAACATAATATAGCCTTCTATAAATACCAAAAGTATAAAATATCTATATTTAAAACATATTCAAAAGTTAAAGAATAAAAATGTGTTGACAAAGACAATCTCAACAATGTCTCAAACTGTTCTCAGATCAGTCAGCACAGTTTCTGGTCTGATCAGTCATTCTTCTTAAATCAGATTGATCAACTGAAAGGAATGAAGGATGTTGTTTCCGTCACAGTGTGTTTGTTCAGTGTAAATCAGTGTGGTCACAGTGTAACTCTTGTTGTTATCTGACTGTTGTGTTGTTGGCGTGGGGCTTTAGATATCCTGCTGCCTGTAGACGGACGTGAGAGTGAAAGCATGAAAGAGTCAGCAGTGAACCAGACGTCACCATCAGACGATACATTACACACCCATTGCATCATGTTTATTACTCTAGTCACCTCCAGTAATCGGCCTCACACACTTCATCACACACACGAGCTGATTCATGACTGATGTTTGTGTGTGTGATCTGTGTTTGTCAGGATTATGTGCCCTCTAAAAAATGCTGGGTTACCAAATAACCCAAACTGAATTGATTTTAACCCAGAGTGTGGTGTTTAGATTGCCTTTAAAAGTCCAATTCAGTACTGTGAGGTAGAACAGGAATTATAATATGCAGAATTATAATTAAATTGAACTGACATGTTCTTCATACAGACACTGAAACTTCAGCAGATTTGATTTGTATCTGCTTTGGACCAGTTGAACGTCACGACTGAAAGATTAAAAGAGTCATGAACAAAAGATTACAATAATAATTAAAGAGGTAAAGTAATGTGAGCTGGTATAAGGAATATAATAAACCAGAGATTATAGAATTGAGACAATAATTCATATAGTTAATCTTGACACATAGAAAGATCAACATATCTAGTTAGTTCTTTCTTTCTATCTATCCATCCAGACAGAAATGTATCTCAGATGAGTTGATGTGTGTTTTCCTCAAGTTTCACTGGTTTGTCCAGAACGGTCACTCTTCATGATTTGATCTCTGACTGTTGAATTGACTTATAATAGAATGCAGTCAATAATTTATATAGAAGATTTAATGTGGAGTTGCCAATAGATTAAAGACAGCATATGGAATGTATATTCTGACACTCTGAATGAAAATAAAAACTTCACTAACCATTTTATTACTGAAAGGTGTCCATAAATTATGAATTGAAATTTAAAAATGTGTAGTACTCCTGAAAAGAAGTATAATAAAGAAGAAGAATTAGAGAAGAATTAAAGAAGAATTAGAGAAGAGCGCTGCTGCGATGGATTCCTTGGTGTATTTATTATGAATGAATAATAAAAGCATATGTATATAACAAACACTCAGCACATTATCAACACGTGTCACTTTTTTGCACAGTAATGACTGGCTGTAAACATAAGAGACTTCAAACATTTTCCATCACACAAAAAATGCACAGAACACTCTTTTTTCACATAATGTACAAATAAGCAAAAAAACATTATTTAGCAATATTAGAAAAATAACATTTAACAATTTTATAATGAATTTGAAGGGAAATTGTACAAGCATAAACATAACTTGTATTAAGTGTTACATTTGTATGACAAATGCACCATTCCTTTTAAAGAAAAATGATGATAATTGATGATTTCATTGTAAATGTTACTATAATCTACAGACATTTGAATATGTTTGGAGGGCTGAATTACTCAAAAATTAAGTAATTGAATGTAACGTAGCTTGTATGTTCAGGGAAGAAGGAAGCGGGAACTGGTGAACAATCAACAAGCTTTTAATAAAATAAACCAACAAAATAAACCGGTGTGGCGCGCAGCTGGCGCTCATTATCACTCGCCACCACCCCGCTCTCATGGTCCATCGCCTTACTGCTTGCCACATACCCTCAACACCCTTTGCAGGCCGGGGGGCACTCCCGAGACTGCGCTCTACTCCCCCCCCTCCCCCTCCTCCAGGGGGCCGATCACGGTGGCCGCGGTACCTAGGGGTAAGGACAGAGAGGTGAGAGGAACGGAGTCAGGAGCATGAGGAGTGACAGAACGAGAGAGGAGAGGGAAAAAAAATCTGGTCCGGTTCCCGAACACACTGGCGTTCGGCTCTCAGCCAGCCGGGAGGCTCTTCCTCGTGGTGCCATGCGATAGTACTGGACGTTTGGTGGACGGCTCCATCCTCGACCGCCCCCTGGCGGCCGGCGGTGGCTCCTCCCACTGAGGGAAGCCGGCAGCGAGTCCCGCGTTCCCCGCTCCTCCCCTCAATGGCGGACGGCAGCAGGCTCTGGCTTTCCGCAAACACCAGTGACCCCTCCGCTCCCTCCAGGACGGCAGCCACCCCACCTCGACCCAGTGGCACGGCAGGCGAGCTCTCCGTCCCACCGGTCTCACACGCTCCAGCACCATTGCCCCGGGCAGCCACTCACGGTCCTCACTTGTCCACGCTGCCCGACCTCCTCAGCACCACAATCCCCCTCAGCAGCGAAAGCTCTCCGACAGCATGTCCCTCCTTCCTTCCGGGTTTTCGCCACCAATGTAACGTAGTTTGTATGTTCAGGGAAGAAGGAGGCGGGAACCGGCGAACAATCAACACGTTTTTAATAAAATAAACCAACAAAATAAAATAACAACGGCAGCCCCTCACAAACGACTGCAGCCTATGTACAAAACCAAATATAAACAAACACAACTCAAATTCCAGGCCTGGTCCTCTCTCATCTTGCACTGTCGTTGCTCCTCCTTTTATGATCCCGTCACTCCTCCGTGAGATGAGACCGGTGTGGCACGCAGCTGGCGCTCTTTATCACTCGCCACCGGCCCGCTCTCGTGGTCCCTCGCCTCACTGCTTGCCACATTGAATAAACATTAAATATGGAGATGTCTGTTGTAGAGCATTTGCCAGTATAAATGTCACTTCTGAAGAAACAAAAGTTTTCCTTGTTTGTCTTTAGATGATGGATTGGATAATTCTGTAAAGTTACACAAACACGTGTGTGATGATCATTATGGGTTTGTGTCTGTTGATTCTGTTGAATGTGATGTGTCTGTAGTGGCTCTTTATTCTCCATCAGCTGAACCAGAGAAGGCCAGACTAACATCTAAACCTGTAAGTAAAACACAGACAGTCAAATGTGTGCGACATTATTGCATTATCCACTTTAGAACAACTAAAAGAAACTACTTAGGCTATTAAGTGAGAGATTATAATATAACACTGTGCCACATAATTGTTAAAGCTTTTAAACATTCAAATTTAGATTTTGCATCCAAATCACCATGAATAATGACCCTTGACCCTTATCTATAATACTGTATGACTGTCCTCTTTCTGTCATTGGGTCAGTTTTATTTATGAAAAAGAAAGTAGTGATAAATAGTTCCCTTTCAGTCGGTCACGTTAGACGTACGCCGGAACTGACCGACGAATTGGGGATCATTTTCAGAGACCAATCTACTTTGAGTGTTTAAAAACGAGCCAATGACCATTGAGCTCACGGCTATGCTTTCCCGGGCCGTGAGACCGACAAAGTGCGGTTCCTCAACGCTCCTGTCTGCTAGGCGGCGACGCCATCGAGAGTTTCGCCCAGCAGTTCTGAGTGGCACAGAAGCAGAAGGAGGTGATCAAAAACATCCTGCCCTGATGACCAGCTGCTGCCTCCACCCAGTTGTCGGCTGCAGCACCTCCGCCTGCTCGTCGCCGAGGGCGTCCCCCTGCATCCTCCTCCGCCCCTGCTAAGCCCAAGCAGTAGCCTCCACCTGGGCAGCAGGGTGCCGGGCGTGCCACTCAGCGTCCCGCGAAGTCCGCTGGCAAAGGGCAAGTGGCCCTGAGACGGGCAGCCCAGGGAGAAGAGGATCTGCTCTAGGGGAGATGGTGTCCGTGGTGTGAGAATACATCTGGTACCCGTTCCATCCTGCCGCTGGCTCTACGGAGCTCAGCAGTACCCACATTCTCAATAAAAGAGCAGTTTCCTCCCTCCCTGGGCCCAAAGAGGGCCTTGCCACTCCCTTCCTCCCCTCCCTTCGCCAGAGGGCAGCAGTGTGTGCAGCTCGAGGACACCACCAGGCCTTCTCACCCACACTCTGCCCCACCCTGGAATACTCAGACAACACTCCGGGCCACCTCCGAGCCACCTCCGGGCTGCCTCCAGGCCTCCCAAGTTGGGTCTGTGTGTTCCACCTCGCTGCCCCACCCCGGGAACATCTTGGGTGCCGTTGGTCCCGTTTGTGTGGTCTCTGGGGGCCTGGCTAGAGCTCGGTATTAAGTGTTAAATGGTGAGATGGGCGTGGCAGTTACTCCTTACTGTTGGCAAACTTTTCTTTGCACTTCGGGCCATTCACATCCCTGGTGCGCTCAATCGGACAGCCAATGAGATCCTACGAAAGCCGACACCTCTGGGAGAGATATGGAACCTCTTCGGAGCCACACAGGTAGACCTGTTTGCCTCTCCGGACTCGACCCATTGCCAGTTGTACTATTCCCTGACCGGGGGCACCCATACGTCTTGGTTACGTATGTAACCTTCGTTCCCTGAAGGAGGGAACAGAGACATACGTCCCGTCGCCAGGTGCTGTGCTTCTGCTGAAGGACCGAGTCACTAGTTCGGCTCCTCAGCAGAAAAGCGAGGATGCAGTATTCCACTTCCTTATTTATACCTGTGCTTCAGGGTGGAGCGTGGAATGTGTGAACCGCATGCCAATGGTCATTGGCTCGTTTTTAAACACTCAAAGTAGATTGGTCTCTGAAAATGTTCCCCAATTTGTCGGTCAGTTCCAACGTACGTCTCCGTTCCCTCCTTCAGGGAATGAGGGTTACATATGTAACCAAGACGTTATTTATTAAATTAAATGAAATATTTAATTGTTAGTATACTATAAACTACTATATTAAATAAATACATGAATCAAACTCTTATTAAACATGTTTATAGTGTGTAAGTCACCATTATCAGGAAAGTAACCTCAGAAGAAAAAACTAAATTAGTTTTCAATTAAAATATGAACAGTTTTAATCATCACTACTCACTGAAGCGTCTCCAGTTTATAATGTGGATCATCCTTGAGATCAGAGAGCAGCTTCACTCCTGAATCTCTTAGTTTATTCAATGACAGATTCAGTTTTCTCAGGTGTGTGGGGTTTGATCTCAGAGCTGAAGCCAGAGCAGCACAACCTTCATCTGTAACACCACAATCACTCAACCTGTAGAGAACAATGACACTCATTTCAGGATCTATAGCTCAGATGAGCAGGAACTTCACAATCAGAAAGAGAGACTAAATCCACAGCACCATTAACAGGTCCAGTCTAAGGTTAAAACCCGCTTCTACATGCTGCTTGAGTGGGTTAGTATCAATATAAAAAAAAGACACTTAATGAGAGTATGAGAGTATGAGATCTATGAGAGATGAGAATATGAGCTCTATATGAAACATACAAATACGAATCCTTATTAAACCCAGCGGCCGAGACGACACATTAATGTCTTAAGAGACGAAGCTATCGGTTTGTGCGAGAAACCGAACAGTATTTATATATATTTTTTAGAGATACACGCGAGAGATCACTTCCTCCGCTTGTATCCCATTGAGATACGCCATATCGTGTACATTGACCTCACTCACCGGAAGTGATCGCGCGCTGACGGCTGTTGGACATAGATTGCATTCGAGGTAAAAAAATTATATAAATACTATTCGGTTTCTCGCACAAACCGATCATTTTGTGTCTTAAGAAATCAATGTGTCGTCACGAGCCGCGGGGTTTAATATGGATTCGTATTTGTATGTTTTTTTTACTCTCATAGATCTTATACTCTCATCTGTTGCCATTGACATGCATTATACGACTGGCAGACCGCAACGGTTGGAGTTAAACATCTTCATTTGTGTTCTACTGAAGAAACAAAGACACCTACACCTTGGATGCCCCGGGGGTAAGCAGATAAACATCAAATTAAAATGTTTGGGTGAACTATCCCTTTAATATTGTAAAATTATGTCACACTTTGGAAACAATCTAATGAAGATTAAATCATCTTCAATAATCTGGCAGGTCATCTTTTTAGTCTTTAGTTTTTGCTGTTTTAATTTTGTTAATTGTTCACCACAAGAGGAAAATGAAGGAGGATGTTGACACATTTATACAATCTTACCTCAGTTTCTCCAGTTTACAGTGAGGATCCTTCAGTCCATCAGAGAGCAGATTCACTCCTGAGTCTCTTAGTTTATTAAATGACAGACTCAGTTCTCTCAGGTGTGAGGGGTTTGATCTCAGAGCTGAAGCCAGAGCAGCACAACCTTCATCTGTGACACCACAATCCCTCAACCTGTAGAGAACAATGACACTCTTCAGTCTCTCAGTTTAGTTACAGTAATTTGTCAGTCTCTACTATGGTAAGGGCTTGGTTTACAGTCCCACGTGGCATATTTTAATGTAAAATGCTGCATTTGATCTGTCTCCCTCTTTTGGAATCCTCTCTGATCAATCTGATGGATATATTTTTTTGAATGTTTCATGTTTTACTCTATCTTGCTCTGTTCATAAATTGCAAATGTTCTCTCTCTCTCTTTATTACACACACACACACGGTTATTATTTGATTTAAATTGTTAATAATGTAACAGTAATTCATTATACTTTGTAATTTCCAAAATGGATAAGTCAAGTCAAGTCAAGTCAACTTTATTTATATTGCGCTTTTTACAATGCAGATTGTCTCAAAGCAGCTTCACAGTGTTAAACAGGAAAATAATGAACAGAATTTGATTGGGCTGTACAGCCGCTCTGGAGAAAACAGTGATGTCATCAGCTCATTTCAATTATCATATATATTCAAGTAATGTAGTTGATATAATTTAGTTTAGTAATTAAATTTATTTGGATATTTATTTGAAAATTTTGTGTCCCCAACTGAGCAAGCCAGAGGCGACAGTGGCAAGGAACCAAAACTCCATCAGGTGTCCTAATGGAGAAAAATAAACCTTGGGAGAAACCAGGCTCAGTCGGGGTGCCAGTTCTCCTCTGGCCAATTAACAAACAGTGTATGTTTATTAATAAACATATGATAATTAACCATGCAATTCTACAGAATCTATGTCTAAAGAAATGTACAGATTTACCAAATAATTCACTGATTAACCATTAAGATCAGTTGGATTAAATCATAGACAAATATATTAAACTGAATGAAAAATTTGATTGATGATAAATCTGCTTGATAGGAACATTTTTACTTTGTAGAAGCTTTGAGTTTCGTGATAATAAAATATTTAAACTCAAATCAATATTTTGTGTCCAGTTATTTACTTATGAGGCAAGTAGGTGTACAATAGTCAAGACACCTTTATATAGCGCTTTATACAATACATATGGTTTCAAAGCAGCTTTACAGTGATAACAAGAAAATGATTCAATAATGCAAACAGAGTTCATTTCAGCTGCACAGCAGATCTAGAATAAAATAGTGTCAGTGTTCAGCTGAAGTTAGTTCAGTGTTGATTCAGTTTCATTTGTAAAGATTATCAATAATTAAACTAGTTCATTTCAGTTCCAGTTCTGGAGAAAACAGTGATGTCATCATCCAGCTCAGGTCAGTTTCCCATACAGCAGCGTCAGTACAGGCAGATCAATAATATTGTTGAATATTAAGTGTCCCCAACTAAGCAATCCAGAGGCGACAGTGGCAAGAACCCAAACTCCATCAGGAGACCGATTGGAGAAAAAAACCAACTGACGGTGTCATTATGATTCAGGCTGCATTACAGGTCAGAATCAGATTGTGGATCGGTACAGTAAGCAGGATAATATACATTCAAACGGCTCTCATCACAAAATAAACCTGACAGAGTGATCAGGACCCCAAGCCTTGTATTAGTAATAAAAACTGTCAAAAACGTATGTTTTTATGTTTCATTAGATTTACAGAATCTAATAAAGATTTAACAACAAAATTATCAATCAGGACAATTTGTGTCTTGTTTATTTGTGTATTTTGGTCATTATTGACTATATGAAGAAAATGGAGGAGGATGTTGATATATTTATACAATCTTACCACAGTTTTTCCAGTTTACAGTGAGGATCCTTCAGTCCACCAGAGAGCAGCTTCACTCCTGAGTCTCTTATTTTATTCATTGACAGATCCAGTTCTCTCAGGTGTGAGGGGTTTGATCTCAGAGCTGAAGCCAGAGCAGCACAACCTTCATCTGTAACACCACAATCCCTCAACCTGTAGAGAACAATGACACTCTTCAGTCTCTCAGATCAGGATCTACAGCTCAGATAAGCAGAAACTTCACAATCAGAAAGAGAGACTTAATCCATGACACCATTAACAGGTCCAGTCTAAGGTTCAGACCCGCTTCTACATGCTGATTGAGAGGGTTAGTTTCAATATCATAAAAAATACGATTATGCTAAATGGAAGTTTTAGGGCTTTGTCATACATTTTTTGTGTGCTTCGCTCATGAAATAATTCTGATGAACTGAATCCTTTGTAGGTTATCATTTTGCAGTGTAAGATTACAGTTAACACCTTTAAATATTAAAGTAAATATATTCAATCACAGAAAAGGCCATTATATATTTTTCTACATCACTATAGAATATCTATACATCTTTGTTTGTTTATTTGTAAAACATCCAGAATACACTAAATACACACTTCATTATACAAATGCATAAAAATATATAATCATAAACTATGACAAAAATTATATTAAACTAGGTGAGCATATAATTCAGCAGCAAAAAGCATGAAAAAATCTTTGCTGCACAGTAAATCTAAACATGTTTCATTAAATTACTATTTGTATTCTTATACAATACATTCATGAAAAACAATTTATATTATTATATTTAAATGTATATATGAATGTAAAGAATTATATATATATATATATAGGCCTACACAAATAATATAAAATTAAAAGATTTTAAATGTATTGTGCAGCTTTTTAATGGGGCAAAAACATATGATAGATATGACAGTTAAAGATGGTGAACTAAAACCAGCAGCAATTATAGAATAAAATGTGTAAACTACAAATGTGATTTAGAGGCAGTAAAACATTCACATAAACATCATTAGAGGACAAACGGTCCTAATCATACAGCATCAATATATAAAAAAAGACACTGTTAAAGACACTGTTGCTGTCAGTTTCACATTCAATCTTTCATCACGTCTCACACACTGACCTCTACAATCATCAGCTCTCTCACACACACACACAAACCTCCTCAGCTGCTTTAGTAAGTGTGTCTCACACACTCTCCTGCTCATTGCCAGTAATGGGATTATGGGAAACCTTCCCCTTTTTGTTGCTTTGGTATGAAAGCACATGCTAAAATCATAAATGTGATCATGTTTTATGAGTGTAGTGATTGTTGTCAGTGTGACTTACTGAACTGATCTGGATTCTTTAACCACAGGCAGGAGCTTCTGAAGAACTTCATCTGCTGTATTTTGTGCTCCAATAAACTGCTTTAGATCAAAAACATCCATCTTCTGCTCTGATGTGAGCAACACATAAACCAGAGCTGACCACTGTGAAGAGGAGAGTTTGGTTTCTCCTATTTCTCCAGATCTCAGATAATGTTGGATCTCCTGCATCAGTGAATCATCACCCAGTTCATTCAGACAGTGGAACAGATTGATGGATCTCTCTGGAGAGCGAGTCTCCCTGATCCTCTGTTTGATGTACTGAACTGTTTCCTCTTTGTTGTAGGAGCAGCTTCCTGTCTGTGTCAGTAGTTCTCGTAAGAGAGTCTGATTGGACTCCAATGAGAGACCCAGAAGGAAACGCAGGAAAAGGTCCAGATGTCCATTCTTACTCTGTAAAGCCTCATCCACAGCTCTCTGATGCAGCTCAGATAATGAATGATATTTCTTCCGGTTTAAAACCTTAGACAACAAACTTGGTTTGGTGATTTGGACAAACACATTTCTGTTCTTGTTTATGGAGTAAATGTGTGCATATAAAGCTGCTAGATGTTCCTGGATGCTCAGATGAACAAAGCAGAAGACTTTCCCCTGATACAAGCCCAACTCCTCTCTGAAGAGCTGAGTGCACAATCCTGAGTACACTGATGCTTCTCTCACATCAATGCCACACTCTCTCAGGTCTTCCTCATAGAAGATCAGGTTGCCTTTCACAAGCTGCTGGAAAGCCAGTTTCCCCAGTTTGAGAATCATGTCTTCATCTTTCACTTTCTTCTCATAGTCCTTCTCTTGTTTAATGTTGGTCTGAATGATCAGGAAGTGTGTGTACATCTGAGTGAGAGTCTTGGGAATCTCTCCTCTCTCTGCTTCACTCAACATCTTCTCTAGAACAGTGGCTGAGATCCAGCAGAACACTGGGATGTGGCACATGATGTGGAGGCTCCTTGATGACTTCAGGTGTGTGATGATTATATTGGCCAGACTCTGATCACTGATTCTCTTCCTGAAGTATTCCTCCTTCTGTGGCTCATTGAAGCCTCGTACCTCTGCCACTCGATGGACACACTCAGAGGGGATAAGATCAGCTGCTGCGGGTCTGGAGGTGATCCAGATGAGAGCAGAGGGAAGCAGATTCCCCTCAATGAGGTTCATCAGCAGCACATCCACTGAGGCTGATTCAGATATATTACACAGTTTCACTTTGCTCTCAAAGTTCAGAGACAGGCGACACTCATCCAGACCATCAAAGATGAACAACACTTTATATGCATCACTGGATATTTCCATTTCTTTTGTTTCAGGGAAAAAGACTTGAAGAAGTTCTGAAAGACTGAGTGTTTTGTGCTTCATCAAGTTGAGCTCTCTGAAAGGAAGTGGAAATATGAGCTGGACGTCCTGGTTCTCTTTCCCTTCAGCCCAGTCCACAATGAACTTCTGCACAGAGACTGTTTTTCCAATGCCAGCGACTCCCTTTGTCAGCACAGTTCTGATGGGTTTGTCTTGTCCAGGTAAAGGTCTAAAGATGTCATTGCATTTGATTGGTGTGTCCTCTGTTGCTGCTCTCCTGGATTGTGTCTCAATCTGTCTCACCTCATGCTCATTATTGATCTCTCCACTTTCACTCTCTGTGATGTAGAGCTCTGTGTAGACCTCATTCAGGAGTGTTGGGTTTCCCTGCTTTGCTGTTCCTTCATACAGACGCTGAAACTTCTTCAGCAGATTTGATTTAAATGTGCTTTGGACCAGTTGAGATTCACGACTGAAAGAATAAATTATTAGATTATTAGGAGTAAAAGTGTTAGTAAAATATCTCTATTTCTAGACAGAAATGTTGTACCTCAGATTAGATGACATGTATCTTTCCCTAAATGTACCTTGAGTGTCCACAGTCTGTTCACTAATTATGGACAAATATGGACAGAACAGAGACAATAATTCATATAGAGTCATTTTGTGTCACCTCAACCAGAGATTCCAGGGCAAACATGTTTAATTTATTTTTCTGGTGAAAGAAATTCCTAAATGAAGAACTTGATTTATATATCTACCTGTCTATCTATATATCTATGAAATGATGTACCTCAAATCAGTTGATGTGTGTTTTCCATTCAACTTTAATGGCTCTACCATAGACCGGTCACTCTTCATGGACACACAGCTGGGCTCCGGTGAGCTTGATCTGTCACCCTCACATTGACTTCAACAGAATAGAGACAACAGAATAAAGAAAATGGAGAAAAATCATATAGTTAATTTAGGTAGAGTGGACATTAAAATAATAAAGACAATGTATTTTTCTCATTTATTTTCAGTTTGCATTTAGCAACGCTGCAAATGCTGTGGCAATACAAATGTAAAAAAAAAAAATTCTCATGACAATAAAAGAGTGAAAATTAAAATGGTCAAATTGACTAAATAAAAGTGATGCTAATAATCAGATGATCTGAAAGAGCATATTAAAGTGCTGGAGATACAGACTCGAGTCAGAAGACTCACAGTCACTCATATTGTGACAGGCGAGTACACACTGCACTGCTAGAACACCGCAGTCTGCAGATTCATCTAGTAACACGTGCAGCTTCTCACTGTCAAAACCTGCAGTGTGTGTGTTTCATTTAGTGACAGAACTTTTCTGGAGTTTGGGAGTTCTTTGTAAATTCTGCCAGAGAGAGCAGCTGTGTCTCAGTTGAACAGACGACAGCAGTTGCTTAACCAAACTCAGCACTTTTCAAAGGCGGTTCTGTGTCTGACCGTCAAACATCAGGACTAAAGCTCTGTCTCAGCTGTGAGAGGAGACCTGATCCTGTGCTCAACTCCTGCTATTGCAGCGCTTTATAACAGTGTGAGTAAAGTCACTGAGATCTACATGCTTACAGGATTTGATTTTTGTAAGTGAATATTTGCCAAATTCTGCAATACATGCATTATTTGTCTGTCTGTGGTCTCTCTGTCTATCTAAAGTAAAATGTTGTACCTCAGATCAGTAGATGTGTGTTTTCCCTTAAACTTTACTGGCATGTCCATAGACTGGTCACTCTTCATGGACACACAGCTGGGCTCCGGTGAAGAATACATATACAGAACAAAGAGACAAGAATACATTTTGGTTGCGAAATATAGTGTGTTGAAGAGTGACGAGACTGTCCAAGGATAATGTCATATATCATCTAGCTGTCTACTGTATCTGTGTGCCTTTGGACAGTGTTTAAATACCCTGAGTGGCTCCAAATACTGTATATCCGGCACCAGAATATGATAGTCAAGTCAAGTCAACTTTATTTACAGGTGCTGGTCATATAATTAGAATATCATCAAAAAGTTGATTTATTTCACTAATTCCATTCAAAAAGTGAAACTTGTATATTATATTCATTCATTACACACAGACTGATATATTTCAAATGTTTATTTCTTTTAATTTTGATGATTATAACTGACAACTAAGGAAAATCCCAAATTCAGTATCTCAGAAAATTAGAATATTACTTAAGACCAATACAAAGAAAGGATTTTTAGAAATCTTGGCCAACTGAAAAGTATGAACATGAAAAGTATGAGCATGTACAGCACTCAATACTTAGTTGGGGCTCCTTTTGCCTGAATTACTGCAGCAATGCGGCGTGGCATGGAGTCGATCAGTCTGTTGCACTGCTCAGGTTGTCACGGTAGGTGTGGTTGAAAAGGGAGCGAGGACTCAATTGCAGGAAGAAGGTGTTTTTTTATTAAATAATAACAAAGCAAACACAAACAAAATACCCACAAGGGGGAAAACCAAACTTAACATAAACTAAACTCTAGGAGCAAGAACGTGAAGCACGACAGGACACAAGACAAGACAGACATGTGACATAACCCCCTCCCTACGGAGCGGCTACCAGGCGCTCCACCAGAAAACATCCCCGGCAGGAAGCCAGGGTGGCATGCAAAGTTCAGGTGGCCAAGCCGGTGCACACAGTTCAGGGGGCCAGGGCGGCGCGCACAGTTCAGGGGGCCAGGGCGGCGCGCACAGTTCAGGGGGCCAGGGCGGCGCGCACAGTTAAGGGGGCCAGGGCGGCGCGCACAGTTCAGGAGGCCAGGACGGCGCGCACAGTTCAGGGGGCCAGGGCGGCGCACACAGTTCAGGAGGCCAGGACGGCGCGCACAGTTCAGGAGGTATAGTGACAAACACCCACAACACCCTGTTTCATGAGTTCACACTTACATCAAATTAAATAGAGTAAGATTATGCGTATTTGGCATGCTGTCCGAGGGAGGGCTTCAGGCTCTGAATTTTGGCCCGAACCCAGAGTGACCACACACCCACCCCCCCACCCCCCCCCCCCCCCACACTTGAATTGATTAGCTTAATGTGCTCCACTCGTGTTTAATTCGGTTTAATTATCTGAATGTGCTCCTCTCGAAATTTGTTAATAAAACATCACTATGAGCAGAAAATGTGTCCTCTATAACATTAAGATCATATAAAGATTGAAGTACCTGAATCCTGGAGAAGAATCTCCATCTCTGAATGTGTGTGTGTCGTCCATGATTCATTCAGTCTTCATGAGCTGCTCGGGCACAGAAACACTCATTCACACATTCACATTTCATTTCTCATTTACCTGAATGTGTTAATGGGCACAAAACAAATGTTAATGAAAGTTGAGAACTGGTCTCATCTGAATCAGCAGATTCTCTTTATCAGTCAGATATGTAACGTTTGCTCCAGTATTTCATCTGTGTGTGTTTAAAACAGAAATATCTCGGCTGAACAGACTGGGAAGTTTGTAACACTAGAGTTTAATGTTCTTCCACTGAAGCCTCAAATATTGTACAAACGGGACAGTTTACTGTAAGCCCACATTTAATACATCTGTGAAACTGACCAACATACACAGATATCTGATCAAGATTTGAACATGAACTTGTTTGTGGTCTAAAAAAACACAAATGTTCAATTTAAATGCTTTAAATCAAACAAATATATGTGAAATGGGTTGAGTTTCTTGAATGTATGCATTTCAATAAATTTGATGTCCCTGATTCTCTATAATGATTATTTCGACCCACAGTCTCTGGTGTTATTCTCGGCCTGCTAGTGAAGGTTTTAACAACAGCACTCAGCACTTCACAATGTCAAGCTCTCATTCATTTACACAGAAATTATATCAACGTATGAGACATGTAGCCAAAAAAAATTCACAAAAATACTACTAACGTTAAAGTAAAAAAAAAAAAAAAATACAACCTCCCTCATCTATCGTACTTATAATTTTTAAGTAATTCAAGTAAACTACACATCATTTGTTGGTTACCTTATATTATTAGTTGTTGCTTGTAGAAGGTTATGATGATGAAGTAATGTTCACCAATCTGTACCAATAATTAATAAAGTCATTTTTTAATTATTGACCTATATGTCCAACACTGCCCAAAACATCCATAAGATTAATAAATGCATGTTTCTTAAAGTACTTCATGTTTGTTTTTAAATACTTCAAAAAAAGCGTTTCATGGTTTCTTAAGTTAATGAGGAAGTAAATCAGCTCCCCTGACTAATGTTCACTCACCTGGATTAAATGTTAGGTTACAGGTTCCCGACATGTTCATGGATTCTCATCAGTGTAAATTCCTGTAGAGTCAACTAGAAATATTACTATTAAACACTTTAATGCTCGGTTTTTCTGAGTTAAAGAATCGTATTACGTCCTGGTGTAAAATGGCTCACGGTAAAACTCTGTCAAAAGTTGCCAAACCTGTTTGAAGAAAAAAACAGCAGATCCACTTCATAAACTTTTTTTTTTGTTTTTTTTCCATACCATTTCTTCCTCTTTCCTTTTTAAAAGTTTTTTTTATTTTGTATTTTTTTTAACAATTGAACACAAACATCTTACCTGGTCCGTGTACTTTTTCGTTCATTCATTATTCCTTTTTTAAACCAGAAATGAAATATGGAAAATGCAGTTCCCTTTCAGTCAGTACACTACGAGTTACGTCAGTTACTGACGGAATGAGGGTTTCGCTTAGAAGCCAATTGCCTTTGAGCTCTACAAAACGAGCCAATGGCATTAAAATGCCATGGGTCTGCGGACTTTGCATGGCAATCTCGCATTATGTTTCTGCTTCAGAGCCGAGTTTGACTGCCTGAGCGTTTTCTCTTCAAGACGAGTATCTCTCCAGAGTGTTGGTGTTACTGCGCGTTCCAGCGAGTTCCGCATTCCTGTCTGATCTGTGCAGTGATCTAGCACAGCGTGCGTGTTCTCCCTGGGTGCTTCGGCATTCTGCAGAGTAAACACTCCTCTCTAAAAGAGCTGCACGCGGCACGTCTTTTTAAAGATGTTTCGCCCGTGCTCTGTTCCTGGGTGCGGTCGGCTGATTAGTCCGTCTCACGGGCATGAGCGCTGTTCGGCGTGCTTGGGCGCGCACGCTGAGCGCGCGCTCATGGATGACTCATGTTCCCACTGCGGGAACATAGCCATCGCAGTGTTGCGGTCAAGACTCCATGATCTCTGTAAAAAAATAAATAAAAAAAAACAGAAAGGAGGGAGAGTCCCCTCTACCACACCCCAATCTATTTCCTCCATGAGAGGGGATACTTTGGCTGGTGGTCAGGGTGATTGAGGGTGATGCTGTGGAACAACCCGACAAATTCTCCTCGGGCCACACCCCCCTCTAGCACACTGCAACCTGTGGCGTTGCTAGATGAAGGTGCTGGTGTTCCCGTTTTGGGCTCAGCGTCTCATTTGGGACGCCGGCGGATGACGTCACGTCGATCGCCGCATCACTAGGTGGGCTGGATTCCTCTGGAAATGAGAATTCGGCTGTGCTGCCTCCTCTGGGAGCTTCAGCGCTGCCCGAGTTTGATCCGGAGCTCACAGCCATGCTTTCCCAGGGATGATCGGTATCTGGGGGCGGCCCACGCTGAAAGCGCCCGCCAAACCCTCAGTGCCCTTTTTCTTGGAAGTGCATGAGGAGGTGTCGAAGTCGTGACAGTCTCTCTTGACTTTTTCGCGGCCCATCGGCAGCCTCTTCCGCCTTACTGCTCTCGATGTGGCATGGTGTAAAGGTACACTGGGGTTCCCCCTGTTGAACGTTCTGTTGCATGGCAATTGTGCCCGCAGGGCTTTTCAGCAGCGCGCTGGAACCCAAAGCACCCGTCCAAGGCTTGTGTGTTACGTCTACTTAATGGCGCAGAACCACAGAACCACGGGCCAGGCCGTGTCCACCTGCATGCTTTGACCATCCCTCAAGCCTATCGGGCCAGGGTACTCAGAAGCATGCACGAGGGCAGTACTGACCCCGCACTCGTGTGTGAGCTGCGTGTGGCTGCCGACCTCGCCCTACAGGCGATGAAGGTTACTGCACGCTCTTTCGGTCAGGTGATGTCCACTGCCGTGGTCCAGGAACGCTATTTATGGCGCAGTCTGTCAGAGGTGCAGGAGTTTGAGTGAACACGTTTCCTCAACTCTTCTATCTCCAGGCTGGGCTGTCTGGTGGGGCAGTCGGGAGCTTGGCCCAACAGTTCTCGACTGCACAAAAGCAGACTGGGGCTGTTGAACATTCTGCCCCGGCGGCCCGCTGCTGCCCCATCCAGCCGCCGGCACAGACGCCTCAGCCTGCTCCCCGCCAGGGCTGCCCTCCTGTGGCTCCCGCCCCTCCCGCCCTGCCCCAGCAGCAGCCTTCACCCAGGCTGGGCCGTGGAGGAGGTCGCAGGACAGCAGCCCAGCCCGTCTCGGCCCCCCGCCCTGCTAACAGCAGGTTAAGCGGCGCGCCTAACTCGGGGCCCCTCAGAGATGAATTCAGTTCTTTTCTGGAGATGGTGACAGGGCCACTCCTTCCCCTGGTGGAGGGCCAGGGGAGAATTTTTGCTTTCCTTAACTGAAAGAACTGACTTTCATCTCTGAGCTCCCAGAGGGCGCGGCTGGCAGTGTGCGACGCACAGCCTCGCCACTCTCAGCCCCCTCTGTCGCCAGCCCCTGTCAGACGAGACCCCCGTGTAACGCTAGTCCTTCCCTGGTCTCCTCTGTCAGGACGCGGAATTCGACCCCACCCACACTTTGGGACACTTCCACGCCTCCCTATGTCTGGGCTGGTCATTCCGCTCGCTGCCCCTTCGTGGGTGCGTCTGTGGCTTGCACGACCACCGGTTCAGTTCTGGAGCCGGGTTACGACTCCCAGACTGGCCAGCTGGTCCGCCACAGGCTCGGCTTGCAATTCAGTTCGCACAATCTCCTCCCCGCTCTCTGGGAGTCCGCTATACCGTGTTGGGGGGCACACCCCCCCCATGCGTGCGGAGGCTATCACCCTACTGTGGTCGAGGTCGTCCCTCCAGCCGAGATGAGGTCCAGCTTCAAAGTCTTGACTTCATTGCACCTAGCAGAAGCGATGGGTTACGGCCAGCCCTGGTGCACGTCTCGAACTGAACCCTTCTCAGGCTTCTTCCAAGATGTTGCACCCGAACGCCTCGTCTCCCGACCCAGACCGCCCATTCGGTCTGCCTTCGGATGGCGGGCATCCCAGTACGTGGTTCTCCCATTCGGGTAGCCCTGTCACATCGCGGCTTCTTAAAGCTGTCGAGGCAGCCCCTGTGCCACCTAGGCACACGGGGTTCGCATCCTGAGCTATCTCGATGACTGGCTAAATTAGCTCACTCTCGAGACCAGGATTGCGGACACAGGGATCTAGTGCTCCGGCACCTCACCCGTTTGGGCCTTCGGGTCATCTGGGAAAAGAACACTCTCCCTTGGGTAGAGGATCTCTTTTTCCGGCTCGGTCGCTACGTGCACATAGTGCGAGTGTGCACAGTCAATGCTGACTTGCCTCCGTTATTTCGAGGGTAAGAGTGCGGTTCCACTGAAGTTATTTCAGAGGCTCCTGGGGCATATGGCATCCGTGGCCGTGCTAATGCCGCCCGGACTGCTTCATATGAGACCGCTTCAGCACTGGCCTTGCGATCGAGTCCTGAGATGGGCATGGCAACAGGGCACGCTCCGGGTCCCATTGACTCGGGCCTGCCATCTTTTCCTCCCCCTGTGCGAACCTCACTGTTCTACGGGCCAGAGTTCCCTTAGAACGAGTTTCTGGGCATATTGTTGTATCAACAGATGCCTCTCCCACGGGCTGGGGTGCCATGAGCAATTGACATGCTATCGCGGGCTCCTGCGAGGGACCCCAGCGCCTTTGGTTGTCAATTGCCTCGAGTTGCTGGCCGTACGTCTCACCTTGCACCGCTTCGAGCCCTGCTCTAGGCTAGACACGTACTGGCCCATTCAGACATCGCGGCGACAGTAGCGTACGTCTACCGACAAGGTGACCTACGCTCCTGCCCGATGTCGCAACTCGCCCGCCATCTCCTCCTTGGAGTCCGAAGCTTCTGAGGTTGCTTCGTGCCGTTCACATTCCGGGAGACCTGAATCGTGCAGCCGACGAGCTGTCACGCTTTCAGCCACTTCCGGGGGAATGGAGACTCCATCCCCAGACGGTTCAGCTGATTTGGGAACAGTTTGGCGACGCACAGATAGATCTGTTTGCCTCCCACGTCTCTTCCCATTGCCGCTGGTATTACTCCCTGACCGAGGGGACCCTCGGCACAGACTCACTAGCGCACAGCTGGCCGCGGGGCCCACGCAACTATGCGTTTTCCCCCAGTGAGCCTTCTCGCACAGGTCCTGTGCTAGATCAGGGAGGACAGGGAGCAGGTCCTTTTGGTCGCCCCATATTGGCCCGGCCGGGCCTGGTTCTCAGAACTCGTACTCCTTGCGACAGCCTTCCCTGGTCGATCCCTCTGAGACAGGACCTCCTGACTCAGAGATGGGGCACCATATGGCACCTCAGGTGGCGGCTACCATCACTTCCGCTAGGGCTTTGTCTACGGGACAGGCCTATGCGTTGAAGTGGAACCTCTTCGTCACCTGGTGCTCCTCTCGCCCCGAGGACCCCAGAAAATGCTCGATCGGGTCTGTGCTCTCCTTCCTCCAGGAAGGGTTGGAGCGAAGGCTGTCTCCTCCACCCTGAAGGTTTATGTGGCTGCCATTTCAGCCCATCATGACCTGGTGGACTCTAAAACGGTTGGACAGCACAACCTGGTCAGCAGGTTCCTTAGAGGTTAAACCCTCCTCGCCCACCTCAAGTACCCTCTTGGGACCTAGCAGTGGTCTTAGCCGCCCTGAAAAAAGGCTCCCTTCGAGCCATTGCAGTCTGTGGAGCTGAAGTTCCTTTCACTGAAAGTGGCGCTCTTGACTGCTTTGGCCTCCATCAAAGAGGGTAGGGGACCTGCAGGCATTTTCGGTTGACGAAGCGTGCCTGAAATTCGGGCCGGCCAATTCTCACGTGATCCTGAGACCCTTGGGATACGTGCCCAAGGTTCCCACCACTCCCTTTAGGGACCAGGTGGTGAACCTGCAAGCGCTGCCCTTGGAGGAGGCAGACCCAGCCTTGGCACTGCGCTGTCCAGTACGCGCCCTTCGCGCTTACGTAGACCGGACGCAGTGCTTCAGGACCTCAGACCAGCTCTTTGTCTGTTACGGAGCGCAGCAGAAAGGGAAGGCTCTCTCCAAGCAGAGGTTGTCCCACTGGATAGTGGACGCCATTGTCCTGGCATATCAGGTCCAGGGCATGCCATGCCCCCTTGGGGTAAGAGCACACTCCACTAGGAGTGTTGCCTCCTCTTGGGCTTTAGCGCATGGCGCCTCGCTAACAGACATTTGCAGAGCTGCAGGCTGGGCGACACCCAACACATTCGCGAGGTTCTATAATCTCCGAGTGGAGCCTGTATCCTCTCGTGTACTCGCCCCAAGTGGCCAGTAACCGGACAGGCTCAGGTGTCTTTGCTTGTTGCGCCATTCCACTCGCCGGACTGGATGCGTGCGCATTTCTTCTCAGGTGAGCTTCCCAGTAAGCCCTGAGCTCCTCCAGCACTGTTGATGTCGTCACCAGAGCGTGTGCCCTCTCGGTCACCCCTCGTGCTCGGCTAGGTGCCTCCGTGTGCATGGTTCCCCCGTTGGGTAACCCCCACATGTGTATTCCACGGTAAGTCTCTTGTAGCTCGTGTCTTCCCTTGGCAAGACACCTTGCCACACCTGGGGTTGAAATTTTCCACCTTCGGCTGGATACCCCGGAGTGCCCCCTATGCAGCCCCTTCGGGTCATAGGTGTATTCTTAAAGTCCCCCCCTTTGGGTTGGCATTGTGTTGCATTTCTCCACGTGGGATATGCTTCCCAGTGTACCTTGGTAGCGTTGAGCCTAGCCCCTCGTTCGTGCCCACACTCACGGCAGGGAGCCCGGGTCAGCGCAGGACGCTGGAAGACAGCTGTCGTGGCAAGATTGTATTGGGACCCCCATTCCGTCAGTAACTGACGTAACTCGTAGTGTACTGACTGAAAGGGAACGTCTCGGTTACGTATGTAACCCTCGTTCCCTGAAGGAAGGGAACGGAGACGTTACGTCCCCCTGCCACTACCGCTGTACCGCTGGAACTGGCCAGGCGCTCATGCCTCGGCTCTTCAGCAGGTAACATAATGCGAGATTGCCACGCAACGCCCTTTATACCCACGCTGTGGGGCGGGGTTGCGGCATGCAAATTCCGCAGACCCATGGCATTTTCATGCCATTGGCTCGTTTTGTAGAGCTCAAAGGCGATTGGCTTTTAAGCGAAACCCCCATTCCGTCAGTAACTGACGTAACGTCTCCGTTCCCTTCTTTCAGGGAACGAGGGTTACATACGTAACCGAGACGTTTCTTCCTTTTTTATTTTAACACTGATGAATAAAATTAGCAGATACAAGATAATTTTCCATATGCAAGATAATTATTTAATTGAAAATAATATAAATGATATACAACTTGTTTTTTAATATGTAAAAATGCTAAATTTAATTTCTAGTGTTTTGCGTCACGCTGAAGCGCCTCTAGTGCCTTTTTCCTCTGGCGTCAATAGAAAGACTTGCATCAAGAGCCTAAAAAGATGACACTGATTAATTTTTATATTTATTAAATTATTATTACATTTATATTTTAACCTAAACATGACCATTTCTAAACCTTATAGCCTCTTGTTTAGTGCTCCAACACGAGTTCCCGCTTGTGGTCTCGATCCCGTCCTTTTGCTTTTTACTCTGTTTTATATGAAAAAAGGCCCAAACAACATTTCTGTGACTTTTTTGTCTGGCTGTTAGGTGTTTTATATGGTTTTATATCCAGAAATTGTTTAGGATTAGGAGTCACTTTATATGCTATAGCCTATGTCTTGCTGTTCAAATGATGACAAAATTATACCCCAATATGTAATTTTCATGAAGACAAAATTCCCATACCCTTTGGCAATCAGCAGCATATATACTGCTGAGACAATGGCAATGTAAACAAAGGGGAAGGACAATATTTTTAAGTTAAGTGTGAAAACGCTGAACGCTTAAGTGCGTTGCCTTCATATTCGGCCTGACCTGCTCGTCTGTACAGCTTTATTGGGCTTTTAATATCACTGTCTTAATTTTCTTCATAACTGTATTTTATTTTCTAGGAAAACGCTTAACGTGTTATTAATTGTGTTCATGGGCTCATCTGCTTGTCTGTATATGTTTTATTTATAAGGTGTGTGCTAAATTTGCTCCTCCAATACCACTAGTACATTAGGCCGCATTAAGGGTTTACGTTTTTCACGTCAAGCGCTTATAATGTCTGCTTCGCTGGGCGAGTTTGCCGCCAGCATTCTCTTGGACATGCGGCAGTGTCCTATCGGACCCCTCAGGAGTGAGAATGGGTTGACTTTTTTTTAACGGGAACAAAAGTGGAGCAATCTCGCCCGTCACCATGTTGGGACAGGTGCTCTGCATCTGCAATGCCCGTTTCAGTTTTAAAATCAAGCATGTATTATCATGATTTCAGGCTATCGGAAGTGTGGGAGAAACAGTCGGCCTAATTTACAAAAGGAAACGACTTTAAATTGGCATTTTTTCGACTTTAATCTGTCCATTTTTAATTTTGGTTTAAAAATGCAAAACGTAATAAATCTGAAAGTCAATATTTTATTTCATGCGCATGAAATTTGTGTATACCGTTTTAATTTAAATTTTGGTATTCAACATAGCATTTAAAAATACAACAACCGATCATTTTTTGTTTTTCTCGCCGTGGTTAAAAAAGGAATAATGAATGAACGAAAAAGTACACGGACCTTACATAATCGCATCACATATTCAAGACACTCAAATAAAAAAATAATAAATAAAACCTAAATATATTAAATAATAAATAAATAAAATTAAATAAATAACATTATTAAATCTTTCTCATACAAACACTACACAACACATTTAAAAACATTACCTACCCCCATTTAAAAATTCAAAATGAGGTTTTCCTCATGATCCATAACACACAAGACTTCATTTAAACCCCATGTTTCCTCAAACTTAACCAGATTGTTTGTCAATTTAAAATAAACAAACTCTGCTCTGATCCTTGAAGTCACAAAACCTCTGAACATTCTCTCTGGATCTACACAAACGTCTTCTTTTATAATTTTTTTCCTTGTTACCCATATTGCCATTTTGGTTTCTGCTATTCAAAAATTAATTATGCTAATTCTTCTCTTTTCAGAAGCCTTATAATTCGGTCCGTAAATAAAACCATAGTCATTAAACTCTTTCCCTAGTTTTTCAATCCAGTTTTCTAATGTCTGAAAAACACCGCTCAGTCTTGAACAGTATAAAAACAGATGATCAATGGATTCGTCTACATCACAGAAAGGAAATTTCTTTGCTACAGTGGGATCAATATGTGCCACGTGTCTGTTCGTAGCTACTGCCCAATGTATAATTCTCCATTGTAGATCTGCAGTTCGTTTTTCAATGGGAGATTTATACAATGACCTCCAGCATCTTCTAGGAGAAGAGTTTGGCCCCAGCACATCTGCCCACTTTGTTTCTCTACAGTCTTTCAGAACTGATTGGTGAGCGACTTTTACACAGGTCAAATACAAACTTTTCTTTGAAACCATGTAACTCCGGAGTCTTAAAAGTGAGGATTGATTCCTCTTGTGGTTCCTCTTCCACCAAAGCTGAGACTGTAAGATCAGGAAAACGTCTCGGTTACGTATGTAACCCTCGTTCCCTGAACTGACCGACGAATTGGGATCTATTTTCAGAGACCAATCTACTTCGAGTGTTTAAAAACGAGCCAATGAGGATTGGCATGCGGTAGACGCGTCCCACGCTCCGCCCCGCAGCGCGGGTATAAATACGGAAGTGGAAGTACCGCATATCGCTTTACAACTGAGGAGCCGGCTAAGTGGCTCGGCCTACAGCTGAAGCACAGCACCTGGCGACGGGACGTACGTCTCCGTTCCCTCCTTCAGGGAACGAGGGTTACATACGTAACCGAGACGTTCCCTTTCAGTCGGTCACGTTCGACGTACGTCGGAACTGACCGACGAATTGGGATCCCTACTAACACGCCAGAGATGCTGGCCCTTCCAGCGCCCTGACCGAGCTCGCTGGACCACACCTAGGTTGGTGCGGAAGTCAGGGCTCCAGTCAGGGAGGCCAGTCACTGCTGTTCCTGCAAGACCCACTCAGCGTGACTATTGGATAACGCTGGGAAAGTGTGCCCGTCTCAGGAGATGGTACGCTGCGGAGCCACGTCCTTCAGTGGAAGGAGAGGTGGAATTACTCATAAGGACTAACCTAGCAGGGTAGTGCTACCTATGGCAGTCTCTGGGGTGGATCCAACCTGGTCCCAGGGGGGAAAGAACACCACCAGAGACGACAGAGCGGGCTCTGTCAAGGGAAAGACACGGGGCTAGCCGAGTAGGGTAGCTGGTACCGTGGAGAATACACATATGGGGTTGCCGTTAGGGAACCGCTACATATGGAACCCAGCCTAACACACACGTTCCACAAGCATACGGGTGTAGGCCTGATGTCAGACGGCCGCAACGTCTGACACCGAAGGGGTGACGGAGGAGCTCGACAGGGTTAGCCGTTTCCGGGGAACACAACTGGAGACAATAGACGCACGTATCCGGCCCGGAGGCGGGAGTGGCGTATGCAAGCCGACACTAGAACGGGTACTTAGCGCTACTGGCCACTGGGGGCGAGGACGCGGGAAGATACCGGCTCTACACGGAGGCTATAAAATCTAGCGAACGTGTTAGGTGTCGCCCAGCCCGCAGCTCTACATATGTCTGTCAGCGAGGCGCCTTGAGCCAGCGCCCAGGAGGAAGCTACACTCCTAGTGGAGTGAGCTCGCACCCCGAGCGGGCAAGGCACGTCTTGGGACTGGTAGGCCAAGACGATAGCATCCACTATCCAGTGGGCTAACCTCTGCTTGGAGACAGCCTTTCCCTTCTGCTGGCCTCCGTAACAGACGAAGAGCTGTTCTGAGGTTCTAAAGCTTTGAGTTCGGTCCACGTAGGCGCGAAGAGCGCGGACGGGACAGAGCAAAGCTAGGGCTGGGTCTGCCTCCTCCGAAGGCAGCGCTTGCAGGTTCACCACCTGGTCCCGGAAGGGAGTGGTGGGAACCTTGGGCACGTATCCAGGCCGGGGTCTCAGGACAACGTGAGAGTTGGCCGGCCCGAATTCTAGGCACGATTCGTTGACCGAAAGTGCATGCAGGTCCCCTACCCTCTTGATTGAGGCCAATGCAATCAGGAGCACTGTCTTCATGGACAGGATGTTTAGCTCGACTGACTGTAAAGGCTCGAAGGGAGGGCCCTGGAGCGCTCTGAGCACCAGGGCTAGGTCCCAAGAGGGTACCGAGGTTGGCCGAGGAGGATTTAGTCTCCTCGCACCTCTGAGGAACCTGACGATTAAGTCGTGCTTACCTAAGGACTTACCTTCAACTACATCGTGATACGCCGCTATTGCGGCGACGTACACTTTGAGGGTGGAGGGAGACAGCCTTCTCTCCAACCCATCTTGTAGGAAAGAAAGCACGACATTAATCGAACACCTTCGGGGGTCTTCCCGGCGGGAAGAACACCATTCAACGAACAGGTTCCACTTCAGCGCATAGAGGTGCCTTGTAGAGGGGGCTCTAGCTGAAGCGATGGTGTCTGCCACTGCCTGTGGCAGACCACCTAGAACCTCCGCGTCCCGTCCAGGGACCAGACATGGAGTCTCCAGAGGTCTGGACGCGGGTGCCATAGAGTGCCCCGCCCCTGAGAAAGCAGGTCCTTCCTCAGGGGGATCGGCCAGGGAGGGGCTGTCGTGAGGAGTGAGAGTTCGGAGAACCAGGTCCGGTTGGGCCAGTAGGGCGCAACTAACAAGACCTGCTCCTCGTCCTCCCTGACCTTGCACAGTGTCTGTGCGAGAAGGCTCACTGGGGGAAACGCATACTTGCGTAGGTCCCGGGGCCAGCTGTGCGCCAGTGCATCTGTACCGAGGGTGCCCCCGGACAGGGAGTAATACAACTGGCAATGGGTCGAGTCCGGAGAGGCGAACAGGTCTACCTGCGCGGCTCCGAAGAGGTCCCATATCAGCTGGACGCTCCGGGGGTGGAGTCGCCACTCTCCCGGAGGTGTCGGCTGACGAGAGAGCTCGTCGGCTGTCTGGTTCAGCGCACCTGGGATGTGAATGGCCCGAAGCGACCTCAGACGCTTCTGACTCCACAGGAGGAGATGGCGGGCGAGCCGGAGCATGCAACGGGAGCGTAGACCACCCTGACGGTTGATGTACGCAACGGCCGCAGTGCTGTCCGTACGGACCAGAACGTGTTTTCCCTGTAGCGGCTTTTTGAAGCGGCCCAGGGCGAGACGTACTGCCAGAAGCTCTAGGCAATTGATATGCCAACGCAGTTGGGGCCCCGTCCACAGACCCGCAACTGAGTGCCCGTTGTACGTGGCCCCCCAACCCGTAGAAGAGGCATCCGTGAAGACCACAGCATGCCTGGACACCTGTTCTAGGGACACTCCGGCCCGTAGAAAGGCAGGGTCCGCCCACGGATTGAAGGTTTGGCGACAGTAAGGAGTAACTGAGACCCGGTACTGGCCGCGCTGCCACGCCCATCTCGGGACTCGGTCGTGAAGCCAGCATTGAAGCGGTCTCATATGAAGCAATCCGAGCGGCGTTACCGCGGCTGCAGATGCCATATGCCCCAGGAGCCTCTGAAAGAATTTCAGTGGGACCGCTGTCCTGCCTTTGAACGTATTCAAGCAGTTCAACACTGACCGGACTCGCTCCTCTGTGAGGCGCGCAGTCCGGTTGACCGAGTCCAGCTCCATACCGAGATAAGAGATCCTCTGTGTGGGACAGAGTTTGCTCTTCTCTCGGTTGACCCGAAGGCCCAACAGGCTGAGGTGACGTAGCACCAGGTCCCTGTGTTCGCACAACTGCTCCCGGGACTGGGCCAGTATGAGCCAGTCGTCGAGATAGTTGAGAATACGAACGCCACGTTCTCTGAGCGGAACAATGGCTGCCTCTGCGACTTTCGTGAAGACGCGAGGCGACAGGGACAGCCCGAAGGGCAGGACTTTGTACTGAAATGCCCTCCCCTCGAACGCAAAGCGAAGGAACGGTCTGTGTCGAGGGAGAATGGAGACATGAAAGTACGCGTCCTTCAGGTCGATCGCTGCGCCTGGCGCCCTGCTTTGCCGGTGGAGGCTGCTGCTTTGGCTTGGCAGGGGCGGAGGTCCCCCGGCGACGAGCAGACGGGGGCGCTGCAGCCGGCGACTGGGTGGAAGCAGCAGCAGGTCGCCGGGGCAGGATATTTTTAATCGCCTCCGTCTGCTTCTGGGCAACCGAGAACTGCTGGGCGAAGTTCTCGATCGCGTCGCCGAAGAGGCCGGCCTGACAGACAGGGGCGTTGAGGAACCGCACTTTGTCGGTCTCACGCATATCTGCCAGGTTCAGCCACAGGTGGCATTCCTGGACCACAAGTGTGGACATCGCCCGACCCAGGGAGCGTGCGGTGACTTTCGTCGCCCTGAGGGCGAGGTCCGTCGCGGTACGCAGTTCCTGCATAACCCCTGGGTCGGAACTACCCTCGTGCAATTCCATGAGCGCTTTGGCCTGGTAGACCTGCAGGAGCGCCATGGCATGCAGAGATGACGCGGCTTCTCCACAGGCCGTGTAAGCCTTGCCGGTTAGCCCGGACGAGAACTTACATGCCCGGGAGGGGAGACGCGGATTTCCCCGCCAGTCGGTAGCGGTCTTAGGACACAGTTGCATCGCAACCGACCGCTCCACTGGGGGGATCTCCACGTAACCCTTCGCCGCGCCACCGTCGAGGGTAGTGAGGACGGAGGAGTCAGTCGATCGGTTTCTAGCGCTATAGGGCGCTGTCCACGACTTCGTGAGCTCCTGATGCACTTCCGGGAAGAAAGGCACTGGGGCGGGGCGCTGAGAACCAGCACGGGCCGTCCCGAGATACCAATCGTCCAGCCGCGAGGGTTCGGGACGCGGTGGAGGATTCCACTCGAGCCCGACACTCGCGGCGGCCCGGGAAAGCATAGCCGTGAGCTCTGGATCGGACTCGGGCAACGCTACCACACCCGAAGGGGGCAGCGCAGCCGAATCTTCATCTCCAGAGTCCATTAGCTCGTCCCCCGATGCGGCGATCGAAACCATATCCTCAACCGGAGCCCCGAAAGTAACAGCTGGCCCCCCGCGGGAAGGACCAGCATGCTCTTCCGGAAGCTCAACCGGCGCAGCGGAGGGGGGAGGGGCCCGAGGAGCCTGTTGGCCCGGCGGGAGTGCCCTCACAGTAACCCTCAGGTCCCCACCAAAGGCATCAGCCAAAGTAGCAGCCCTCTGCTTCGGAGCAGGAGGGCCACTAGATCGGGGGATGCGCAATGGGACTCCACCTCTTTCAAGGTAGTCGAGCCTGCACCGTAGTACTGCGATGGTCATATTCCCGCAATGGGAACATGAGTCATCCACGAAAGCCGCCTCAGCGTGCTGAACGCCCAAACACGTGAGACAGCGATCGTGTCCGTCAGCTGGGGACAGGTAACGACGGCATCCAGAAACACACGGTTTGAATGACATCTTGAAAAAGACGCAGGGTCAAACCGTGTTGCTCTTTTAGAGGAAAATGCTCTGATCAGTGCCGAGGCACGCAGGGGAAATGACCGCGGCTCGCAGCGGTTCAAAGGTGCAAGCCCGCTGAGAGCACTCAACCCAAAGCTGTAAAAACAGCTGTTTGTTTTCTTCGCGACCACCGCTGCAGGCACCGTCACACCGACACTGGCAGAGCTCCAACTCTCTTTGTTCGCAGGAAACACTCTTTGTAGGAACAAACACATGAATGTTCGGCTCCGAAGTTGAAAGCGATATGCGGTACTTCCACTTCCGTATTTATACCCGCGCTGCGGGGCGGAGCGTGGGACGCGTCTACCGCATGCCAATCCTCATTGGCTCGTTTTTAAACACTCGAAGTAGATTGGTCTCTGAAAATAGATCCCAATTCGTCGGTCAGTTCCGACGTACGTCGAACGTGACCGACTGAAAGGGAACTCTCCTTTTTCTCTTCCTCCTCTTCGTTCAAATTCTCTTCTCTTGACTTCTTAAAATAAGCAGAAGGGATAGATGATAAAATCTCATCCATTACGTGTTTCATAAATCTGACGGACTTGATTCCTGTCATATTCCCCATTTCCGCTGGACTTTTCCACTCGTCATGATGTTTTAAGTCCTTTATCCTTGTGCATCCAGCTCTTGCCATTGTTTTCTGAAGGCTTTTTAAAATAAGCACTTTTGCTTGAATTAAAGGATTATTAAAAAGAGGTTCCTCATTTGTCCAGAATTCAGAATCAGACCAGTCCCTTTTCACTTGAAAAATTGAAGTCCATGTTTTCAGCATAGTTTTATAAAAAGCAGAAGTGTCTTTTAAGTCCATTTCTGTTAGATTAATTGAAAACAAATGCAAATCATATTTAAAAACATCAACTTTGCGTAATAGGGCTTTTGCGGTATCAGTCCAGCACCGATTCGAATACAGCAACTTCTGCGCTGCTTGCAGCCTGAAGGTCTTGATTCTGCTTTTAATGTCTATTAATCCTTGCCCACCTTCATTTACTGGTAGGAAAAGGATGGCAGCTTTAGTCCAATGTTGTCCAGTCCAAAAAAAAGCCACTAATCTTTTTTGCAGTTCATGAATGATGTCATCTGGTGGATCCAAGACATTCATTTTATGCCACAGTGCCGAAGCGGCTAGATTATTTGTC
Source organism: Rhinogobio ventralis (assembly GCA_039654625.1). Lineage (NCBI taxonomy): Eukaryota > Metazoa > Chordata > Actinopteri > Cypriniformes > Gobionidae > Rhinogobio > Rhinogobio ventralis. Next base: position 1,050,343 of record CM077209.1, read on the forward strand.
ACCAAAACTCTTCCCCTATAGGATAGCTGTGGTAGCACCCATGACCACTTAGACAGCCGGCTACACATCTTCACCACCATTCCTTCCCAATTTTTCATCTTAAATGTTTCAGTCCCAAAATAAACCCCTAAACATTTGAACCCTTCTTTACTCCACTTAACACCACCTGGAAGCACTGGTGGATTTCTGTTTTGTCCACAATAAAACCCTTCACACTTTTGCCAGTTCACTCTTGCTGTTGATGCCTTTTCATAAATTTCCAATGTTTCTATTAAACTAGACACATCTCTCTCATTCCTGATAAAAATTGTAACATCATCAGCATATGCAACCAACTTAATAGGCCTTTCAACTGAAATCCCTTGTAATGTTTTCCTTAACTTGCAAAGAAGGGGTTCAATAGCCAAAGAATACAACATCCATGATAGCCGGCATCCTTGTCCCACTTTCAACATAACAGATGCATCTTTGTGCAACATTTTGATCCATGAAATGAAATTCACTTCATTCTTCACATCGCTATGCGTCTCTTGTACAAATATTACATCAATGTTCTTATTTTGTATATATTCATTTAAACATGCTCTTTTCTTGCCATCTCTTCCCCCATTAATATTAATTGATCCTATTCTAAGGCTCTCCATGAAAAAAAAGAGGACAGAAAAAGGAAAAACAGAGAGGGCAAAACAAAAAAAGACAGATAGCTCACCACTTGTGCTTCCTTCATGAATAAACTATAAAGAATTCTCAAGAACTTTTTTCTTTTCTCAGGTTTGTTACCATTTTTTTCAATCTGAATCTTTTTCTTCTACTTAACTCTTCATAACTGACAGTCTTTTGTATCCTGATTGCTGAAACCAAAAACTTTTTCACATCCGGAAAAAATTCAGCTTTTTTCCCAAAGGTTTCATCAAGGAAATCGTTAATCTCTTTTACAGTATATAACTGGTCCTCGTCATAATTGGAAGGAACATCTGACATTTCAGAAAGACAATCACCATCAAGCATCTCTTCAGTCACATCAGTGCTTTCAGAGAGCTGAGACAGAGGTATACTATCGATACGATTCTCAACAGTATCTACAACGATATCGTCCAAACGTTCAAGATGAGATTTTTTGGCATCACTTGTCCCTGCCTCTTCACAGTTCTTCTCTTTTTTCCCCCATCACAATTATTATTTTTTTTCCCTTTTTTTCCCTGATTTCTTTTCACCCGATTCCTTTTGGCCTATATCTTCAGCAGATTCATTTTGTTCATGAGTACTCGATTCACTTTGTTCTTTGTCCATGTTATTATCTGTCTCTGTTTCATTACTTTGATGTGCATTCTCTGCTTCACTAGCGACCGCCTGATCACTTTCATTTGTTTTGTTGATATCGTCTTCAACTTGTGTTTTATTTTTTTATGGCCGATATTACCACACTTGAAGCATTTCAAAAGATTTCTGTTCGCATAGATCAAGTCAGCTTTATTTATATAGCGCTTTTTACAATGCAGATTGTTTCAAAGCAGCTTCACAGTGTTAAACAGGAAAATAATGAACAGAATTTGATTGGGCTGTACAGACGCTCTGGAGAAAACAGTGATGTCATCAGCTCATTTCAATTATCATATATATTCAAGTAATGTAGTTGATATAATTTAGTTTAGTAGTTAAATTAATTTGGATATTTATTTGAAAATTTAGTGTCCCCAACTGAGCAAGCCAAAGGTGACAGTGGCAAGGAACCAAAACTCCATCAGGTGTCCTAATGGAGAAAAATAAACCTTGGGAGAAACCAGGCTCAGTCGGGGTGCCAGTTCTCCTCTGGCCAATTAACAAACAGTGTATGATTATTATTTTGGCAGCCTTACAGGTCAGAAGTAATATTAGATCGGAATATTCGAAATATCGGAGTCATCACGCCGGAGATGGATCCATTGAGGATGCCATGTCGATGAGCAATTTCAGAGGGGAGACTAATTGACACGGTCTCTGCAGACACTTCAGGGATGAGTTGGTAATGTCTGGGCGCTGGTCCACCATCTGATCTGGATACGGCCCGGATCCGGCTGACTGCAGTAAACCTCGGGATAAACAGAGAGACTAACATTAGCGTAGATGCCATTCCTCTTATGATGTAACGAGTACATCAGGTGTTATGGGAAGTGTTCCCGGTTCCGGCTGACCTAGTTAATGCAGCCTAACAATTTGAATAAAATATAAATTAAAAATGTTCTGTGTGTATGCCATAGTAAAGAGATGTGTTTTTAGTCTAGATTTAAACTGACAGAGTGTGTCTGCTTCCCGAACAATGCTAGGAAGGCTGTTCCAGAGTTTAGGTGCTAAATAGGAAAAGGATCGACCGCCTGCAGTTGATTTTGATATTCTAGGTATTATCAACTGGCCAGAGTTTTGAGACCGCAATAGACGTGATGGAGTATAATGCGTTAAGAGCTCGCTCAAGTACTGGGGAGCTAAACCATTTAGTGCTTTGTAAGTAATTAGCAAGATTTTAAAATGTATGCAATGTTTAATAGGGAGCCAGTGCAGTGTTGACAGAACCGGGCTAATATGGTCATACTTCCTGGTTCTAGTAAGAACTCGAGCTGCTGCGTTTTGGACCAGCTGCAGTTTATTTATTAAGCGAGCAGGGCAACCACCCAGTAGAGCATTACAATAATCTAGCCTTGAGGTCATGAACGCATGAACTAACTGATCATATATGATTTTTCTTCGTGTTTAACTCGAAACGAGATGTCCAGCACCGGCGATTCTAAGACCATAAACAGCTGCCGCCTAAAAGACAGCACATGTTTTAAAGCCTCCGTTTTACAAATGAGTGGAATTAATGTAATTCCACTTACTATTTTCCCGTACCTCTGCAGTTCATTTTCAATGCATGCATTAGTTATATACGATGGACAATTTGAAATGTTCACTCTTGTCGACTGCGCTACTAAAGGTGAAACAATAACAAATGCTCCACTTACCCAAACACCGCTCACGATGAGTTTACACACAAAACTTTGATCCTTTAGAAACACCACCACGGCCTTGTTCATTCTCGAAGCGGACACAATACTGTCGAACCCTGTTTGTTCTCCAATTGCCACGAGCACTTCCTCAACTGTCACACTAGCGTCAGGCACGCACCTGACTCAGAACCTCCATCTCAGCCCTCCGCCATGAGGCAACAAACTTTAACCTGGTGCAAACTTTCCTCAAAATCTAAAAAAAACGAATTAAACTAACCTATAACTAAAGAAGAAGGAAAACAAAAAAATTTTGTGTACAGATACCAAGAATAGTAAAGGAAAACTACCCCCAGAAACGCTCCTCTCACCCGTGAGACACTCACATTCCCCAAACTCCCAGCATGCACCGAGAGAGAGAGAGAGAGAGACAGAGAGAGAGAGAAACTAGTACTCATGTAGATCAGTAATCATTTGAAGGCTTTGTGAGATTTTCAATCTCATGAATATGAATTATGTACAAATAAGGTTATTTTGGATCCAGAGATTAGAGTATTTACTCATTTCAAGTAAAATGTTGATAATAACATTAACACATATACAGAAATCCTTTAATATCAGTAGCACATGCAGTTATTTTCTGACATAAAACTATAGTTCATTATGTACAATATTTTGTTTGCCACTAGTATCTTACAATTACACATACGCACAAAGAAAGCACTTTATTTTAACAGCACTTGCAAGACTGATATGAAAACATTTTTTTTTTTTTAAGTTTATTTTAAGTTTCTTTTTACACAAAATTAACTGTCTTCTTTAATGTTTTTCCTTTTGCTGACATTCTGTCATTCATCTTCCTCAATATTATTGTCTATAAAAGCAAAGCTTTAACCTTTAACCTTTAATTAAAAACAGTTCAACAGAAGATGAATCCACTGTTTCTGGACATGAAGCAGTAATACTGTAGTCCAGCGTCTGATCTCTAAAGAGCTTTATGGGTAAAGATAGCGGCTAGATTACTGCAGCCTTCAGGTCTGTGATCAGAACTGTGTAAAGTACACGCATGCTTTCATTTAGATTTGGCACAGCAGGTTTGAGCTCCATATCGGTCTCAGATGGTGATGGATTCATCATCTAGTGTCAAAGCTGCTCAGATCCTGGAGGAAATATTAGCTGAGCCCTTTTCTGCTGCTCTTCTTTACTGGAAAGATCTGCAGGTCTTTCATTTTCTACAGTGTTTGTGTAAAGTGTCTAATATGTGAGCTTTTCTCAAACTGTGAGGTGTTCTGAACAGGACATAGAGACAGTGCAGTCGAGCGATAGTGTCCCCCTGAACCATGCCATCCAGGGACAAAACATCATCTACAAAAAGAGAAAACATCCCATCATCACTATCAGCATCAGAGAAGCTCAGAGCAGCAGTAGTCAGCTGATGTCACATGGGGTGCTGTTCTACAACAAAACACATCAGCATTAACATAGAGAAACACTGGAGCTGACAGCCAGTCCAGCATTACAGAAATATGATGTTTCACTCAGATATTTTCAGCAGCTTCAACTCTGTTTGAGAGCTCAAGATTGCAGGAACAGGCCAATGATCTGACTGGACAGAAAGAGAGAGACCTGCGGTCAGTGTGTGATAGTGACGCTTGTTCTAACCGTTATAATGGAGTTTGGGTTTGGAGAAACACATGAGGAAATGAACATCAGAGATCAGCTGTTGTGACACCAGTTCTCTCCAGGAAACCTTTAAAGATCTTTATGTGAGGTGATATTAAAGTCACCAAAGTACCATAAAGGCAGCAGACAGGTCCAGTAGGATAATGACGGATGATCTGTGGGCGAGTGTCGTAGAGAACTGGATGATGATGCTTCACACTTTATCAGTCAAATAGGGTCTGTCATCAGCAGTCAGAGAAGAAGTGGGAGAAGATGGAGGAGGATAGAGAGGAGAATGTGGTGAAGAGTTTTCAGCTGTCTGAGGTGTTGCTGATTGTGTTCTGGTAGTAAGAGACCTTTGGCAGCAGAAACACTGGAGGAGAAAGATGATAGGATAGATTAATACTTGCTCAGGTCAGCTGGTCTTTTGTCTTGAGTCATTGATTAAAAGAAATAAAACCTGATTATAATAAATAATAAAACTTTAATTTAAAAAATGTATGAACAGAAACGTATGTAAATAAACAAAAACATTTTATTAAAATAAAAACCTGATTATAATAAATATCTTTGATTTAAAAGTTGATTCAATAAAAATAATTAAAATGAATAATTTGATTAAAATAAATAAATAAAACAATGTAAATAATAATAGAAAATAGATTAATAATAATATATTAATACATTTAACTAAAATAAATGTATTAAAATATATAAATACAATTTAATTTAAATGAATAACACATCTAACATTACAGTAAAAGAATGCAATGATGTTGGAACCAAAATGCTTTAAAATACACAATCACAACATAATATAGCCTTCTATAAATACCAAAAGTATAAAATATCTATATTTAAAACATAAGTTAAAGAATAAAAATGTGTTGACAAAGACAATCTCAACAATGTCTCAAACTGTTCTCAGATCAGTCAGCACAGTTTCTGGTCTGATCAGTCATTCTTCTTAAATCAGATTGATCAACTGAAAGGAATGAAGGATGTTGTTTCCGTCACAGTGTGTTTGTTCAGTGTAAATCAGTGTGGTCACAGTGTAACTCTTGTTGTTATCTGACTGTTGTGTTGTTGGCGTGGGGCTTTAGATATCCTGCTGCCTGTAGACGGACGTGAGAGTGAAAGCATGAAAGAGTCAGCAGTGAACCAGACGTCACCATCAGACGATACATTACACACCCATTGCATCATGTTTATTACTCTAGTCACCTCCAGTAATCGGCCTCACACACTTCATCACACACACGAGCTGATTCATGACTGCTGTTTGTGTGTGTGATCTGTGTTTGTCAAATTGGGTTGATTTTAACCCAGCATTTTAGAGTGTGTCATTCAGATTGCCTTTAAAAGTCCAATTCAGTACTGTGAGGTAGAACAGGAATTATAATATGCAGAATTATAATTGAATTGAACTGACATGTTCTTCATACAGACACTGAAACTTCAGCAGATTTGATTTGTATCTGCTTTGGACCAGTTGAACGTCACGACTGAAAGATTAAAAGAGTCATGAACAAAAGATTACAATAATAATTAAAGAGGTAAAGTAATGTGAGCTGGTATAAGGAATATAATAAACCAGAGATTATAGAATTGAGACAATAATTCATATAGTTAATCTTGACACATAGAAAGATCAATCTATCTAGTTAGTTCTTTCTTTCTATCTATCCATCCAGACAGAAATGTATCTCAGATGAGTTGATGTGTGTTTTCCTCAAGTTTCACTGGTTTGTCCAGAACGGTCACTCTTCATGATTTGATCTCTGACTGTTGAATTGACTTATAATAGAATGCAGTCAATAATTTATATAGAAGATTTAATGTGGAGTTGCCAATAGATTAAAGACAGCATATGGAATGTATATTCTGACACTCTGAATGAAAATAAAAACTTCACTAACCATTTTATTACTGAAAGGTGTCCATAAATTATGAATTGAAATTTAAAAATTAGCAATGTGTAGTACTCCTGAAAAGAAGTATAATAAAGAAGAAGAATTAGAGAAGAATTAAAGAAGAATTAGAGAAGAGCGCTGCTGCGATGGATTCCTTGGTGTATTTATTATGAATGAATAATAAAAGCATATGTATATAACAATCTTTTTTTTTTGTCCAGTAATGACTGGCTGTAAACATAAGAGACTTCAAACATTTTCCATCACACAAAAAATGCACAGAACACTCTTTTTTACATTATGTACAAATAAGCAATAAAACATTATTTAGCAATATTTATAAAATAACATTTAATAATTTTATAATGAATTTGAGGGGAAATTGTTTAAAGCATAAACATAACTTGTATTAAGTATATGACAAATGCACCATTCCTTTTAAATAAAAAAAAAAACAAATGCAAATGATGATTTCATTGTGAATGTTACTATAATCTACAGGCATTTGAATGTTTGGAGGGCGGAATTACTCAAAAATTAAAATCATTAAATAAACATTAAATATGAAGTTGTCTGTAGTAGAGCATTTTCCAGTATAAATGTGAACAAAAGTTTTCCTTGTTTGACTTTGGATGAAGGACTGGATCATTCTGTAAAGTTACACAAACACATGTGTGTGTGATGATCGCTATGGGTTTGTGTCTGTTGATTCAGTTGAATGTGATGTGTCTGTAGTGGCTCTTTATTCTCCATCAGCTGATCCAGAGAAGGTCAGACTAACATCTAAACCTGAAAGTAAAACACAGACAGTTAAATGTGTGCAACATTATTGCATTATCCACTTTAGAACAACTAAAAGTGAGAGATTATAATATAGCACTGTGACACATGATTGTTAAAGCTGTTTTTAAACATTCAGATTTAGATTTTGCATCCAAATCACCATGAATGATGACCCTTGACCCTTATCTATAATCCTGTATGACTGTCCTTTTTTTGTCATTGGGTCAGTTTTATTTATGACAAAGAAAGAAGTGATAAATAGTTATTTATTAAATTAAATTAAATATTTAATTGTTAATATACTAAAAACTACTATATTAAATAAATAAATGAATCAAACTCTTATTAAACATGTTTATAGTGTGTAAGTCAACATTAGCAGGAAAGTAACCTCAAAAGAAGAAACTAAATTAACTTTCAATTAAAATATTAACAGTTTTAATCATCAATACTCACCAAACTGTCTCCAGTTTATAATGTGGATCATCCTCCAGATCAGAGAGCAGCTTCACTCCTGAGTCTCTTAGTTTATTCCATGACAGATCCAGTTCTCTCAGGTGTGAGGGGTTTGATCTCAGAGCTGAAGCCAGAGCAGCACAACCTTCATCTGTAACACCACAATCCCTCAACCTGTAGAGAACAATGACACTCTTCAGTCTCTCAGTTCAGGATCTACAGCTCAGATGAGCAGGAACTTCACAATCAGAAAGAGAGACTTAATCCACAGCACCATTAACAGGTCCAGTCTAAGGTTCAGACCCGCTTCTACATGCTGATTAAGAAGGTTTGTTTCAATGTCATTAAAAATGGAAGAATCTTAATTTTACCTCAAAATTCTCAACACAGCTGTATGATATAAGCACAGACGTCACATCTTTACATCATCCAATCATGTTTATATTATCATTAATATTGTAAAATTATGTCAAACTTTGGAAAGAATCTAATGAAGATTAAATCATCTTCAATAATCTGACAGGTCATTTTTTTAGTCTTTATTTGTTTTTAAATGGAGGATGTTGACACATTTATAAAATCTTACCTCAGTTTTTCCAGTTTACAGTGAGGATCCTTCAGTCCATCAGAGAGCAGCTTCACTCCTGAGTCTCTTATTTTATTCATTGACAGATCCAGTTCTCTCAGGGGTGAGGAGTTTGATCTCAGAGCTGAAGCCAGAGCAGCACAACCTTCATCTGTGACACCACAATCCCTCAACCTGTAGAGAACAATGACACTCTTCAGTCTCTCAGTTCAGGATCTACAGCTCAGATGAGCAGGAACTTCACAATCAGAAAGAGAGACTTAATCCATGACACCATTAACAGGTCCAGTCTAAGGTTCAGACCCACTTCTACATGCTGATTAAGAAGGTTTGTTTTAATGTCATTAAAAATGGAAGAATCTTAATTTTACCTCAAAATTCTCAACACAGCTGTATGATATAAGCACAGACGTCACATCTTTACATCATCCAATCATGTTTATATTATCATTAATATTGTAAAATTATGTCAAACTTTGGAAAGAATGTAATGAAGATTAAATCATCTTCAATAATCTGACAGGTCATTTTTTAGTCTTTAGTTTAAAAAAAATGGAGGATGTTGACACATTTATATAATCTTACCACAGTTTCTCCAGTTTACAGTGAGGATCCTTCAGTCCATCAGAGAGCAGCTTCACTCCTGAATTTCCTAGTTTATTTAATGACAGATCCAGTTCTCTCAGATGTGAGGGGTTTGATTTTAGAGCTAAAGCCAGAGCAGCACAACCTTCATCTGTAACACCACAATCAATCAACCTGTAGAGAACAATGACACTCTTCAGTCTCTCAGTTCAGGATCTTAAAGTAAATTGTCAGTCTCTACTGAACACTCAACTGTTTGAAAAAGGGATTTTTGATGATCTGTTGTTAAATTAGTACTAAGAGTTTTGAAAATGTACAACTTGCTTGTGAAAACTACACCAAAATCAATAACTAACACACATGAAAGAATTTGAAACAGTTTCAACTTATAAATATATTTAATGTCCAAAAAAGTATTAATTTTGTGAAAATCCATGTAATAAGTGTTATGACTGTATATTATCATTTAAATGGTCGTCTTGTTTGAGCTTGTTTGTTCGTCTTGGTTTAAATCTGCTTGATAGGAACATTTTTACTTTGTGGAAGCTTTGAGTTTCGTGAAAATAAAATATTTAAACTCAAATCAATATTTTGTGTCCAGTTATTTACTTATGTGGCAAGTAGGTGTACAATAGTCAAGCGCTTTATACAATACATATGATTTCAAAGCAGCTTTACAGTGATAACAATAATATGATTCAATAATTAATTAGTTTGTTTCAACTGTACAGCCGCTCTAGAATAAAATAGTGTCAGTGTTCATCTGGAGTCAGTTTAGTGATGGTTATTCTGTTGTAAAGATCATCAATAATTAAACTAGTTCATTTCATCTATAAAGCAGCTCTGTAGAAAACAGTGATGTCATCGTCCAGCTCAGTTCAGTTCTCATACAGTAATGTCAGTACAGGCAGATCAGTAATATTGTTAAATATTTACCTCTTAACCTGCGCGAGGAAGTGGTCGCACTGAAGCTTTCTTTGTTTAAATTAGCTCAAAATTATTGTCAGATGCAAGTAATTACCTTGACAAACCATACATCATTAAAAAGATCTAAGACTCAAGTTTAAATTTTTTACCTCTGTTTTTTTCTCAAAATCTTATAGTGACTGTAATTTGTTAATATGTGTGAGGAGTTATGAATATGAAAACCGGCGTCGTATCTTTTGATTGAAATATGAGCGCCACCCGCTCCCATCCCAAAAAAAGTCCTCTATGCTCGTCATGAAGACTCGCAACGAAACAACATCCCTCAGGGCTTTTAGTTCAAAAGTGTGCAGATGTGGAGAAATATTGATAGATTCTCATATGTCTGTGTCAAATTTCTATACAGAGAAGTATTATTTATTCAATCTTTCCCCAAAATGCGCAGATGTAATCATTATGAGCGCTGGATACTTATGAGGTGTTGTGTTTTCAGTTCATACTGGCGCTCTGTGCACATGTAGTCCATATATGCATGAAGAAGAGGAATACCATGTGACATTCCAGGAACTCCCTGACATAAACAAAGCTTCCAGAGATCGCTATAACATGCAGATAGACACGTTTGAAGACAATAAACACACAATCGCGATGTATGGTTTATCTGTGTTGTTCATGCCATGTTGGGTGTTTTCATAATATATTATATTTATAATGCAATGCTATTCGACATAGCTTTTATTATTGTACAGAATACTGTCAAATCTGTCTGATTTTTGACCCGAAGCCACATGAGATCACAGAAGGTTATTTAAAATACTTGACTTGTGATTTAAAGTAATTTTGGAGTAAAACATGGTTTTAATCTCATAAATTGTTGTGTATTGATGGTGTGCTAAGTTAACATGCTAGCTTGCCCTAAGATGCACCTGCCACCTGAACAAATACATTACTTTTATGAATAATTTTGAATAGTAAAACGTTTAGACTTGTCATCTTCAGATTTGAAATATAACATGGTCAGACTTGTGGCTTTAGCTGCAGGGCATTTCTAGATTTTATTTTCATAAAGATATTTCATACAAATACATTTCTAATAACTTTACAAAACTTTGAAGCTTATTATAGCTATTTTTTTCATGATGAAAATAATTAATTTTGACTTTACATAAACTGCCAAGTGTCTGCTTTCAAATGAGACCACACTTATACTTTTAGTGCAAAGGATTCGTGAACTGTATCTGTTTTAGTCTGGGTATGCCATTTCTTCGGATTTATTCAAATGCAGGGGTGCAGGTTAACAGGTTAAGTGTCCCCAACTAAGCAATCCAGAGGTGACAGTGGCAAGATCCCAAACTCCATCAGGAGACAGAATGGAGAAAAAACCTATTGAAGGTGTCATGATTCAGGCTGCATTACAGGTCAGAATCAGATTGTGGATCAGTACAATAAGCAGGATAATATACATTCAAACGGTTCTCATCACAAAATAAACCTGACAGGGTGATCAGGACCCCAAGCCTTGTATTAGTAATAAAAACTGTCAAAAACTTTGGAAATAATCTAATGAAGATTAAACAACAAATTATCTATCATGACAATTTGTGTCTTGTTTAGTTTGTGTGTATTTTGTTCATTATTGACCATATGAAGAAAATCGAAGAGGATGTTGAAATATTTATACAATCTTACCACAGTTTCTCCAGCTTACAGTGAGGATCCTTCAGTCCATCGGAGAGCAGCTTCACTCCTGAGTCTCCTAGTTTATTATGTGTCAGAATCAGTTCTCTCAGGTGTGAGGGGTTTGATCTCAGAGCTGAAGCCAGAGCAGCACAACCTTCATCTGTAACACCACAATCACTCAACCTGTAGAGAACAATGACACTCTTCAGTCTCTCAGATCAGGATCTACAGCTCAGATGAGCAGGAACTTCACAATCAGAAAGAGAGACTTAATCCACAGCACCATTAACAGGTCCAGTCTAAGGTTCAGACCCGCTTCTACATGCTGATTGAGAGGGTTAGTTTCAATATCATAAAAATTAAAGTTAATTAAATTTTAGGGATTTGTTTTAGGGATTTGTCATACATTTTTTGTGTGCTTCGTTAATTAAATTGAATCCTTTGTAAGTTATAATTTTGCAATGTAAGATTACAGTTAAAACCTTTAAATATTAAAGTAATTTATTCAATTCAGTAAATATATCCAATCACAGAAAAGGACATACATGCATCATTACATATTTTTCCACATCACTATAGAATATCTATACATCTGTGTTTGGTTATTTGTAAAACACAATCCAGAATCCTCTAAATACACACTACATTATACAAATTAATAAAAAGATATCATAAGGTATGACAAAAAATATATTAAACTAGGTGAGCGTATAATTCAGCAGCAAAAAGCAAAATCTTTGGTGGACAGTAACTTTATAAAATCTAAACATGTTTTATTAAATTACTATTTGTATTCTTATAAAAATACATGAAAAACAATTTATATTATTATATTTATATATGAATGTAAATAATTATATATATAGGCGTACACAAATAATATAAAATTAAAAGATTTAAATGTATTGTGCAGCTTTTTAATGGGGCAACAACATATGATAGATATGACAGTTAAAGATGGTGAACTAAAACCAGCAGAAATTATAGAATAAAATGTGTAAACTATAAATGTGATTTAGAGGCAGTAAAACATTCACATAAACATCATTAGAGGACAAATGGTCCTAATCATACAGCATCAATATATATAGAAAAAGACACTGTTAAAGACACTGTTGTTGTTGTTCTCTGTCACATTCAATCCTTTATTACGTCTCACACCCTGATGTCTACAATCATCAGCTCTCTCTCCCACACACACACACACACACACACACACACAAACCTCCTCAGCTGCTTTAGTAAGTGTGTCTCACACACTCTCCTGCTCATTGCCAGTAATGGGATTATGGGAAACCTTCCCCTTTTTGTTGCTTTGGTATGAAAGCACATGCTAAAATCATAAATGTGATCATGTTTTATGAGTGTAGTGATTGTTGTCAGTGTGACTTACTGAACTGATCTGGATTCTTTAACCACAGGCAGGAGCTTCTGAAGAACTTCATCTGCTGTATTTTGTGCTCCAATAAACTGCTTTAGATCAAAAACATCCATCTTCTGCTCTGATGTGAGCAACACATAAACCAGAGCTGACCACTGTGAAGAGGAGAGTTTGGTTTCTCCTATTTCTCCAGATTTCAGATAATGTTGGATCTCCTGCATCAGTGAATCATCACCCAGTTCATTCAGACAGTGGAACAGATTGATGGATCTCTCTGGAGAGCGAGTCTCCCTGATCTTCTGTTTGATGTACTGAACTGTTTTCTCTTTGTTGTAGGAGCAGCTTCCTGTCTGTGTCAGTAGTTCTCGTAAGAGAGTCTGATTGGACTCCAATGAGAGACCCAGAAGGAAACGCAGGAAAAGGTCCAGATGTCCATTCTTACTCTGTAACGCCTCATCCACAGCTCTCTGATGCAGCTCAGATAATGAATGATATTTCTTCCGGTTTAAAACCTTAGACAACAAACTTGGTTTGGTGATTTGGACAAACACATTTCTGTTCTTGTTTATGGAGTAAATGTGTGCATATAAAGCTGCTAGATGTTCCTGGATGCTCAGATGAACAAAGCAGAAGACTTTCCCCTGATACAAGCCCAACTCCTCTCTGAAGATCTGAGTGCACAATCCTGAGTACACTGATGCTTCTCTCACATCAATGCCACACTCTCTCAGGTCTTCCTCATAGAAGATCAGGTTGCCTTTCACAAGCTGCTGGAAAGCCAGTTTCCCCAGTTTGATTATCATGTCTTCATTTTTCTCTTTCTTCTCATAGTCCTTCTCTTGTTTGATGTTGGTCTGAATGATCAGGAAGTGTGTGTACATCTGAGTGAGAGTCTTGGGAATCTCTCCTCTCTTTGCTTTACTCAACATCTTCTCTAGAACAGTGGCTGAGATCCAGCAGAACACTGGGATGTGGCACATGATGTGGAGGCTCCTTGATGACTTCAGGTGTGTGATGATTGTATTGGCCAGACTCTGATCACTGATTCTCTTCCTGAAGTATTCCTCCTTCTGTGGCTCATTGAAGCCTCGTACCTCTGCCACTCGATGGACACACTCAGAGGGGATAAGATCAGCTGCTGCGGGTCTGGAGGTGATCCAGATGAGAGCAGAGGGAAGCAGATTCCCCTCAATGAGGTTCATCAGCAGCACGTCCACTGAGGCTGATTCAGATATATTACACAGTTTCACTTTGCTCTCAAAGTTCAGAGACAGACGACACTCATCCAGACCATCAAAGATGAACAACACTTTATATTCACCACTGGATATTTCCATTTGTTTTGTTTCAGGAAAAAAGACATGAAGAAGTTCTGAAAGACTGAGTGTTTTGTACTTCATCAAGTTGAGCTCTCTGAAAGGAAGTGGAAATATGAGCTGGACGTCCTGATTCTCTTTCCCTTCAGCCCAGTCCACAATGAACTTCTGCACAGAGACTGTTTTTCCAATGCCAGCGACTCCCTTTGTCAGCACAGTTCTGATGGGTTTGTCTTGTCCAGGTAAAGGTCTAAAGATGTCTTTGCATTTGATTGGTGTGTCCTCTGTTGCTGCTCTCCTGGATTGTGTCTCAATCTGTCTCACCTCATGCTCATTATTGATCTCTCCACTTTCACTCTCTGTGATGTAGAGCTCTGTGTAGATCTCATTCAGGAGTGTTGGGTTTCCCTGCTTTGCTGTTCCTTCATACAGACGCTGAAACTTCTTCAGCAGATTTGATTTAAACGTGCTTTGGAAAATAACAGAATACAACACTAATTAAAGAGGTAAATAGTAGTAAAATAAATTAACACTAGTTAATCAAATAATTACACAATATCATTCAAGTAACAGTGCTGTTGGTATGAAGAGGAGCACAAGCTCCTTTTTAAGGAACAAAATTTAATGCTGTAAAATAAGAATTTAACAAAATGACCATCTCCAGTGTTCTTTGTTCTAGTTTACTAATGAACTATGAACGATGGATAACTACTGGGGTCACAAGCTGTTTTATTGACATCTTTCCACTGATTCAGCAATTATATAAGATACACATGGTGAGTCTTTCTAGACAGAAATATTGTACCTCAGATCAGTTGATGGGTTTCTTTCCTCAAATGTTACCGGCTCTCTCATAGACTGGTCACTCTTCATGGACACACATCTGGGCTTCTGTGGGTTTGGTCTTTGCCTGTTGAGGGAGACACAAAATGTGTAGTGATAGGACCTTCAGAATAAGATTGAGAAGCACTAATCTAGCTTATAGGTGTGTTCGACTTCAGCCTTGCTGATTGGTGAGATTTCAGACATTTACAAGTAGCAACCAGAACTGCTTATTACAGCGTCTGTATCTACAAGAATAAAATTAACATAAGTAGTTACTATGTAAATACCAATAAAGAGATATCTAGACATCAGCCTTACTGATTGGTGAGATTTGCTAGTTAAAAACAGCCAAAGTCAGACAAATTCTGCTTAGTGTCACACTTGGACAGTTTTTGCTTTCATTACCGCAGATTCAGTGAATTAGATGTAATATTTATCAAATAAACATTTCAGACATTTACAAGGGTAACACTTTATAATAACATTCAGTTATAAGTCATTATAAGTTATTAGTTAATGATGAACTAATGATTTACAAAACATGACAATACATTCATAAATTATTAATAAGTGATATGCTAACATTTGATGAATGTTTTGTTGATTCAGTTGTAAGTCATTTATAAATTATTAGTTAATACATTCATAAATTATTAATAAGTGGTAGGTATATTCATATATATGATTGATGAATAGTTGTAAATTACTTGTATACATGTACACGCAATGTAAAAACGGTAAGAAAGATCTACAAATGATGCATAACACATTTATGATGAAGGGTTTACACTTTAGATTAGGGGATTCGGAAAGTGTTGTGAATGATTTATTCATGCGTTTACACATCATCTATAGCAGGTGTTGAACAGTGCAGTGTGTACTACAGTGTAAGTGCTCACTGGTGAGGGTATAGACTGCTGTCTTCTGTCTTTAACCGCTGTGCAGCTGATGTGATCTTCAGTGGAAGGTGGAACTGGTTCACATTATCACTAGATCAAATTATTTATTAAAACCACTGGAAGCCCCTGACTGTAAGCATTTATAAATGTGTATCCCCTTGAAAACCAGTGCTGTTTTAGCATCATGCATGTTTGTGCTTTTGAACACAGACCAGCTTATACTGATCATTTACTAATGGTCTGTTCATAATTTGTTCAAGATTAACTATTGTTTATTGAGATGATACTAAAACAAGTTTGACATAAATACTTCAATGATTTATAAGTGATAAATAGTGTATCAACTAATAACTCATCAACCATCTACTATTGATCTGTTTGATTTATTTCATGATTTACACATTTTAAGATAACTTACAGCACATTTGTAAATCGTAAACATACCACTTTCTAATAAGTTATATTTGTTTTGTAAATTATTAGTTAATCATTAACTAATAACTAATAATATTCAGTTCAGTTGTGAAACTCTAAGGTATCGCTGCAACACGGTCTCACTCCTATTCGTCACATATTGACACTTGGTCAGTTCCCTTCAACGTCACTTTTTAACGCACAGGTACTGTAACATTAGTCCACTGAGAGGCAAGTTTCAGAACCCAAGTGCTTGACTAGACTACTTGATTTGACTTGACATAACATGAACAGACTTGACATGAACTAGACTAATGCAGCGACAAACTCACAAACCAATGGCTTACAACATTCATTCATTCAGACCAAGACACACGGCAAACATGGGCCCGCACCTGCATTGGCACATCAACTGCCTCGAGTTGCTTGCAGTACATCTCGCTCTGAGCCGCCTCAAAAGGCTGCTACGGGGCAAAGATGTACTGGTCCGCACGGACAACACTGCGACCGTTGCGTATATCAACCGACAGGGTGGTCTGCGCTCCCGTCGCATGTCGCAACTCGCCCGCCATCTCCTCCTTTGGAGTCAGAAGTGTCTGAGGTCGCTTCGGGCCATTCATGTCCCTGGTGTGAGCAACCGTGTGGCCGACGAGCTTTCACGAGCTGCCCTCCCAGGGGAATGGCGACTCCACCCCCAGGTGGTTCAGCTGATTTGGAGACAGTTCGGGGCGGCACAGGTCGACCTGTTTGCCTCCCCAGAAACGTCCCATTGCCAGTGGTTCTATTCGCTGACCGAGGGTACACTCGGCACGGATGCACTTGCGCACAGCCGGCCCCAGGGGCTGCGCAAATATGCGTTTCCCCCAGTGAGCCTACTCGCACAGACTCTGTGCAAGTTCAGGGACGAAAAGGAGCAGGTCCTGTTGGTGGCGCCTTACTGGCCCAGCCGGACCTGGTTCCCAGAACTTACGCTCCTGGCGACAGCCCCTCCTTGGCTGATTCCTCTGAGGAAGGACCTTCTGACTCAGAGACAGGGCACCCTGTGGCACCTGCGTCCAGATCTGTGGAAGCTTCATGTCTGGCCCCTGGACGGGACGCGGAGGTTCTAGGTGACTTACCCCAAGAGGTAGTTAACACCATCACTTCGGCACGAGCACCGTCTACAAGACAGGCTTATGCTTTGAAGTGGAACCTGTTCGTCGAGTGGTGTTCTTCTCGCCGAGAAGACCCCTGAAGGTGTTCGATCGCGCCGGTGCTTTCCTTCCTGCAACGAGGGTTGGAGCGTAGACTGTCGCCCTCCACCCTCAAGGTCTATGTTGCTGCAATTTCCGCCTATCACGATCACGTAGAAGGTAAGACAGTTGGGAAGCACGACCTGGCCGTCAGGTTCCTCAGGGGGGTGAGACGGTTAAATCCTCCTCAACCCCCCTCCATACCCTCTTGGGATCTTGCTCTGGTGCTCCGAGCACTCCAGAATGCCCCATTTGAGCCTTTGCGGTCAGCAGAGCTAAAGATTCTGTCTATGAAGACTTGGTGCTGCTGGCCGCACTGGCCTCCATCAAGAGGGTAGGGGACCTGCAGGCATTTTCGGTCGACGAATTGTGCCTAGAGTTCGGGCCGGGTGATACCCACGTGGTACTGAGACCCCGGCCTGGCTATGTGCCCAAGGTTCCTACCACTCCCTTCAGGGACCAGGTGGTGAACCTGCAAGCGCTGCCCCCGGAGGAGGCAGACCCAGCCCTAGCTTTGCTCTGTCCCGTTCGCGCTCTGCGGATCTACGTGGATAGAACTCAAAGCTTCAGGACCTCAGATCAGCTCTTTGTCTGTCATGGAGGCCAGCAGAAGGGAAAGGCTGTCTCCAAGCAGAGGATGGCCCACTGGATAGTGGAAGCCATCACCTTGGCTTACCAAGCACAAGGTGTGCCCTGTCCGCTCAGGGTGCGAGCACACTCTACTAGAAGTGTTGCATCCTCCTGGGCGCTGGCACATGGCGCCTCGCTGTCAGACATCTGTAGAGCTGCGAGCTGGGCGATACCCAACACGTTCGCTAGATTCTATAGTCTACGTGTAGAGCCAGTATCCTCCTGTGTTCTCACCTCAAACGGGTAGAAGCACTGAGAGGCCCTGGCTCTTGTCGGCTTGCTGCGCTATGGCGCTTTATTCTCCAGAAGTAAACTCTGTTGAGTCCTCCATCTCCCTCGGTGCCGGACGTGGCGGAACGTCTGGCATCAGGCCCCTTGCCGCTGAATCCTTGAGAACCGGTACTGGGCTGGGGATATATGAGTGACCCTGCGGGGATCCCATATATTTTTTCCACGGTTGCTCCTACGGGAAGCCCGTGTCTTTCCCTTGGGAGAGCCTTCCCGTCTGGGACTGAGCCCCCTCTCTCCATTGCGGGCTACGGCTCAGCATTCTACTCCACATAACTCCTTCGGGGTACGATGTGGGCTCCGCAGCGTTCCCTTCTCTAGGGCACACTTTCCCAGTGTTATCCAATAGTCACTGAACGGGTCATGCGGAACAGCAGTGATGGACTTCTCTGTGTGAGCCCCGTCTCATCAGGTAAGAGAGCTGGAGGCTCACACGGGGCACTGGACGGGGGCAGAGGCCATGGCGCTTCGGTAGGGATTCCTATTCGTTGGTACTCCGACGTGGCGTTGAGAGTGACCGACTGAATGGGAACATCTCGGTTACGTATGTAACCCTCGTTCCCTGAAGGAGGGAACGGAGACGCCACGTCCCGTCGCCATGCCCTCTGCACCCTGCTGGGGTGCCAGTCTACCTACTCGGCTCCTCAGCAAAATGCTAACTTGATGCAAACACCTGTGTCTCATTTATACCCGCGCTGCGTGGCATGAGCACCTGGTGCAATCATTGCATGCCAATGTGCATTGGCTCGTTTAGTTTCACTCGAAGTAGATTGGCTCTCGCGAGTGAGATTCCTATTCGTCGGTACTCCGACGTGGCGTCTACGTTCCCTCCTTCAGAGAACGAGGGTTACATACGTAACCGAGACGTTGTCATGACTGAAATAACTGAATAAACAAAACATTTATAAATTGTTTGCATATCACTTATTAATCATTTATGAATTTATATTGTACCTCGGAACACCGAAAGTGTATTTTTTTCCCTTAAGATGTATTATGTGGTCCATAGACCGGTCACTCTTCATGGACACACAGCTGGACTCCGGTGATTTCGATCTCTCCCTGTGGAATTGGCATTATTAGATTAGATTAGATTAGATTAATTTATTTGTAAGGGGACAATGCAATTTCATAAAACACATGAACAAACATGAGTAAAAAAGCCAGAATTAGCCAAGAGGCTATTTTTCATCTGTAGTCCCCTAGCCAAGATATTAAAAGAGCAATAAAATATGACACAGATATACATAGTTAATAAGAACACAATACAAATCCAAGAAACATTACTTACAAATAACAAATACACAAAATACACTGCTAAAACCACCATGAAAGACACAAGACATACAGCCTATAAAAACAAGTACAAAACAAACTGTTTACAGTGAGACACAACTGGTTCAAGTCTTTAGTGTTGACAGATACACGTATCAATCAGCCATTGTTTTAACTGTTTAGTAAAAGCCTTATAAGTAGGTACCTGTCTAATATTACAGCAAAGATAATAGAATAGACACAAGAATTTATATGATAGATTTTAGAGAAACCTCACAAAGAGAAATCTATCTATCTATCTAAACAGAAATGTTGTACCTCGGAACACCGAATATGTCTTTTTTTCCCTTAAGATTTATTATTTGGTCCATAGACCGGTCACTCTTCATGGACACACAGCTGGGCTCTGGTGATTTCGATCTCTCCCTGTGGAATTACATGAGAATGTTCATGTAAAGGATACTTAGATAAATATTTTCATAAATATGCCTATTAATAGAGCAGGGATATTAGAATAGAGACAATAATTCTTGGTAACACTTTATAATAACTGCACGCTATGAATCATTGGTTAAGCATTAGTAAACAGACAATCCATCATTTATAAAGCATTAATAGGCAGTTTATAAATACAGCTATAAAGTCTTGATTTATAAGCATATAAGCAACATGTGTATTAATTTTTTATTGTGTATTAATTTTTAACATGTGTATTATTCATTATTAATTATCCATTTATCATTTAAAAGAAAAAGTATTACATTATTTACAGACCAGTTATTTAGGAGTTGTCAGTGTTTCTTAAGATCATTTAGAAAGTGTAAGTAAACAATTAATAAACTATTTAAATGTACATTTATACATCTTATGGTAACACTTTATTTTGATGGTCCCTTTTGAACATTCTGTTGACTTTAAGTAACTTTGCCTCTACATGTCGACTAACTCTCATTAGAGTATTAGTAGACTGTCTGCTTAATATCTGCTAACTCTTGATTGTGATGCTCCCCAACAGACACTCTACTCCAGTAACTTTGCAACTACATGTCAACTTATTCTAACCCTAACCCTACCAGTCTACTAATACTCTACTCTAATGAGAGTTAGTAGACATGTAGGTGTAACGTTACTTATAGTCAACAGAATGTGTCAAAGGGACCATCAAAATAAAGTGAAACCCATCTTATTATTTAGACATATAGTAATAGTTACTGAGTGTGTATTCCTACTGTAATTCATGATTATTTCAGGTAGTTATAAAACATTTAGTAGTTGTCTAACTATTTCTGTGAGCTCATCTAAAGTGAGGAATATTTATGCCTCGTAAAGCTTTTACAGGAGATTTAAAGGCTCAGTTCTCTTCCAAACAGAAAAAGGACACAAACACAACACAGAGTCATACAGAACATAGACATATTTATTTCAAGATGCAAAAAAAATTAAACTGTACAACTGGTAACTTGATATAAAATGAAAAATTAACCTCTTCAGTGTCATAGAAAATAATTCCTGTACACCTCCAGAAAACATAACATGAATCTAAGCCTCTGCAATCTGATATTAAAATGTAAATATTGCTGAAATTTGTTTTACTAGTGCCAACACTGGATTACAGGAGTGCCAAAATACAACAAATAACATTTGTGCAAACCAATAATAATAAAATAACATATTTCACTGCGTCAAAACTAACTCAGCACTAACATTAGAGAACAGCAGTGCAGAAGAGAACTGAGCCTTTAAATCTTTACGAGGCATAAATATTCCTCACTTTAGATGAACTCACAGAAATAGTTAGACAACTACTAAACTACCTGAATCAATCATAATTGGAATACATGTTAATATACATGTTATTAACACACAGAGTAACTATTTGTCACGGTGCTGTGCAGGCAGGAAGACGAAGACAGGCAGATGCAATTCCAAACGTAGTTTCATCTCAAATAAAGGCAAGACGGGCACCAGCACAACACACTTAAACATAACGGTTACCGGACAAAGACTGAGTAAACTAGGGGAACTTAAATAGCTAACAAACGAGGGTAATTCATGGAACACAGCAGGGACAAAATGAACTAATAACGAAGGGTGACAGACAAATAGACAGACATGTGACACTATTACTATATGTCTAAATATTAGGATGCATCAATGTACATTTAAATAGTTTATTAATCGCTTACTTAAACTTTCTAAATGATCTTATGAACCACTGACAACTCCTAAATAATGGGTTTGTAAATAATATAATACATAATTTAGAAATGATAAATTGATCATTAATAAAGTATGAAAATACAATATTAAACAAATATAATAAAGCATTTCAAGCTGCATTTATAAACTGCTTATTAATGTCTATTAATGCTTTATAAATGATGAATTGTCTATTTACTAATGCTTAACCAATGATTCATAGCGTGCAGTTATTATAAAGTGTTACCGAATTCTTATAGTCAATTTAACATGTATATAAACCTCACAATCATGTCTAGGCGAAGCTTTAGAAACGCTGAAGAGTGTTGACGTCGCACAAGGATAGGTTACTCTGTGTACAGAGACTCTCCTGGCAAACACTCACACATGTCAAATACATTAAGATCATATGAAGATTGAAGTACCTGCATCCTGGAGAAGAATCTCCGTCTCTGAATGTGTGTGTGTCGTCCATGATTCATTCAGTCTTCATGAGCTGCTCGGGTTAGTCTGAGGAGTCAGAATTTCATTTGCAATTGACATGAAGTTGTTGTAACTTGTAGTGAAGTTGAAGTTGAAGCTGAAGTTGTTGTAACTTGTTTACAAAGAATAAAACATTTCCCCCATTTGTTTGCCCTTTATGTTCCAATAAAATAATTAAAATGAATGTAATACATGCAAAATGGAGGTCAGGTTTTTTTTATAAAATCTCTCAAGTAAATTTGTTGAACTAAATAAATGCATGTTTTGTACTTATACAGCCCTGATGTTTCCCTGGTGGTGAGGAAGGTTGTGACAATATAACTAATTTATATAAAAGATTGCGACACTAAGCAAAAATTACAACAAAAATATTACATATGCAAATAATTTTTACATGCTTATATTTAGATAATTCAAATATGTAAACTTCAATATTTCATGTTTAACTATTTTTTAGTTGTAATTTAAGCACATGAAAAGACAATTCATGTTTCATTAAGTACTTGATGTTTAGGTTTTTACAATATATTTAATACAAGAAAGCATTCAAGGTTATTTTAGTTGATGAGGAAGTAACTCAAAATCAGCTCACCTGACTAAAGCTCACTCACCTTGATCAGAAACGCAGGTCACCGCAGGTTCCCAACATGTTTATGATTCCCATAATGTGCTGTATATTCCTGCAGATGTAACTAGAAATATTAAACACTTTAATGATCGAGTTTTCTGAGTTAAACAATCGTTTTAATGCCCTGGTGTAAAATGGTGCACCGAGAAACTCTGAAAATACTTTCTCTTCTGACAGATGTTGCCATTCCTGTTTGGTGAGAAAACTAGAGCTCATGTCATCTAGTTCATAAACAGCTCAGTTATGAGAGAGACCTCACTCGTTTTGAACAGTTATCCTTTAAAGATTTTATGATTAAGGGTTGGCATTTTTTTTTATAAAGGCAGGATTGAGGGTAGGCGGTTATTAGCATTATTTTTTTTTATCATTTATCATTTAAGTAGCACATCAAGTTGTCATTACACAGTGATTTCAGGGAGTTAATTCTGTACATCCCATAATTTTTAAAGTTGGATTTACTCTTGCAGATGTGAATTACGAAGGAAATTAAGTGAGAAAAATAGCAGAATAGCTTGCTAATTACTACTTCACTGATTGCTTTGCGTGATTCTCTGCCCTGCAGCCGATCCTTAAGGTTTCATTGGTCATGTCAAACACACTAATGACTGTCTACACCAAACACTGAACCCTAAACCTACCTGTCATTATATTTATGGGCCATACTCGAAAAACACTTTCTGAAACTTGTTTGAATCCTAAAGGAGTGTATTTGGCACAGAAATACTCCGTCATACGAAATGTTGTCCATGTTTATCATGAGAATCAGCTCTTTAACAGATTAAATAAGTCAGAATGCATGAAATAGCATTAGCCCCCCCTTTAAGCATTTACCGTATCTAAGGGGAAATGTAGCAGAGGGTTGATCTGCCGGTCTCTTCAAAGGCGAACGCCAATTGATTACACACAACGACTCTGTTATTTTGGTGGTTTGCTTGTCAATGTGAGTACAAGACTCTTTTAATTTAATGGTAGACATTTTTTTAATTTGCCTAAAACATATGGAGCTAATCCTATATGTTTTGTCTCCCGCTTCTTGATTCTCGCACCGCCTGAGCTGACATAGGCCTGCGTCCAAAAACCTTGGCAGTGACTTGTTGCCTCGCTGCCTTATCAGGCAATGACTTGTAAGGCAACATTTGGTTTGTGAGGGGGGTGAATTTTTTTATAACTCATCCATTTAAATTATATTAAGCCTTATGGTGCGTTCACACCAGACGTGAATGAAGTGATAAGTCAAGTCACCTTTATTTATATAGCGCTTTTTACAATGCAGATTGTCTCAAAGCAGCTTCACAGTGTTAAACAGGAAAATAATGAACAGAATTTGATTCAGCTGTACAGCCGCTCTGGAGAAAACGCTGATGTCATCAGCTCATTTCAATTATCATATACACTCACCTAAAGGATTATTAGGAACACCATACTAATACTGTGTTTGACCCCCTTTCGCCTTCAGAACTGCCTTAATTCTACGTGGCATTGATTCAACAAGGTGCTGAAAGCATTCTTTAGAAATGTTGGCCCATATTGATAGGATAGCATCTTGCAGTTGATGGAGATTTGTGGGATGCACATCCAGGGCACGAAGCTCCCGTTCCACCACATCCCAAAGATGCTCTATTGGGTTGAGATCTGGTGACTGTGGGGGCCATTTTAGTACAGTGAACTCATTGTCATGTTCAAGAAACCAATTTGAAATGATTGGAGCTTTGTGACATGGTGCATTATCCTGCTGGAAGTAGCCATCAGAGGATGGGTACATGGTGGTCATAAAGGGATGGACATGGTCAGAAACAATGCTCAGGTAGGCCGTGGCATTTAAACGATGCCCAGTTGGCACTAAGTGGCCTAAAGTGTGCCAAGAAAACATCCCCCACACCATTACACCACCACCACCAGCCTGCACAGTGGTAACAAGGCATGATGGATCCATGTTCTCATTCTGTTTACGACAAATTCTGACTCTACCATCTGAATGTCTCAACAGAAATCGAGACTCATCAGACCAGGCAACATTTTCCCAGTCTTCAACTGTCCAATTTTGGTGAGCTTGTGCAAATTGTAGCCTCTTTTTCCTATTTGTAGTGGAGATGAGTGGTACCCGGTGGGGTCTTCTGCTGTTGTAGCCCATCCGCCTCAAGGTTGTGCGTGTTGTGGCTTCACAAATGCTTTGCTGCATACCTCGGTTGTAACGAGTGGTTATTTCAGTCAAAGTTGCTCTTCTATCAGCTTGAATCAGTCGGCCCATTCTCCTCTGACCTCTAGCATCAACAAGGCATTTTGGCCCACAGGACTGCCGCATACTGGATGTTTTTCCCTTTTCACACCATTCTTTGTAAACTCTAGAAATGGTTGTGCGTGAAAATCCCAGTAACTGAGCAGATTGTGAAATACTCAGACCGGCCCGTCTGGCACCAACAACCATGCCACGCTCAAAATTGCTTAAATCACCTTTCTTTCCCATTCTGACATTCAGCTTGGAGTTCAGGAGATTGTCTTGACCAGGACCACACCCCTAAATGCATTGAAGCAACTGCCATGTGATTGGTTGATTAGATAATTTCATTAATGAGAAATTGAACAGGTGTTCCTAATAATCCTTTAGGTGAGTGTATATTCAAGTAATGTAGTTGATATAGTTAATTAAGTTTAGTAATTAAATTTATTTGGATATTTATTTGAAAATGTAGTGTCCCCAACTGAGCAAGCCAAGCCAAAGGCCTTAAGCGCGAGTGACTTACATGTTAAGTCAATGCAAAGACGCGAATAGACATTCTGCGGCACGATTCGCGTGAATGAGGCGGCGCGAATGACGCGAATTGAGCGTTTGACGGGCAAAACGCGAGATTCGCACGTATCGCGCAAGTTCAAAAATCTGAACTTTGGCGGATATTCGTGCCGCGTTAACCAATCAGGAGCTTGCTCTAATAGTGACAACAATGACACAATCATATGTGGATACCCGGAGCTGTACGATACATCTTCGTACTTTATAGAAACAGGGATCTTGCTTGGAAGAAAGTGAGTGAGGAGGTCGGACAACCTGGTAAGTTGTAAAAAACGCTCTTTACTCAATTTGAGCTATAGTGAAGCCGGCAAATTGAGCTTATTCGCCGTATTTTAAAACAATCCATGTCAGCCATTTCGCAACAAAACGAGCCGCCTGGCAGAAGCCCCTCCCATGACGCGAATTCGCGTCTGTTGTGAAGTGAATGTCACGCGCGAATGAAGCGAGTAAACTCAAAATGTTCAAGCGTCCAACTACGCGTGAATAGCGCGATTTATTCGCTTCATTCGCGTCTGGTGTGAACGCATACTTAAAGTTCTGCATAATTAAGGGGCGTGGCCACTTTGAGTGACAGGTGGATTGCCACTGTGGTCGAGCTAGGTGGGCGTGGTTTCAGCAACCAGTCACCTCAGCTCCGCCCACGTCCCACCTCTTTGCCCATTTTCCGTTATCCGGGAGTAACGCTGCCAAGATGGCGACGGCTGGCTTTAGGTTTCAAAAAATGCTCTTCGGAAACCTACGGGTGACGTCACGGACACTACGTCCATATTGTTTTACACTCTATGGTTCATTTACATCAAAACAGTTTCAGAGTCGCCTTTGATACTAGGGGCTGAGGTGGGTCTTCATAAAGTCTTCAATACTGTAAATGCTATAACAAGCGTATTAATGATCATCTTAAGGCTAACATAAATGGCGACACTGCCTAATGTGATTATTAATCTTCATAAGGCTCTGATGTCATTAATAAATGTGAGCGCGCACGTCTCCGAGCCTGAAGGTGGCGCTGTTGTGCGTTCAGCCTCACACACATTCATGCCAAACGACACTACTGATCAATCATGAGTGTGTACTGTACGTGTTTATACTGTAATGTGTTGTGTACGGGTGTATGAATGCATATTTCATCTCCTCTGAATCTGAATGAGCTCCTGCAATAATAAAGCAGACATTTCAAAATAAGAGTCCCGCTGTATTTCAGGCTCGTTTATTAAATAAAAGTCACGCCGCGTGTCCGATTTACACCCGGTTATTATTCGGTTACACAAACTGTGTGTGATTTCATTTAATTTCCATTTAATTTAAACTAACCATAAAAACATCTCTTTACTTGAAATAAATGTTAACTGACATAAAATAAAATAAACAGGGTTTTTTTCATTTAGTTGAAATTAACCTGATGTACCAAACAAATTTTTTTATTTATTTACAAAAACTAAAAAAAAATGAGAAAACAACAGAATTACTAAAGCTTTTAACTAAAATTAAAATGAAAGCAGAATTAAAATGAATTCAAAATATTAACAAAAACTGTGTAGTATCTCAGTGACACTAATAACACTATATGGCCAATCCGTTTATTACAGTGTGTTCAATATATAAATGCAGAAATAGTTAGTTGCGCCCCTAAAGTTTCTAAATGCGTGCCTAAATTTTAGGAGCACAGGTGCCCCTTGGGAAAAAAGGATCAAGCCCTGCTTTACACAGAATTTTGAGCAGACACAGAGCCGCTTTAGAGCAGCCGTAACTCGGCTGTGTAAAGATGCCATAATAATAAAACACCCGACAGTGGAAAGTACCTAGAACGTTCTTATTTGGTTCCCAAAAATAACCAAATGGGAACCATATGGGAACGTTAGGGGAACATTCTGTGTTTGCTGAACCTTTTTCCCTACTATAAACTGAAACCCACACCAGAACTTTTAACAGCATTTAATTAAATTGAAAATGTGTGTTATTTACTTCATATGTTGTTTAAAAGCATTGATTTGGCAAATGCTTTCATCCAAAGCCACTTACATGACATTCAAGGCATACATTTGAATTATGATCCTGGTGTTTCTGCAACTGTTTGAGCGACAGGAATATATTGCCATCAAGACCTTTCAGCGCAAACTTGTCCCCAAATTATAGTTACATATTATTTATTCTTCTTAAATGATTTTATGTGAAGCATTGTGAATTAACACTGTATAAAATGTGTAATATTAATAGAATTGCAGTTCTCTGTGTCCTGTAGGGGGCAGCACATAAACGTGTGTTTGTTACACTGCCACAAGAGGGAGCAATTCCCTTTAAATGTTTCTGCATGAGTGCATGAACATGCATGGACTACATGAGTATATATAACAAAATACAACTGTGCAGCATATTTATTGCCCGAGCACCGATGGTGTGAGGACCTTATTGGAATTGCTCAGCCTATTATTATTATTCTCCCGAATGAATCGCATTGTTGAGGGCCAGGTATGAAATTCGGTACACATGTAACAGCCCAATGCCTACAAAAAAGTCTCCTGGTACGAAATCTGAAAACCAACAGGAAGTCAGATATTTAGATTTTTCTTTGCAAAATTGTTGCAAAATTTTGCCATTTCCAGACGTTGTACTTTAACGAACTCCTCCTAGAGATTTAATCAGATCATCATCATATTTGGTCGGTCTAATCACAAGGCCTGGGTGATGTTAAATTGTGAAGATCTTGAGTTTTCGCTGAAGGGCGTGTCCGTGACGACCTCACAAAGTCTGATGTTTCACCATAAAACAGGAAGTTGTTGTAACTCAGGCATACAATGTCCGATCTGCCCCAAACTTCACATGTTTGATAAGAGTCCTGGCCTGAACACATCTACATGACAATATTCAGTGACAGTCATAGAGCCACCTGCTGGCAACAGGAAGTGTGGCACATATAAGTGACGTTGCCATATTTCTCCTATATTTACCGGCTTAAATGCATGTCGCCCACTATTGGCGGTGCTCCCGTATGCGAGGGCCCGTCATCGCTGCTTGCAGCTTTAATTTCCTTTATTTTTTGAGATGATGTGATACTGCTATTTTCAGAGCTCAACCTCTCAGGTCCACAAAACAAATGCAAAAAGATTAATTGAAAGTAAAAAAGTAAAAAAATCACTGACTGGTCATTTGCATAAAGAAGCTTTCTCATGTAACAGATGGTGTCTGAAATAAATCCCTACGGTCTCCGTGTCTCTCGAGGCATTTGACTGTGTTTGTGTGTTTGTGTCGGTAAACGTCTTCAGAATAACAGCAGATTTTCCAGAAAAAACATGCACCGCATCCAACACACACCATCCTCCTCCACTGCAGTGTGTGTGTGTTAGGGAGAGAGCTCTGCAGGTCAAAGGTCACGATGGGACTGAAGCAGGACGTGGGAATGAGGCGACAGGAAGAGGAGGCAGTTCCTCTCCATGTTTATCTGCCCTGAAAACAGCAGAAATTAAGAAAAGAACAGATGGAGGGATGTTCCCTTTACAGCGAGGATTATTATTATAATGTGACACTGCACGAAAGTATGACCAGAGAACACGATCACATATTCCTGACATGATGATTGCAAACAGTGCAACTGACCTGCTCTTAATCCACTTCATCATGTGAGCTGCTTCAGTAAAAGAGAAGCTCCTGCGTAAATACACATCCATATGCTTTCATCTGTGTGTGTGTGTGTGTGTGTGTGTGTTTGAGTGTGTGTGTGTGTGTTAGAGTGTGTGTGTGTGTGTATGAGTGTGAGCTGCTTCAGTAAAAGAGAAGCTCCTGCGTAAATACACATCCATATGCTTCCATCTGTGTGTGTGTGTGTGTGTGTGTGTGTGTGTGTGTGTGTGTGTGTGTGTTT
>CM077209.1:1087602-1095873 GCA_039654625.1 Rhinogobio ventralis
ATTTTAACTTTTGGGTGAACTATCCCTTTAAGAACATGTTTAAAAACTTGATATGCAGGGCAGTGGCATGGAAAAAAACGCAAGGTCTAGAGATACGTTTATATTTTGGGAAGTTTAACTTTTAATTTACGGCTGAAATGGAAAAAACAAGGTCTACTCTAGATATGCATTTTACTTTTTGAACTTTATTTAACTTGAGCACTGAGTTTTTAGAGCGTAATGTCATGTTGCAGAAGACGTGACCCGTGCTCAACGGTCAAAGACATCCATCTAGTGCGTGTTTACAGAAAAACAATGAAAAAGCTGCAGTGGAATGCAAAAACACGTCCCCTTATGGCACAGCATGTTTACATAGAGCCGCAGTTCAAATACAGCGCTGATGGAAGAGCAACACGTGTGTTCATGAGGAACTACCACTGGACTCCCACTGGATTTGTTTGTGTCCGAGAGTGGCAGTACAAGCTGAAGGAAACGAGAGAGATGGTTCTGGGCTCTGGACAGGAAGCGAAACGGCTGCTTTATGTCAAAGGTGCCGAGTATTTTTACTGAGAGCGTGAGAGCCGTCAGAGAGAGAGACGTTACACACACACACAGTTGTGTGACTGCACTGTGATCTCCATACATGTGCAGCTACAACTTTGAACAAATTAATTTCTTTAAAAGGATCATAACACAGTTAAATCTCATGTTAATCTTGAGTATCTATAGAGTAGTGTTGATCCTTCATATCTCCCAAGAGTCTTTAGTTTATCAGATTTATAAAAGACAGATACACTGTACCGATTCTTTCAGAAAACAGCCGAGCTTGTGGAGGCGTGCAGTGGGCGGAGCTAAAGAGTCACACACTATACGTTGGTGTTGTTTACATTATATGCACTTACACTGCCAACAAAACACACACATTTGATGCAGTTTCACTCTCCGCCTGCGGTTTCCACTCATGAGCGGGAACAAACACACACACTTGCAGAACTCCGGAAACACAAACTGCATCCACTGTTCCCTTAACGCTGGGTTATTTGGGAAGCTGAACAAGGTGATCTTTCCCTCACACCAGAAACACACTTCTTTAGTGACATTGTTGATCTCGTGTCTAAAAACACAACGGCAGCGCCGCCGACGGCTCCCGTAACCTGAACGAAGCTCGCTGATGGACGCGCTCTCGCTCTGTGTGTGTGTGTGTGCGCGCTCAAGCAGGAGAAGTGCCCATATAAGGAATTCCGCCCTTTATGACGTCATACAGGGCCATACTCGGAAAACACTTTCCGAAACGTGTTTGAATCCTGAAGGAGTGTATTTGGCACAGAAATACTGCATCAAACGTCCAACTCGTGTTTTGAACTGTTGTCTATGTTTAGCATGAGAATCAACTCTTTAACAGTGTAAATAAGGCAGAATGCAGGAAATAGCATTAGACCCCCCCCTCTCTTTAACAAATGACATCTAGAGAAGTATGGAAGCATAAACATTCGTTTAAGTTATCAAGAAACTAATTCAGTTGGAATCTGTGTGTAGTTGAGATGTTTTACATGATTTCAGACAGTCTGATGGAGTTTCTAATCTATTCGATAGTAATGACTGATGCTTTTTTAGTGCTCGTGCAACAAAATGAGGTGGATTTTAGTAGAGAGTGCTAGGAAATGTAGTTAATAAGCTTAATATTGTGGCATTATCAGTTCATGCATTCCCTGGGAATCAAACCCATGACCTTGCCGTTGATAGCGACACGCTCTACTACTTGAGCTACGTGAACTCTGAGCTCTAAAGCTATTCTTTAATGACAGTAAAACGTGAACAAACTAAAGCTGCATTCACATTCATTAAAGGATTAGTTCACTTCAGAATTAAAAGTTCCTGATAATTTACTTTATTATGATAATTTAATTGACCTTTCCAACGTGACTACATAAAACATGGCGCATCGCAGAGAGTGCAAGACGAGCATTTGAGGTTAAAAATTATATATGTGTTTATTTTTTTAGAAAATGGCCGATGGTTTGGCTAGACATAAAAGAAAGACATAAACATCCTGGATGAGATGGGGGGGGGGGTAAGGAAATTATCAGGACATTTTAATTCTGAAGTGAACTAATCCTTGAAGTCAGTTCTTCAGTTTTGGTCTCACTTTGAGCTTCAGGAAACACTCCAGAACATTTCCAGCCGCTCCGACTGAAGTGTTCCTGGAAAATAGCAGGACAGAAGAACATTCCCAAAGTGTTTATTATATCTCAGAGTCCTGTAAAATCTCTCATAACACGGGCGAGAGTGTGTGTATCTGTGTTCTAGGGTTTCTCTAAACACGACAACACACACTTGTTCATGTGCTGGTCGAGTGCAGGAGTGTGTTATGTTATCATCTCTCTGTCCCATTATCATTGTAGTTGTGCTGTGGACTATTCTTTTATATTTAGAAGGATTTTAGAGCTATATCGTTATAGTTATCGTCCTTGGCCTTAAAGCCAGAGCGTTGATGTCCTGCCCGCTCAGAACGCCAACTGAGCATCTGTAGAGGAACTCAGAAACCGTTTGTCAGATGTTCCCATCCAGCCTGACGGATATCTTGCCAAGAAGAATGGGCGAGAGTTTGAGAGATAACAGACGTACCCAAAGAAATCACAGCTGCTGTGTGCGGTTTTTGTGAGACTTTAACATATTGCAGTTAAGCTTGTGATGGTTCAGTAAAGAAAATGTGAATAAAATGCTTTTTATAGTCAGTAAACAAAAGCTCTTGCTCTGTTATGCAAGCATTGCTTTTGTAAAGATGTTTTCCTGTCTCAGTGTGTTCATTGCCGCTCTGACTCTGTGTTGTGGTGTGTTTGGATGTGGCTTCTGTGTTTTTGGTTGTGTTGATCTGGTCGTGACTGTGTTTAGCTGCGAGTGGCTGAAAACAACCTTATGAACAACAGTTGCACAGAGGGAATATATACTGAGGTGATTGTGAAGTGTGCTTGTGTTAGCGCTCTGATATTTTGTTTAGTAATCTGTATAATAGTCTCTCTGCGCTCCATTAATGAGCCTGAACGCTACCGTTAATTACAGGCCTGTAATGCAATTTAATTAGAGGAGAAATCCGGAAATCAAGCACTTTAGCTTCTAGTATATAAAACTTTATAATTGAATAAGTACATAAAAAGATCCAGATTATACCCCCGACTGGTGCGTCCCGGTTCATCGGACTAATGGAAGATTAGCTCTGATTAGCCATTAATTAGCTAAAGTGTCTCCCACTGACACGCTCAAAGATTCTTGTTGATTAGCTTCAGGTTCGATCCGTTGTCACGGATTGTTATGGGATGATAGTTCATCGACGCTACAAATATATATTAAGTTTTATAGCCCACCCACTTTTTCAGCACGCTAAGTATATTTTCTATTATTTCACTGTAAACCCGAATAAGTTGCCTCAATTTTTTTAAGTTAAGAAATGTAAAGTTTAAGTAAGCAGAACTTGCAGATTTTTATTTTTAATTGCTCTGAACTCATACATTTAACTTATAAAATATCATGTAATCTCACATTTTTAGTAGTGGAAACTTGGCTAGCTTTAACTAGCTAATTCAGTAAATGCACCTTGCTAATTGGTAACACAATGCTTTGATAGCATTAGCATAGCACGTGCTGAATGAGTATATAATACATTTTGCATAAATCTGTTCTCAAACTAACCTTGATGGACCCAATATTGCAGAAACTCTTCTAAACTAGCATAGCAAAACATTAAACACTACTAATCTTGCACAAAAAAAACACAATATAACACTTAATTTTGGCATTTACTGTCCCTTTTGAGTGTCATGGCAAAGCATGCTGGGAAATATAAATCCCAGCCCAGTTTCGGTTAATCTAAATTAGTTCATAAAACTCAAAACAACTCAGATGACTTAAAATGTGTGCGTTTTGAGAACTCAGAAGTAAAAGGAAGTTCTAAATACTCATAAAAGTTCATTAGTTTGAACTAATTTGTTTAATTTGAGCTGGCTCTACTCAAACCAATTCATTATTTTGAGCGTTAGGGTTTACAGTGTACCATATGGATTTTAAAAAAAAAGTGTTATAAGTCATGAACCAAACCAACAAGCTGCGTGGAGAATCAGAACAGTACAAACTTTGTTTTGAAGCAAAATATTTCTTTGAAAATCAGAGACTGCGAATGTAACGGCTTTAGTGAGGGAAAGAACTACAATCCCATGAAGCATTGCGAACAGCATAATCAAATTAAAAACGATAAATGTGTTTTAAGTTTACTGCAAAATATGCATATATATTCAAACATTTAAGTATTTTGAGAGCGTAGAGATGTCGACTCGATTACGTCATTTGCGGTTCTTCATGGTAGTGGGCGGAGCTAAAGAGATCTGTTGGTGGTTCTGCTTGTTTCGACTCTGATTGGTGGAATTTCTTTGTAGCATCGTGGGTAATGTAGTTTTTCTCCAAGAATTAAACAATTATTTTAAAACGTAGTTAAAATCATGCGGGTCGACGGCTTCAACAGAAGCAAATATCATCAATTAACAACGTTGTAGCTCACAGTAGGGCTGTCTTTAATGGTTTATAAGTTATATCGTGTGTGTGTGTGTGTTTAATCCTGCAGTGTATTGCAGCACACATTATTGTAGATAAATACAGCAGCTCATGTTAACGCTGACCTTAAACACTAATGTGTGTCTGACTTTAATCTCAACAATACACACCAAAATACAGTCCAATTTGACCTTTGCTCCCCCTGAGGCTTAACCGAGCCGGAGAGTCGAGCTCAAATACATGTTCATTAGATCAGCGTGATTTATTGCTTGTATTTGTGTTTTTGATGTGATTTTTGACTGTTGAAATCTATTGTGTTCTTGCAGTGTTAGATAATCTAGATGAACCTTTAGACCAGGGGAGGGTTGCATAAACAGCACAGACTAATCCTACAAATTAGTCAGCAATTTTTAATCTTTAAGACTGTTTATAATTTATAACTTGGTTACATAAAAACATAGATTGGTCTAATTTGATACTGAAAAGTAAGACTGGTTAGCCCTAACTAACTGATTAGCCCTAAATTTTGATTATTTTTCCTAATTACGTTTTTAAATAGCTTTTTTTTTTTTTTCGAAATTAATTTTTTAGTAATCAAAAAGCATTTGTAATTAATTGAAATAATGAAACTTATACAATTTAACAACAATTTATTAAAAGTTTAACAAAAATGACATGTTTAGAGCAATATGAAATATGTTTTTATACCATTTTATTTTTTACCAAATTCTGTGTTTTAAGTTTTCTGGATTCCATTTGAATCGTTTAATTAAATTTGAATAATTCATAAAAACAACCATTTTAATATATATTTATTTAAATCTTTATTTAAATATAGTACCATTCCCCATGAGCAGATGTCATAGGGCCTTATGTTTATTTCTGCAAATGAAATTAATCTATTTATTGTCTTTTAATTTTTATAATTGTTTCCTCGTTCTGACTCTGCAGATGACTGACAGGATATGGCGTTACTCTGTCGTCATGGCGATGGTCTCTTTAGCCTGGCTCCTCCCAGTCATCGCTACTGCCACGCCCTTCCCCAGGGATCTGCAGCCAATCAGTGTGGTGGGAGCGGAAGGTGAGTCACATGACTGACAGGAGCTCATTGTGCAGGTCCACATCACGGATCATCAGATTCTATTTTGGTTTGCTCTGCCAACATTTGAATTGGCCCTCCTTCAAAAATGCTGTTTTGTTCCAACTTCTTAAAATAGTTTGTCTGAAGCAAAGTGCGTCTCTGTTTTTGCTAACTTTTTGATAGCAATTGATTGAAATATTTTTACTGAGCTGTTTCCAACACATGGAACATTACAATTCTAGAGGAAAAACATGAAAAAAAGTAAATGCATAAATAAGATTAAAATAAATAAATGATTAAGTAGCAAATTAACGTATAAACATGCACAAAAAGAATTAATAAAATAAGTAAATAAATAAATTAGCATACTTTCTTATTTATAAATGTGCTTAAAAGTGTAGAAAAAAGTATAAAATTAAGTAAATCAATGAATTAGATTAAAATAAATATATGTGGAAAAGCCTACAGTAAATATATAAATATAATAATAATAATAAAATTCATAAATAAATACATTTGCTTAAATAAACGTGCAAAGGTTTAGATAAATATATTATATATATATTACATAAATAAATTCGATTAAAATAAATTAGTGATTTAAATGTTAAATTAACATAATAAAACATAAATAAATGAATAAAAAAATTATTAATCTATTAAATTAACGATTAATATAAATGAATAAAAATTGGATTTAAATATACAAATAAATGATGTAATTAACAGTTCATTCTTATAGTGCGTAGAAAAGATATATAATAAAGTAACTTAATAGTAACTAATGTTAGATAAATACTATTGATATTTTTAGTGTATTAATTGGGTGTTAATAAACGACAGATGTGTTTTAGATTTCCCTCACACGGGGATGTTCATCTTTGGGGGTCCGTGGTTACACAACGTTAATGTAAACTCACAAACACACACATTCAAACACACACACACACACACTCAAACACACACATTCAAACACACACACACACACACTCAAACACACACACACACTCAAACACACACACACACACTCACACACTCAAACACACACACACATACACACACTCAAACACACACACACACACTCACACACACACACTCACACACTCAAACACACACACACACTCACACACTCAAACACACACACTCTCACACACACACTCACACACTCAAACACTCTCTCACACACACACACACACACTCACACACACACACAATCAAACACTCACTCAAACACACTCACACACACTCACTCACACACACACACTCAAACACACACACCCACACCCGACGCCATCTCTGAGATTGAAAGCCTCACAGGAAACGCTTGTGTTCTGAGTTTGACGTGTTTCCTGTGCTCCACAGACTCACACCTGTATCCCAGTTTCCAGGGTCTGACCGGGTCACACAATCACACGGAGCGCCTCGGTCTGGACTATCAGCGGATGATCCGGATCCAGCACATGCTGTACATCGCAGCCAGGTCGGCTTTATTCCCGTCAGATCAATCTGTGCTCCAAACACATGCGCGCTGGAAAAACCACTCGAACTATACTTACATCAACACATGGATACAGAGTAAAGATTGATCTCAAGTATCCTGTCAAAACACGCTTGAACTTTAAGTTGTACTTGAGTATTATAAAGTAGAAATAACCCGTTTTGTGATGCCTAGTTAGTGCTTCTGTCTTTACTCTGTTTATTTGATTGTTTTTCTCATTAGATTAATCAGGATATAATGTAATTCATTTGACTAAAATATGAATCAATTGGCAGCCCTAATTGCTACTGAATACAACATTTACATTAATATAATTACAGTATTGTTGATCTACTCCGTGATAAGAACATCAGTGAATTGAACATTTATGACGTATAATGAACATTTATAAGTGTTTTTGAGTCAAAGCATATCTCTTAACCTCAGAGCTCATAAGTTCTGTTTTGAAAGGTTTACACATGCTGGTTTTACATTTATTTTCTTTATGGATTTTTTTTAATATGATGTTTTCTTGTGTTTTCCTCTTGTTTAGAGACCATGTGTTTGTTGTGAATCTCACAGCGTCAGTGGATAGAATCATCCCACAGCAGGTACACACACACTCACACACACACACACTCACTCTCACACACATTTATACATTTAGCAGACGCTTTTATCCAGTGCGACTTACAACTGAGGAGTACAGGAAGCGATCCGTCATGAAGAGGCGAAGAAACGCAAAAAGTGCCTTAAATACTAAGATTTGGACATTACTCAGAGTAGCCTAAGCTAGAATAGGGAGGGAGTAGAGAAGGATAGAGCAAAATATATATATATTTTTTATGGTAAGGTTAAGTGCTCACGGAAGAGATGATAACACTCTCACACACACACATACTCACACACTCTCTCACTCTCACTCACTCACTCACACACACACACACACACACTCTCACACACTCTCTCTCTCTCACACTCACACACACACACACACTCACACACACACACACACACACACACTCTCTCTCTTACACATACACTCACGCACACACACACACGAGCACGCGCACACACACACACACACACTCACACACACACACACACGAGCACACTCTCTCTCTCACACACACACACACACTCTCACTCTCTCTCTCTCTCACACACACACACACACACACACACACACTCT
>CM077209.1:1101373-1176373 GCA_039654625.1 Rhinogobio ventralis
AGGAAATCGATGTGTTCAATCCCACACAGTGAGCTCTGCTGCTGCACTCACACATCAGTCTCACACATCGCTTCTGCTTGATAAACCTTTCCTTCCCAGCGTCCTGATATAACCCTCACATGTTGTTGCAGGTGTGGCGGTGAGCGCAGGGTGGCGGGTCTGGAGCTGGATAAGGAGCATCACGCTCTGTTTGTGGCGTTTTCCAGCTGCATTATCAGAGTTCCTCTCAGCCGCTGCGCTCGACACGGCACCTGTAAGAGGTGAGACTGGATCACGTGTTCAAATCACCTCTGATGATGCTGATGCTGAATATGGCACAAATGAAGATTCCATTAAAATACTAGATTTACCTTCAGAAATATTATTTCACAATATTAGTCTTTTATTGGTCGGACATCAAAATCATAATTCTCTCAAAATAATGTTTCTCCTCAGACGCTGTCTCTACACACATGACCCATACTGCATCTGGCTGCGGACGGGACGCTGTGCTGACGTGGCCCCAGGATTTAAGTAAGAGTGACATCACTTCCTGCTGCATGATCAGTGATTGGTTATATCACATGGAGCCCAAACTAAACCACCTGTCTGTGTTTTTATGATGAGCAGGGCGGGGTTTGAACAGGACATTGATGGCGACCAATCACATTTATTTGACACGTGCATCGGTAAGTGAGTCTGCGTCACATTTATAGCAGTTCTGTCATATTTTAATGTCAGATAAATAGAAATATTGTTCTAGGAAGTATATGTGAGAGCAGAGCGGGGTCAGCGCATGCTGAGGGTCACTCAGAGTCAATGGCTACAGACCTCCAAACTTCTGTGGCCTTCAGATGAGCTCAAGAACCGTGTGTAGAGAGCTTCATGGAATGGGTTTCCATGGCCGAGCAGCTCATCCAAGCCTTACATCACCAAGAGCAATGCAAAGCGTGAGATGCAGTGGGGTAAAGCACGCCGCCACTGGACTCTAGAGCAGTGAGACGTGTTCTCTGGAGTGACCAATCACGCTTCTCTGTCTGCCAATCCCACGGACAAGTCTGGGTTTGGCGGTTGCCAGGAGAACGGGACTTGCCTGACTGCATTGTGCCAAGTGTAAAGTTTGGTGGAGGGGGGATTATGGGGTGGGGTTGTTTTTCAGGGGTTGGGCTTGGCCCCTTAGTTCCAGTGAAAGGAACTCTTAATGCTTCAGCATACCAAGACATTTTGGACAATTTCATGCTCCCAACTTTGTGGGAACAGTTTGGG
Organism: Rhinogobio ventralis; assembly: GCA_039654625.1. NCBI lineage: Eukaryota > Metazoa > Chordata > Actinopteri > Cypriniformes > Gobionidae > Rhinogobio > Rhinogobio ventralis. Next base: position 1,102,619 of record CM077209.1, read on the forward strand.
GACGGCCCCTTCCTGTCCCAACATGACTGCGCTCCAGTGCACAAAGCGTCGGTCCATAAAGACATGGATGAGCGAGTTTGGTGTGGAGGAACTTGACTGGCCTGCACAGAGTCCAGACCTCATCCCGATAGAACACCTTTGGGATGAATTAGAGCGGAGACTGCAAGCCAGGCCTTCTCGTCCAACATCAGTGCCTGACCTCACAAATGCGCTTCTAGAAGAATGGTCAAAAATTCCCATAAACACACTCCTAAACCTTGTGGAAAGCCTTCCCAGAAGAGCTGAAGCTGTTATAGGTGCAAAGGGTGGGCCAACTCCATATTAAACCCTACGGATTAAGAATGGGATGGCATTAAATTTTATGTGCATGTAAAGGCAGGCGTCCCAAAACTTTTGGCAATTTAGTGTATATAAAAGTCACAGGTTTGCACATAGTATCATTTGTCATAATACTAACTGTTCTACTAATTTAAACAAATACTAATCTCATCTATATTTATATATGCTCAGATGTGATGTCAGCAGCAGAAAGTGATGTGAACTCAGCTGTGGATTCAGTCTCTGGTCAGTGTCACACACATTATGATCTTCTGTCTGATTATTAGTGTGTGAGGTTCAGTGCTAACATCAGTCAAGAGGGAATTTATAGTGTGTGTGTCGGTGTACCTGATGAAATACAGCAGTTGTGTCTGTGTTTGCAGGTGTGAAGCAGCTTCCTGATGCGGCGGGTCTGAGCGGCGGCTATCACTACACTCTGCTGGGCGCGTGTGTGCTGGTGGCATTCGTACTGGGTGCGATCGTGTCGGGTTTGCTGGTGTCGTGTTACTGCAGTCAGAGATCCCAGCAAGAACAAGAGCCCGAGGCGTCACTTCCACGCGCGCTCTCACTCAACAGCCTCGCCAAACTCAACCGACTGCTGGACGCCAAACCGGACAAGAGCGACATCACGTCCTCCCAGATCTACAGCTCTGGCCCGCCCTGCCGGCAGCCGCCCGTCAAACCACACGCAAACGTGGAGGAAGAGATGGTCACGACGCTGCCCACCCCGGATTCGACCCCTGAGCTGCCAATCAAGAACTTAAAGTCTCTGAACAGCCAATGGGAGAGAAGCCACACCCTCAACTCCACCCTGCAGGCGATTCCAACAAATCAGACACTTTCTATCAAACACACTCCCTCAGAAAACCTCAGCGACGACATATTCAAACACATCCAGCTTCCAGAAGGGCGTGACGTCACCGACTCAGGGTCGTATAGCCGGACGTTACAAATGCCCACATCATATTACAGTTGCCTAAAAGAGACGCCCGATACCACAACGCTTCAGCAGGTTCCACTGCAAACGCTTCCCGAGTGTCTGGACGGCATCACAGGCCAATCACAACGCAAAGTCCTCATCAAGATGGGAAACGGGATCACAACGGCCCGGCAGCACACATTCAACCAGAAGTCGCCGCACACGGGCAACCTCTACGAGATACAGAGGCCGCTGATCGCAGGCGGCTCGTGTCTGACGCGACAGCACAGCTACAGCGAGCCTCCTCTCCTCCAGCGGGCGGCTATCGTCAGACGCACGGCATCACTCAAACCACAGATCCCCCCTAAACCCTTAAACATCCCCGCCAGAACACTACACCTGCCCTCTGCTGCCACACACAGCAAACACAACTACTGACCTCTGACCCCTCCTGACTCAGCACAGTACAACTAGAGGTCAAAGACAGCAGGTTTGGAATTGAATACTAGCACACTGATTACTGCATAGTATATACTATAGCAAACATGATTCATTATGTTCACCACAGACTTTATTACAGACATTAACCAAAAACCCATCCCTTAGGACGATAACTAACTTGTTTCTTGAAAGTCAAGTCAAGTGCATTGCATTGTGGGATACAGTATTCCATCTTGGTATTCATTCACACACTGTGTCTAGTAAACATGCTGCAGTTGTAGCATGAATAGCATGCTAGTATGCTCTTCTGAACATGATTCCAGTTCAGAAAATGGGAAAACTGAATCATGAGTGTGTTTGTGTATCAGTGACACATGTAATAGTAATGTTTCTGTTTTTCATGAGGAGGAAATGAGACCTGGAGAGCGACACCAGCCGGATTGAACCCACCAATGCACTAGTAACATCTCACAAGCTTCACATCAGACTGACATTAAGGCAGAGGGATTAATTGCATTCATTTGTGCCTTACATGGTGACCTGAGGTCAGAGGTGATGATGCTGACACTAACCCATGACCCCTGCCCTCTCTAAGGGACGCTTCCGCATCACGGGACATCTTCTGGAGACTCATTGGCCGTCGATCAGCTGGTGCAGGACCGTCTGAAGAGCGTAACTCCATGAGCAGTTTCTCAGACAGGTTAAATCAGACCCGGGGCCAGACACAAATTCATGGACGGGCATTAAATTTTTTCGGGGGTGCACAATTGCGATCAACCTCATTGCATAATAACATTAATTATGTATTAAATGGACAAAAAAACGAGGAAGAATTAACGTACCACTCCATTGACGCAATACAACAGAGGAGTTCTTCCGTCTAAACACACGCAGGGCTCGACATTAACGCTTGTCCGGGACAAGTGGATCTTTTGAAGGGGCGAGTGGAAGAGAATTTACTTGCCCGACCGGACAAGTATCCTGCTTAAAACATCAATAACAAAAATAACTAGGGAGTCACCAAAACACGAGAATGATTCTGCATTCGTTTAGTGTAAGTGGCGATTGATAGTGAATAATAATATATAATGTTAATAGCGGTTGCGCGGTTGAGGCTCGCAATATTGACTGTTTTTGTTCTGTTTCAGCAGCGAAAATAGTTCAAAAATCACAGAAGAAACAGCGCATCTCACAGCAACATTTCCACGCTTACTATCGACAAACCAATCAAATCCATTTAAAATTATTTTTAAAAAAATCGTTTTTATTTTTATTCACAAGTTATGTATATACAAAACGATAACTTTTAATAGCAGTAGCCTATTGATAAAAAATATTGCGCAATGGCCGCCCCCCCCATGGCGTCGGGACTGGGTTAAAAGTCTCTTTCGGAGCCTCTAAAAATGACTGGTGAAACAATTTATTTAAAAATAATTCAAATTGCATTTTGCTTGCAAAAAATACGCTTGTTTGATCAGAAAACACAGATGGTTTTGAAATATTTTCAAAAGTATCTTCGGAGCAACAGGATGTGATGTCATGCTTGTTTTAATAAACTATGCAAAATGATCAAGAATAAATGCTGTGCTCTCACACTATAGGCAATTCTGAAGGATTTATTCTTTTAGACAAGTTTTGCAAAGTCCAAAATAAGCACAAACTTTATCAATTTTTTTAGTAAACAAGACTTCATATCTTCAGTCATTTCTCTTCCCTAGTAAATGTGTCTTTCAGAATGTTTAGATATTTGAGCTGGAAAACAGAAACACTGAGGAAGAACATCATGATTTTGCAGTGGATGTTTGGTATTCAGTCAAGAGAGCCGTGACCTTTTCTGCTCGTCTATTCACTGCACAGAATCACAGGTCAGAGTTCACTGTATAAGACAATGATTTCATGCTTGTGTACCTGCTGCCCTGTGTGTGTGTTGCTCTGACAGTAGCTCCGCCCACCTGATCAGCAGAGGCCGTGATTGGTGCAGCCTGAGGGTTTGTATTAGTTTAATAAGAGCACTATATTCTGTAAGATGTGAATCTGTGAACTCAGGCGACTGTGTGTAATCGGAATCATTAATGATAATAAACACTGGCTATGCACTTAATAAAAACACTGCTAAAGGATGCCATATTTCAGTGTTTTCACTAGATCACATGATCTCTTCAGATCCCTGATGGACGGGCGGTTAAATGTGCAGTCATTAGTGAGTACTTGACTTTATTCTCTTTCATATGATCAGTAATACAGAAGCAGAGAAGATGTGTTCATGGCTAACAGTTCAAGGTTTATGCTATTAATCAGTTCTGTTTTAATTATAGAACACACTGCATTAACCTCAGTCTTAAACCGTATATACATTTAAAATAAATTCAACCTGAATATAAACAACTTCAGCTTAATCATGTTCAAATTACATACGGTAAATCAAAAACGGTTTGATCAGCACTGCTTTATTCAGCGATGAGTGTGTTTCACTGCAGCCGGTGGTCATTTATAAGCGTTGGCTTTGTGTTTGGGCAGAAAACTGAAGTTTTTCGGCACCGGTCCCAACAGCATCTCACTGCAGAGCAAACAGAAGATAACAGGACGTTCATTTATTTAATTAGACATTAGTAAATGAGTATATAAATTCATAAACGAAATAACATAACCAAAAATGCAAACAAGCGTATCCATTTATCAGTTTAATAAGAGATGATATCTCAGTCAATATGTTTCAAAAGAACAAAATCGTCACTTCCAGAGAAACTGGTGCTAAATCTCAGCTAAGTTGCTCAAATCACACACAATGTCATGTTCTCTTGCGTTGGGGAACACAATCATGTGAGACGCTTCTGGAGGAATACACACACACACACACACACACACACACACACCCACACACTAAACGCTTCTGGAGGAATTAAACCAAATGATTCTGATCACAGACTTCGACTCAGGCGTTTCAGAGCCACCAAACCAACATTTGAGATGCTGCGACGCCATTGGTCCACTGGTTAGGCCAGTTAACCAATCACAGCCTCTGCTGAGCCAAAGTCACATAAGGTTTGGAGGTGTTTAATGAGTAAATGTGTTTCCATTGTAGTTTATGTGCTTATTAGTCTTCTTATGGATAATGTTTTTATGTGCATTTTTAGAATTTATGCACATCTTCCCATTTCCATCCAGTGTTTATGCGCTATAGCAAAATGTGCATAAAAATAGCTGAATGGAAACATGGCTAATGTAACCAAAAAGGACTTTTGGACCTGTAATGTTCTGCTTTAGGTTAGAAAGTCACTAAATGCATCTGTGATCTGTGCGTCACCTGATTTGTATCCAGTCGCCCACGTGTTGACTGGCCATCAGAGACTCCATGTAATCTCGGCCCATGTAGAACGGCGGCCGCTCGTTGATCTTCTGCGGGACTCTCTCCAACAATCCCACGGGAATATACCTGAGCACACGTTTACACGGAACGTCATGAGGGTGAGTAACAATCACGGAGTATTCACTTCTCGTTTAAACTCATCACCTGCACAGGAAGGAGAGCCACTCCAACAGAAAGCTGCGCGTCTTCTCTATGCCCTGCGTGTCGGAGCCCCAGTGCTCGAGGCCGTAGTTGCTGAAGTCGCGCAGGATGTCCAGACGCTCGCCGGAGGAAATGTCCCAGTGTCTGCTCTCCTTGATCTCCGTGAAGAGCCACGGCTTGATCAGCGCGCCCCTGCCAAACAGGAAGTAGTTCTTTCAGAACAGAACAGACACAGACGGTGCAGTCAAAGCAGACGCAGGCAGACTGACCTCGCCACCATGATCCCCGACACTCCCGTTTCTCTGGCCTTCATGGCGTCTTCATACGTCAGAATATCTCCGTTACCTGTGGGAAACATCACAGAGTCAAAGCATCTCGAGTGTGGCGTGTCTGCATCATCTGCTGGCGACGGTGTCTTACCGAACAGAGGCACAGGAGCGGCGAGTTTAGAGCAGGTGTCGATATACTCCCAGTCAGCTGACTTCGTGTAACGCTGTTCGCGCGATCTGCCATGCAGCTGCGGAGGAGAAAACAGACCATGATTCATCACGATGAAGGCGACTCAAGTACGACTGCTGAAGGCGGTGTACCGTAATACCGTAATGAGCGACACGCCCCACTTCTTCATCTCTGGGATCAGTTTGTGCGCGACGTTGCAATTCTGCTGAACTCCCGTCCGGATCTTCACCGTTAAAGGAACGTCCAGAACCTGCGGAGGAGCACAGGAGACACGTGACAAACAGCACAGCAATCAGCGGATCTACATTTACATAACCCGTCTATAATCAGATCAATGGCTCAATCGGACGGAACAGCCTTCATGTAAAAACGCCTCAGTCGATCAGATTCAGCTCCATCTGAATGAAAGTTTGATTGGATTGAAAGGGGTGGTGCAGACCGGTAAAAATTCAATCAATAAGAAAAACTCAGCGTGTAAATGCTTGAATCGTCTCAATCAGATTCTAAAATACCTTGCACAATTTCGCAGTGCCATGATGCGCATGTTTACAACATCTTATGAACATGCATATGTTTATTTATGTCTTGCGTTTTAAGAACTGGTCAGTGGAGGCGACTGAATATTCACTAAATATTTGCTTTAAAAAAAAAAACACACATTTCTGACTCAAAAACATCAGTTATACTTGCAGTTAAGACATTATCGCGCTGGTTTTCTCCAGTTCCACGTGTGGCGACTGACATGCCGCTCATGCGCTTAAGTTTTGTTCGCAATACATAAGCACAAATGTAAACTAATATGTGCATCGGGTTGTAATGTCTAGGCTTCATAAACAGAACTTGATCTTTGGTTTCCCAGGGAATCAACACCACGAAAAACATTAAAGTCATGTAAAAACCTCTTGTAGGTTCTCAAAGACTAAAATTATAATCTCCTACTGTATAAAAATTTTTTTTCTTTGTGTTAGGAGCCAATTTGACACAAAAACGACCCATAAAGTCCCTTTAAGACAAGTCATTTCACTCGGCAGCCATCTTAAAAACACCTCTTGGATGCAAGTGTAGCTACGTCTCTTTGAATGAGGAAACATCAAATTCTCCAAAACTGTTCTCCAAGCTTACGATTAAATTTCATATTTGAAATCTGACAACAACTGTCTCATGTTCCTAAACACTCGAATAATGACAAAAAAAGTGAATTTTTCAGGCTGGACAGAGCTAACGCACAGTCCTAAGCGTGCGTCTCTATAGGAAGCGCACATCTGTTTCTATAGGAACCGGAGCTTCTAACTGCAGCTGCAGTGACGCGATGACTTTACTAATCAGCGATTGGCTCTTATTTAGAAGGTGGGGCTTATTCGCCATATTGTGCGTTGCACTTTCTCCTATTCATAATAATACGAGTGCACTATATAAATATATATATATATATATATATATATATATAAATAATGTATGAAGTCTTTGATTATACTCATGACATTGCGGTGTCTTTCTCCAGTTCTGAACGCAACACATACATGCAAATGTTAATGATTATGTGAATCGGATTGCGACGTTTAGGCTTCATATAAACAGAACTTGCAGAATCTGAGGACTGGATTCATTGCGATTGATAAAAAAATATGTGCATGTCAACAAACCTACCGATGTCCAATGATGCAGCTCAACGCTGCGATACAAGACAAACATCACCCAACACTCTTTAAACACACTTCACACTGATGATCGAGGTTTCTCGGTTCACTTACGGAGTTCATTCCCCTCACGATTTGCTCAAATTTGGTGGTTCGTGTCATGAGGCCACATCCGCCGCCCTGAAGAAACACAAATCAGTTAATCACCGCTTAAACGCTCACAAAAACTGCTGTTCTTCTCCTGTTGTGTTGAAAATAAGGGGTTTGTGTTCATTTACATGCAATTCGACAAATCAACACTAAAGAGTCATGTAAAAACCTCTACTCACTGACTAAAAAGAATATTTAACTCCTATGGTTTAAAATAAAATGACATTCCATGTTATTATTAAAACCTCTACTCAGTGACTAAAAAATATGAAATACACAGAATTATGATCTATAGTATAAAAAACAGTTCCTCCCTTTGTGTAAGTGGTAAATTTGAAGTACATATTCAATATTAGTTGTACAGACACAAACTAAAAACATTTCTTTAGTTTGTTTTGACTACTTGAAGCTACTATTTGCACACTAGTAGTATTTATGATTTGTACATTATTTGTAGTATTTATTGATATTTGTAGTTGGTGTAAATAGCCTCTGCGTTTGGTTTTCAAACGCTTGTGAGGGTTAAATGTGTTTCTCACACTCATTTTCAGTGCTGTGACTAGTCATTGAGATCCAAAAACATGCTTTCACAGATTATTTTTGACTGTAAAACTCAAATAGATGAAGAAACAGCAAATTCTCCTTTGGTTCAGAAGATGAGTCTTCAATTACGAGTAAACTTTGAGTCTTCAATTCTCATGTATTTCATATTTTGACAAACTATGATAAAGGTTTTTTACATAAGTGTTGATTTTTGGTGAATTGCATGGAAACCAAACGGAGGTCCGTTTGACCATCGTGGTCACAGAAATGTGTACAGGCTTTCCAAAACACGAAAGTTTGCATGCACATTCATGACCCTAAATGAGAAAAATGTCAAGAAATAAATAGTTTAATATTTTAGTGTTTCAAGCAGTTTAAAAATCACATTTTGGTCCAATTGTGTGTATAGTGAATCCACTCCAGAAAACATGTTGTGACAGCGTGTTCACTATGAACTGTAGGAATGAGACAGGTTATTAATATAAGAAAAAACGTTCATTTGTGCCTGATCTTTTTCTGTGATGTCATCTAAATGACCTCTCAGCCTGGTTTCCTGTACGTTACCTTCTTGTAAACGAGATCGATGGGGCAGCCGGAGTTTATATCCACAAAATCCACATCGATGTTCTGATTGAGCAGCTCGGCACATCTGGTCATGGTGTCGGGAAAACAGCCTTCCAGCTGCAACAGAGTTCATGCGGGAGTTACCACACATACAAGTTTACGGTGTCGAACTCGTAGACTGCCAGACTGCCACTTCAGGAAGCGATCGCCTGATATTATCAGGTGTAATGTGCCGCACCTGGACGCCGAACAGATCTTCAGTGGCGTGTCTCTTGAGAAGAGCCCACTCGGACGCCTGACCCTGCAGCAGATTGGTGCACATGGCCATCTCTCCACACGTGATGTCGGCTCCGAAGCGCTTGCACACGCGCCGGAACGGCAGATTCCCACACTGCACAGAAAACAACCAATGAGCTGCGAGAGACGCGCCTCACGGGAACTTACCGACGGCACACTGAACCGGGAGTTTACCGTAGTGAGAGGAGCCAGATACAGCTTGTCTGTGAAATCCACCTGAGATCAGAGCATAAAAGACAAGACTTCAGAATGAAATACTAGTGGAAAAATTATAAATATGTAATATACAAAATATAAAAAATAAATGTATAAAAATCTAAACTTTTACATAAATGCATTGAGAATTTTTTTTTATAAAATATAATAAATAAATTTGTGATATCACATCCATTTGATTTGCGTTTGGCTGGTTGGTGTTTTATGCCATGCCAGCATCCTCAACTATATATACACTGATCAGGCATAACATTATGACCTAATATTGTGTTGGTCCCTCTTTTGCTGACCCGTCTCTGATGGACTCCACTAGACCCCTGAAGGTGTGCTGTGGTATCTGACACCAAGATGTTAGCAGCAGATCCTTTAAGTCCTGTAAGTTGCGAGGTGGATCAGACTTGTTTGTTCAGCACATCCCACAGGTGCTCGATTGGATTGAGATCTGGGGAATTTGGAGGCCAAGTCAACACCTCAAACTCGTTGTTGTGCTTCTCAAACCATTCCTGAACCATTTGTGCTTTGTGGCCGGAGCATTATCCTGCTGGAAGAGCCACAGCCACCAGGGAATACCGTTTCCATGAAAGGCTGTACATGGTCTCAACAATGCTTAGGTAGGTGGTACGTGTTAAAGTAACACCCACATGGATGGCAGGACCCAAGGTTTCCCAGCAGAACATTGCCCAAAGCATCACACTGCCTCCCCCGGCTTGCCTTCTTCCCATAGTGCATCCTGGTGCCATGTGTTCCCCAGGTAAGCCACGCACACGCACCCAGCCATCCACGTGATGTAAAAGAACACGTGATTCCTCAGACCAGGCCACCTTCTTCCATTGCTCCGTGGTCCAGTTCTGATGCTCACGTGCCACTGTTGGTGCTTTCGGCGGTGGACAGGGGTAAGCATGGGCACCCTGACTGGTCAGCGGCTATACAGCCCCATACGCAACAAACTGAGATGCTCTGTGTATTCTGACACCTTTCTATCAGAACCAGCATTAACTTCGAGCAATTTGAGCTCCAGTAGCTCGTCTGTTTGATCTCCACTGTTCCTTCCTTGGAGCACTTTTGATAGATCCTGACCACTGCAGACCGGGAACACCCCACAAGAGCTGCAGTTTTGGAGATGCTCTGACCCAGTCGTCTAGCCATCACAATTTGGCCCTTGTCAAACTCGCTCAAATCCTTACTCTTGCCCATTTTTCCTGCTTCTAACACATCAACTTTGAGGACAAAATGTTCACTTGCTGCCTAATATATCCCACCCACTAACAGGAGCCGTGATGAAGAGATCATCAGTGTTACTCACTTAACCTGTCAGTGGTCATAATGTTATGCCTGATCGGTGTATATGGCTCATATATGGGTTAAAAACCTGTATATGGTTTTAAAAGCTTCTGTTTCTCTTGTATAACGCATGCATCCGTTTATACATTTGTTTTGACAATGTAGCAGGTCATCCATGTATTCTATGCATTAAATATAGTATTCTGGAGGAATATCTGTACATACTGCAGAAATATATTATGTAATTCCAAACACACCCGTTTCTTTTCACATGGTCGCAGCTTGATGATGTCAGCGTCTGTAATCGGCCCCACAGTCTTCACAGGAGGAACAGCACTCTCCTGCAATTCACATCATATTTACATACTTCATTATAACATTGTTTTCTGGCTCTACTAGAGCAGATTTTCCTGCTTGAATGTTGATTATTTCCCATATTCTCCATCGTTGCGGCTCCTCTCTTCCAAGTCTGTCAGTAACGCTCTGTTTAGTTCCTGTCTCTATGAAGCCCCGCCTTCTGAAAAGCACACTGTGCTCTAATTGGTCAGCTGGAGCAGTGTGTTGTGATTGGTCAAGCGCTTCCAGCGTGTTTGGGAAATGCCCTGCCCCTTCCCATAACCGCCAGTTTCAACACACGACTAACTCAACCAGGCCGCGCCCCTTTATTCTGCGTATGAATTATTTAAAAGGTGCAGTGTGTAGTATTTATGAGGATCTATTGACAGAAATGCAATATAATATACATAACTATGTTTTCAGTGGTGTATAAAGACCTTACATCATGAACCGTTATGTTTTTATTACCTTAGAATGAGCCGTTTATATCTACATACACTGCGGGTCCCTTACAGTGAAGCCGCCATTTTGTGCCGTCATGTTTCTACAGTGGCCCTAAACGGACAAACTGCTCTACAGAGCGCTAGTTACTCTCTGCGGTCTCAGACGACCACATCTTTGTCCTGTGTCGGCCACCGTAGCTTCTCTATGTGCTCTGAAAGGGAGGGGTGAGCGGTTGCAATTCACAACCTTACCACTAGATGCCGCTAAACCTTACACACTGCACCTTTAAATGAGGAATATTGTGACGTTCTCATTCCAGTTTGTCAGTTTAGATTTCATACTGAGCGGTCAAATAATAACTGATGCCTCACCTTTGTTTCCTGAGCATTATCAGCGTCTCTCGGGCCGCTCTGATCCTCCTCCTCCTTTTTGTTCGCAGTGTGATGCTCCTCCGGCTTCTTTCCCCGGCTGATGGTCTTCAGATACGCCTCAGTGCCCGTGAAGCTCACCTGTTTCTTGCGGAGCCGTCTCTGCAGGTCCTTGTCCAAGTGGTTTCTGACCGCCTCTTTCTCTGCGCAGGGTTTGTACAGATCCTCGTTCACCAGGTTCTTCAGCTCGGCGCTCGTGTGAGCTTTGGCGAACCTGCAGGTGAGGCCGTAGTGACACTTGCCGAAGGTGTTGAACAGGTAGCACTGATCTCCCAGATCCGCAGCTTTGGAGCACATGTACTCGGACGCGTCGTGGATGAAGCGGCACTTATCGCCGTAGAAGCACTTGGTGTCTCGCTCCTGGAAGACACAGAAACATTATGATAAAACAAACCATACTTCAAGATATTTTTAAGGGGGGGGGGGGGGGGTCTAATGCTATTTCTTGCATTCTGCCATATTTACACAGTTCAAGAGTTGATTCCCATGATAAACATGGACAACAGTTCAAAACACGAGTTGGATGTATGGCGGAGTATTTCTGTGCCGAATACACTCCTTCAGGATTCAAACACATTTCAGAAAGTTTTTTCCGAGCATTGCCCTGTATGACGTCATAAAGGGCGGAATTCCTTATATGGGCACTTCTCCTGGTTGAGCGCGTGCACACACACACACAGAGCGAGAGCAAGAGCGCGTCCATCAACGAGCTTCGTTCGGGTTACGGGAGCCGTCGGCGGCCTTGGCGTTGTGTTTTTAGACACGAGATCAACAATGTCACTAAAGAAGTGTGTTTCTGGTGTGAGGGAAAGATCACCTTGTTCAGCTTCCCAAATAACCCAGCGTTAAGGGAACAGTGGATGCAGTTTGTGTTTCCGGAGTTCTGCAAGTGTGTGTGTTTGTTCCCGGTCATGAGTGGAAACCGCAGGCGGAGAGAGAAACTGCATCAGATGTGTGTGTTTTGTTGGCAATCGGCGCGTAAGTGCATATAATGTGAACAACACCAACGTATAGTGAATCGAAAGTTATCTAGGGATAATGCTATGATGAGTATGTGTGTGTGTGTGTGTGCGTTGTGTGCATGTGTCTTTAAAGAAGCATTAATGAATCACCTGAACGATTGACGGACACAGTCGTCTCTCTTCGTAGCTCTGAGGTTTCATGCGAGGTCTGGATTTATTCTGTCCTCTCATCTTCTTCTTTTTCTCCTTATTGTCTGGCTCCTCCTGCGCTCCATCGCTGTCCAGTCGGATCCTCTTCTGCTCCGGCTCTCCGGAGTCTTGCTCCGCATCATCGCTCTTCTGACCCGGCCGGCCCGACTCCAGGAACGCATGGAACTTCTCTTTGGTGGTGAGGAACCTGGGAACACGTGTGTTTGAGTACATCAGCCATGAGTCACTAATAAACCCATATCGCTTGACAGCTGTTGAGAGTCGAGAGTCGCAGCACAAACACAGCAGGAGTCCAATCTCATTCATCACGAGAGCGAAGAGCTGACAGACAAGATGATCGCGGAAGATTTGGTTTTAAAGCGAAATGTAAAAGCGCCTATTTATGTGAGTTTGTCATTGTACTGTTTTGTTATTGTGTTTTTTTCATTAAGAATAATCGGCTAATGAACCCACCATTCAAGCAACCCGCCCCCGAAATGCCACTAATTCTAAACCGAAAGTAAAATGCACACGACCGAACTGTCATTCATTCACGGTGCGTGTTTTCAGTTCATGCCTATAGAAGCTTAACTTTCATAGGAATTCATTGAAAACACTCGCTTTGCTCCGCACCGCTCCGTTATGATTGCCTGAGCACATTTTACTTTTGGTTTAAAATTAGCGATTTGAAAAGCCCCCACCGGTGATACAGGTTTTATCTGTGTTGTCACACGTCGATTAAGGGAAAGTGAGGAAATTATCACTTTCCTAATTATCGGACATTATCAAACATTATCAGATCAGATATTATCGGACATTATCTGATATTTTCGGACATGATCAGACATCCGATATTATTGGACATTATCAGACATGATCGGACGTCGAATCCTGCTGTGATTATTAACTCTTAAACGTATACCTCGGGTCTTTTGTGACCCGGGTTGCTAATGACTCGAGGTGTGTAACAGTGCAAGTATATTTTTACTGCACAACGATAATTGAATCTTTGATGACTGATTAAGTACAATTGACCTTTATTCCACAAGGTGGCAATGTCTGATACACAATGATGAAGTGACGGTTCACTCAGTCACCGCAGGCAGAAAACAAAAGAATAGGAAGAATCATCAGCAACACTTGAAATGGCTCAGCGATTTACTGCATGGTGGATCTGATGAAGAAGCTGTCAGCGATCAAAATATTGATTTTGAAGATGTTGAAAATGAGAATATGTTTGAGATGGCGAATATGAGCCAGATGCTGAATGTTCTGGGAAATGAGCTCTGACGAGGACAGTGATGATGGTATAAAACATCTGCTCAAACTGAACCCTTCCAAGCTCCAGAAGGTCACAAAATATGCTTCATTTTATTCTTCTGTAATTGTTACTCTAATATCAAGAGAGTTTTATATTATCGTGAGAGAGATCCATCCGTGTTAGATATATAGATCCGGGTCGCTAAAGACCCGAATATGTAATAATGATTGTCGAAACATTCATGCATTTAAGGGTTAATATCATGATCATAAACGTACTGTTCTTTAATAGCGGCAGTTCCTTTCTCAACCTCCACAGCCGATTCCATCCTGCTGGAGAAACCAGAAAAACAGACGTAATGGTGGTCATAATGTCTTAAAGTGCAAAGCAGAGACTTTTATTTTGAAACACATGTACATATTAACACCTCTGCCGTACTCAGACCTTTAAAACAGTGTAACACGCATCCAAGTATTACGTCTTAAGGTAGTCATATTGTGGAAAAACAGGACTTTTATTTTGAAATCATTATCATAAGACCGCCCACATTTACACCTTCTGTAAAAATAAATAAATAACAAATAATATTAAATTGAGAAAATAAAAAAGAATAAATAATTCGATTAAAATAATTAAATAAATAATACATTTAACTGAAGTTCTCCTACAGGTTTTTTTTTTACTGCAATAAGTAGAAACTAATTTAAATGTAACTTAATGAAAACTAATATTTAGACATATACTGTGAGAAATTAATATGATAATTAAATTGGGTCTTTATACAGTAAGATGCCTTTTAAATTTGAGAATGAGATGAAAACCCCTGACATTACATATGTCATATACATTTTAATTGTAAGGACCAGAAGACTTACTCTAACATTAGAAGTGCCTTCAAAGGAAATGATAACGTGCAAAATACTCCTCAGATGTATTGCACATAGAGCCACACTGAACTAAAAGGGTTAAAAGTGCATGACAGTCGGAAACATCTAGCGTGTGAACATGTGTGTGTCTGATTAACTAGCGATCGTACAGCAGCTCTGAGATCAGCTCGGATTAATATCTGATTATGATTATTGATCAGCACTCACCGGTCAGTGAAGTTTCTCTGCACATGCACGATCTGCAGCTGCGCAACTCTAGAACGCGTCCGACCGGAAACACAAACACGGCAGTGAAGTTCCGCTTCAACAACCGCGGTTCATGATGGAACTACAAACTAAAAGTATACAATTGACACAATTAAAAAAATATACTATATACAAAAATTATGCTATGACATGCATTTATATTATATATAAAAATATATGATCTATCTATCTATGTATTGGATTATCATCACAATTATAATATATATATATACACTCACCTAAAGGATTATTAGGAACACTTGTTCAATTCCTCATTAATGCAATTATCTAATCAACCAATCACATGGCAGTTGCTTCAATGCATTTAGGGGTGTGGTCCTGGTCAAGACAATCTCCTGAACTCCAAACTGAATGTCAGAATGGGAAAGAAAGGTGATTTAAGCAATTTTGAGCGTGGCATGGTTGTTGGTGCCAGACGGGCCGGTCTGAGTATTTCACAATCTGCTCAGTTACTGGGATTTTCACGCACAACCATTTCTAGAGTTTACAAAGAATGGTGTGAAAAGGGAAAAACATCCAGTATGCGGCAGTCCTGTGGGTGAAAATGCCTTGTTGATGCTAGAGGTCAGAGGAGAATGGGCCGACTGATTCAAGCTGATAGAAGAGCAACTTTGACTGAAATAACCACTCGTTACAACCGAGGTATGCAGCAAAGCATTTGTGAAGCCACAACACGCACAACCTTGAGGCGGATGGGCTACAACAGCAGAAGACCCCACCGGGTACCACTCATCTCCACTACAAATAGGAAAAAGAGGCTACAATTTGCACGAGCTCACCAAAATTGGACAGTTGACGACTGGAAAAATGTTGCCTGGTCTGATGAGTCTGGATTTCTGTTGAGACATTCAGATGGTAGAGTCAGAATTTGGCGTAAACAGAATGAGAACATGGATCCATCATGCCTTGTTACCACTGTGCAGGCTGGTGGTGGTGGTGTAATGGTGTGGGGGATGTTTTCTTGGCACACTTTAGGCCCCTTAGTGCCAATTGGGCATCGTTTAAATGCCACGGCCTACCTGAGCATTGTTTCTGACCATGTCCATCCCTTTATGACCACCATGTACCCATTCTCTGATGGCTACTTCCAGCAGGATAATGCACCATGTCACAAAGCTCCAATCATTTCAAATTGGTTTCTTGAACATGACAATGAGTTCACTGTACTAAAATGGCCCCCACAGTCACCAGATCTCAACCCAATAGAGCATCTTTGGGATGTGGTGGAACGGGAGCTTCGTGCCCTGGATGTGCATCCCACAAATCTCCATCAACTGCAAGATGCTATCCTATCAATATGGGCCAACATTTCTAAAGAATGCTTTCAGCACCTTGTTGAATCAATGCCACGTAGAATTAAGGCAGTTCTGAAGGCGAAAGGGGGTCAAACACAGTATTAGTATGGTGTTCATAATAATCCTTTAGGTGAGTGTATATAAATAATTGTTGTGCTAATAATCCGATTCGTAATAAAAATTAATTATTTTTAAAAATCTGTATCATCAGTATTGATGAATATATGGTCACACAGCTGTCATATAACAAACACAACATGATTAGGAAAATATTTGGCCAGATTTAATGTTCTTCATCAAACAATATACATTGTTTCCCAGTGCATTTTTGCTCACTCAGCTCCTTTAATTCTTGTGTTTTTTTAATATTCATATGAAAACCACAGGTCAATAAATCACTTCTCACAATTATTTTAACCAAACACAAACATAGGAGATATCTAAACAAAATTGATTGTTTTATCAATCTTTGGGATTTTTGTGAAAGGCCCCTTATACGTGGTCATATTGTGAAAAAAAACATTTTGAAATAAAAGTTGTTGATGTTAACAAGACATTATGTCAGAACCAGGAGCTCATAGGTTAATTAACGTGTTTATATATTAATTATATAACAAAAAAATCATTTTATGAATCACTTTGGCATATTTTGTACTGATTTTAGGGGTCCACAAAAATGAAACAGGTGTCATATTATGCGCCTTCATCTTACAAATAAAGTTAAAAGTGAAAAGATTTCTATGTGTGTACAAAGTGTTTAAGCCAAAGACACTGGCTTCATCGGACATTATCAGACATTATCGGACATTATCAGACATTAGCGGACATTATCAGACATTATCGGACATTAGCGGATATTATCGGACATTATCAGATATTATCTGACATTATCAGACATTGTCAGATGAAACAGACATGTACAGTGAATCCGAATGAGCGTCCGGTCTTTATTCCTCTGGTGAACCCAGTCTCTCTAATTTGGCACTGAAGCGTTTCTTGCTGCTGTCTAAAACAGCGATGCCGCTCTTCTGGAAGTCGTAGCCCAGCTGGTTGAGGTCCTGCAGCCGCTGCCTGATGCTGATGAGACTGAAGTCCAGGACCTTGGGCTTCTGCACGATCTGCTGCACGTGGATCCCGGCCTCGATCAGACAGTCCAGCTTCTCGTTCAGCCGCTCCGAGGAGATGAACAGCACCAGGGAATAGTTCAGGATCATAACTTTGAAGTCGTCGGCGCCGCAGCCCAGAGACCGGAGCTTTCGCCGCAGGCTCTCCGTGTTCTTCTTCAGGCTCTCGTGCGACAGGTCCAGGATCTGAGCGCCGTGGCTCTGGAATAAAGTCAGCGCCTCGGAGTTACTCAGACTGAAGGAGCTCATCATGAAGTCCACGTTGGCGCGGATGCGGTTGGTGCTGCGGATGAAGATGTACAGGTTCCTGGAGATGATGGTTCTGGCAAACTGCCGGGGGTCGTTCCCACCCAGACTCACGCAGACGCCCTGCAGGAGCTCCACCATGTTCCGGTTCAGCTCCACGCTGTTGGAGAAGGTCCGCGGCGCGGTGGTCAGCAGCCGGTGCAGGTCTTTAGCCGTGATTCCCAGCGACATCAGGAACACGATGTTCTCCTGCAGGTTTTTGTTGTCGCTGGAGCGGAAGAAGGACTCGGGCGAGCGCGAGAGGATCCCCACCACCTCGCGGTCGCTCTTGAAGACGTTCCTCCACAGCGTCCAGCGCTCCTCCAGGTGCTCGCAGGTGCGGGTGATGGACCGCGGGAAGCGTGAGATGATGCTGGCGATGGTCTCCGGATTGGCGCCTTTGCTCTTCAGGAAGTGGGCGAGGCCTTGTTCGTTGGTGAGCTGCTTTCTGAGGACGCCCGGCTGCCGGCGACGGGCCGATGGAAGGTCCACTCCCATGCTGGACAGGTTCTCCAGGAGAGATTCGTTCTCTAAGTTCACCTGAGGAAGGACGAGAGTCGTCTGTTTGGAGCTGCAGAAGCGAGCCGCCACAGGAAGTGATGCACATCTCCTGACGGGCCACAGGAAGAAGAGGATCTGCCTCTGTGCCATCACTCACCGCACCTGTTGATGAGAGAAGAGATCACTATAAGAGCTCACTGCACGATTAAGTGCTAAAAGATGGCGATCTGGATTGAAACACCCACGCAATCTTATTCCTAAATGACAACGATTCATCTTCATCATCTAGCACATTTTACCCTCAAATTCTCATTACCAATTCTTCTCATAATACCAATTTTAATAGTTATAAATGATAATAGTAAATTGTTTTATTCATGCAAAATGTTGGCTAACTCAAGACATGTTTTTGTAATATTCACCCACATAGAATCGTGTCTAATAATTACATATATTTCGTTTTTACATTATTTACATCATAGCCACAGAGGAAATAAAATGATCAGCGGTGTAAGTAGATATTCATCTGCTAGATTACACACTCTCACCACGGATCTACTTATTTATGCATAAAGGTTTCTAACTGTAACATCATAATTCATGAACACGGTTCACTGTCAGCGTGTCTTTATAACTGTACGCTGTTAATGAGAAGTAAACATCACATTTGTTATGACCTACCGCATCTCACACACGTGACGCCTCCGTGTGTGTGTGTGTGTGTGTCGCGGCGCCGCCTGCTGTCCGGGAGGAACAGTCACACTGACCGCCACACGAGGGCGCAGAACCATCATTATTCAGCTCTTCATGATCTGCTGTTAGCCTGGACAACACATTATAATAACGTTCATTACTAATGTTATATTTAATAACATTTATAATGTTTAACGCATCATCGATATACCATATTTAGAAATACATTTTTATTGATTAAACATATGCAGCTATCTATCTATCTATCTATCTATCTATCTATCTATCTATTTATCTACCCATCCTTCCAATCACCCATCCATCCATTCATCCATCCATCCTTCCACCCATCCACCCATCCATCCATCCTTCCACCCACCCACCCATCCATCCATCCTTCCACCCACCCACCCATCCATCCATCCACCCTTCCACCCATCCATCCATCCATTATCCAACCACCCACCCACCCATCTATTTATCCTTCTGTCCATCCATCCACCCAGCCACCCATCCTTTTATCCATCTATCCATCCATCCATCCACCCACCCATCCTTTTATCCATCCTTCCATCCATTTATCCATCAGTCCGACTGACCGTCCATCCACCCACCCACCTATTTATCCTTCCGTCCATCCATCCACCCATCCATTTATCAATCCATCCACCCAACCAACCATCCTTTTATCTAGCCATCCATCCATCCGCCCCCCCACCCACTCATCCTTTTATCCATCCTTCCATCCATCCGTCCCCCCCACCCACTCATCCTTTTATCCATCCTTCCATCCATCCGTCCGACCGTCCATCCATCCATCCATCCATCATCCACCCACCCAGCCATCCTTTTATCCATCCATCCATGCACCTACCCATTCTTTTATCCATCCGTCCATCCATCCATCCATGCACCTACCCATTCTTTTATCCATCCGTCCATCCATCCATCCATGCACCTACCCATTCTTTTATCCATCCGTCCATCCATCCACCCACCCATCTTCTACCTCTTCCCCTGTTTTTCCTCCTTACCCTTCCACCACACATCCTCACTTCCTCTTTTTCTTGTTTCTTGTTGTTCTTCCGTCGTCAGAGTTTGTAACTCTGTGTTGTTGTGTCTATATATATTCTTTCCAAATGTGATGCACCTCTGAGCTCTTTCCGAGAACTGGTTGATCATTGGTTGATCTAGCCTTTACATCATATTCAACAGAACCAGTATAATATATTTTGATCAACATGACATAAGCAATTGATAATGTAGGAAACAGCAGACACTTGTACATAATCAATTGCATGTGCAATTTGTTTTATGAATTTATGATGTGCACAAGTGACTAGATGATGTGGAGGTTGAACAGGTTGTGATCTGATGCACCAAAGCCACTGAGAGAAACTGTAACACAATGATCCTCGTTCTCCGTGTTCCTGGTTTCCCGGCTGAGGATGGCAGATGTCGGGAACACTTGAGAAGGGTCGAGATGGCAGGCCTGCTCTCGAGCCTCACTCTCCGTCTGTGCCTGATGAGCCCGTCTCATGCATCATTCATACAGACCCAGATCTGTTTCATTACTGAGATGAGCCTCGCTGTGAGACTGCAGCTCTTCCTTCAGCCAGACTGGAACTGAAATCAATTAGGACAAACGCTTTTATTCAGAACACAGATCAAATGTAAGGAAAATGTTTTATTTCTCCATATGGATTTTCGGATAAACACCAGAGATTTTTTAACTCAAGAAAACATAACATAATTATAGGCCCTGTCATCTGGTTATGAATTCCGGCATGATCTTGTCCTCAGACGTGCTTGTGAAATCATTCAGAAACTCTCATCAGATTAATGTTCCTTCTCGCACTGTAATATTCATAATCAATAACATATGGATTCATGTGGGTTCAAGACAAGCAGAAACAACAGACAAATATTCTCTCTATAGAATATGATTTCCAATTGAATGCTACTTAGAATTAAGTGATACATTATCAAGTAAAAAAAAACAAAAAACACAAAGACTGTAAATAAATGAATAAATTATTTATTGGTTGCATCCATCAGATCAAAATTCCCATTAATTTTTTTTTAAAGTCACCATTAAATCAAAACGACAATTCTTATTTTTTTATGGTTTATTGCAGTATTTATCATAAATGATTTATCGGTGCACATCATTATTGTTATAATAATCTTGAAACAGCGACATCTCATCTCTTCTCTGATGACGAGGGCGGGGCAACCTGTCACTCACATGAGATCCACCAATAGCAAACCACCACCATCCAATCAATTCCCCACAGACAAAATCAAGCCTGCCTACATCTGTTCCTGTTCCTGAAGCGTTTCACTCGATATACAAGACAAAGAAACCATTACATTTTGCATTTAAAAATAATAATATATTGTTTCATTTTAATTTTGAATTACTAATTGAATTACTGAAGGACATCTTATATTCTATTCTAGTTGGTTCTATTCTATTTGGTTCTGTTTTATTTTGTTTTGTTCTATTCAGTTCTATTTTGTTCTATTTTATTTTATTCTATTCTGTTCTATTCTATTCTATTCTAATCTTTTCTATTCTATTTGGTTTTATTCTGTTCTACTCTACTCTACTCTACTCTCCTCTATTTTACTCTCCTCTCCTCTCCTCTCCTCTCCTCTATTCTATTCTATTCTATTCTCCTCTCCTCTCCTCTCATCTCCTCTCCTCTCCTCTCCTCTCCTCTCCTCTCCTCTCCTCTCCTCTATTCTACTCTCCTCTGCTCTACTCTCCTCTATTCTATTCCATTCTACTCTCCTCTACTCTACTCTACTCTCCTCTATTCTATTCTCCTCTCCTCTCCTCTGTTCTATTCTATTCTATTCTATTCTACTCTCCTCTATTCTATTCTACTCTCCTCTACTCTCCTCTCCTCTATTCTCCTCTCCTCTCCTCTATTCTACTCTATTCTATTCTATTCTACTCTATTCTCCTCTCCTCTCCTCTATTCTCCTCTCCTCTCCTCTCCTCTCCTCTATTCTACTCTATTCTATTCTACTCTACTCTCCTCTCCTCTCCTCTCCTCTCCTCTCCTCTACTCTACTCTATTCTACTCTCCTCTCCTCTATTCTAGTATACTCTACTCTCCTCTACTCTCCTCTCCTCTACTCTATTCTATTCTACTCTCCTCTCCTCTCCTCTCCTCTCCTCTACTCTACTCTATTCTATTCTACTCTACTCTACTCTACTCTACTCTCCTCTCCTCTCCTCTCCTCTACTCTATTTTCCTCTATTCTCCTCTCCTCTATTCTATTCTATTCTACTCTACTCTCCTCTCCTCTCCTCTATTCTCCTCTCCTCTATTCTATTCTCCTCTCCTCTATTCTCCTCTCCTCTACTCTATTCTATTCTATTCTACTCTACTATACTCTCCTCTGTTCTATTCTATTCTATTCTATTCTATTCTCCTCTCCTCTATTCTATTCTCATCTCCTCTATTCTATTCTATTCTACTCTACTCTCCTCTATTCTCCTCTCCTCTATTCTATTCTCATCTCCTCTATTCTATTATATTCTACTCTACTCTCCTCTATTCTCCTCTCCTCTCCTCTCCTTTACTCTTTTCTCCTCTCCTCTCCTCTATTCTACTCTATTCTATTCTATTCTCCTCTACTCTCCTCTACTCTATTCTACTCTACTCTACTCTACTCTACTCTACTCTACTCTCCTCTGTTCTATTCTATTCTATTCTATTTTCCTCTCATCTATTCTATTCTCATCTCCTCTATTCTATTCTATTCTACTCTACTCTCCTCTATTCTCCTCTCCTCTATTCTATTCTCATCTCCTCTATTCTATTCTATTCTACTCTCCTCTATTCTCCTCTCCTCTCCTTTACTCTTTTCTCCTCTCCTCTCCTCTATTCTACTCTATTCTATTCTATTCTCCTCTACTCTCCTCTACTCTATTCTATTCTACTCTACTCTACTCTACTCTACTCTACTCTACTCTCCTCTGTTCTATTCTATTCTATTCTCCTCTCCTCTATTCTATTCTCACCTCCTCTATTCTATTCTATTCTATTCTACTCTACTCTACTCTACTCTCCTCTCCTCTATTCTATTCTATTCTCATCTCCTCTATTCTATTCTATTCTATTCTACTCTACTCTCCTCTATTCTCCTCTCCTCTCCTTTACTCTTTTCTCCTCTCCTCTCCTCTATTCTATTGTATTCTCCTCTACTCTCCTCTCCTCTATTCTATTCTACTCTACTCTCCTCTATTCTCATTTCCTCTATTCTATTCTATTCTACTCTCCTCTCCTCTATTCTCCTCTCCTCTACTCTATTCTATTCTACTCTACTCTCCTCTGTTCTATTCTATTCTATTCTCCTCTCCTCTATTCTATTCTCATCTCCTCTATTCTATTCTATTCTACTCTCCTCTCCTCTATTCTCCTCTACTCTATTCTATTCTACTCTCCTCTCCTCTCCTCTATTCTCCTCTCCTCTACTCTACTCTCCTCTCCTCTATTCTATTCTATTCTACTCTACCCTTCTCTTCTCTTCTCTTCTCTTCTCTCCTCTATTCTATTCTATTCTCCTCTCCTCTACTCTATTCTATTCAATTCTACTCTTGTCTCCTCTATTCTCCTCTCCTCTCCTCTATTATATTCTACTCTACTCTACTCTACTCTCCTCTCCTCTATTCTATTCTCCTCTCCTCTATTCTATTCTATTCTACTCACCTCTCCTCTATTCTCCTCTATTCTATTCTCCTCTCCTCTCCTCTATTCTATTCTACTCTACTCTACTCTACTCTACTCTCCTCTGTTCTATTCTATTCTATTCTCCTCTCCTCTATTATATTCTCATCTCCTCTATTCTATTCTACTCTACTCTCCTCTCCTCTCCTCTACTCTCTTCTCCTCTCCTCTCCTCTCCTCTCTTCTATTCTCCTCTACTCTCCTCTCCTCTATTCTATTCTACTCTACTCTCCTCTATTCTCCTCTCCTCTCCTCTACTCTCCTCTCCTCTACTCTATTCTACTCTATTCTACTCTATTCTATTTTATTCTATTCTACTCTACTCTACTCTATTCTACTCTCCTCTCCTCTCCTCTACTCTCCTCTACTCTATTCTACTCTATTCTACTCTATTCTATTCTATTCTACTCTACTCTACTCTACTCTACTCTACTCTACTCTACTCTATTCTACTCTCCTCTCCTCTATTCTACTCTACTCTACTCTCCTCTCCTCTATTCTATTCTATTCTACTCTCCTCTACTCTATTCTATTCTATTCTACTCTACTCTCCTCTATTCTCCTCTCCTCTATTCTATTCTATTCTACTCTCCTCTCCTCTGCTCTATTCTCCTCTCCTCTACTCTATTCTACTCTCCTCTCATCTACTCTATTCTATTCTCCTCTATTCTCCTCTCCTCTCCTTTATTCTATTCTATTCTACTCTACTCTACTCTCCTCTCCTCTATTCTCTTCTCCTCTATTCTATTCTATTCTACTCTCCTCTCCTCTCCTCTCACCTATTCTCCTCTCCTCTAATCTATTCTCCTCTCCTCTCCTCTATTCTACTCTCCTCTCCTCTACTCTATTCTATTCTCCTCTATTCTCCTCTCCTCTATTCTATTCTATTCTATTCTACTCTACTCTCCTCTATTCTCCTCTCCTCTATTCTATTCTCCTCTCCTCTCCTCTATTCTCCTCTCCTCTACTCTATTCTATTCTATTCTACTCTACTCTACTCTACTCTCCTCTGTTCTATTCTATTCTATTCTATTCTATTCTATTCTCCTCTCCTCTATTCTATTCTCATCTCCTCTATTCTATTCTATTCTATTCTACTCTACTCTCCTCTATTCTCCTCTCCTCTCCTCTCTTCTCCTCTCCTCTATTCTACTCTATTCTATTTTATTCTCCTCTACTCTCCTCTCCTCTCCTCTATTCTATTCTACTCTACTCTACTCTATTCTCCTGTCCTCTCCTCTATTCTCCTCTCATCTACTCTCCTCTCCTCTACTCTATTCTACTCTATTCTATTCTAGTCTACTCTACTCTATTCTACTCTCCTCTCCTCTCCTCTCCTCTATTCTACTCTACTCTACTCTACTCTACTCTACTCTACTCTCCTCTCCTCTATTCTATTCTATTGTACTCTCCTCTCCTCTCCTCTATTCTATTCTACTCTACTCTACTCTACTCTCCTCTCCTCTCCTCTATTCTATTCTACTCTCCTCTCCTCTATTCTATTCTATTGTACTCTCCTCTCCTCTCCTCTCCTCTATTCTATTCTACTCTACTCTACTCTACTCTCCTCTCCTCTATTATATTCTACTCTCATCTCCTCTCCTCTCCTCTATTCTATTCTCCTCTATTCTCCTCTCCTCTATTCTATTCTATTCTACTCTACTCTCCTCTCCTTTCCTCTATTCTCCTCTACTCTATTCTACTCTATTCTATTCTACTCTCCTCTCCTCTATTCTCCTCTCCTCTATTCTATTCTATTCTATTCTACTCTACTCTACTCTCCTCTGTTCTATTCTATTCTATTCTATTCTCCTCTCCTCTCCTCTGCTCTATTCTATTTTATTCTCCTCTACTCTACTCTCCTCTCCTCTATTCTATTCTACTCTACTCTACTCTATTCTCCTGTCCTCTCCTCTATTCTCCTCTCATCTACTCTCCTCTCCTCTACTCTATTCTACTCTATTCTATTCTAGTCTACTCTACTCTATTCTACTCTCCTCTCCTCTCCTCTATTCTACTCTACTCTACTCTACTCTACTCTCCTCTCCTCTATTCTATTCTATTGTACTCTCCTCTCCTCTCCTCTATTCTATTCTACTCTACTCTACTCTACTCTCCTCTCCTCTCCTCTATTCTATTCTACTCTCCTCTCCTCTCCTCTCCTCTATTTTATTCTATTGTACTCTCCTCTCCTCTCCTCTATTCTATTCTACTCTACTCTACTCTCCTCTCCTCTTTTCTCCTCTCCTCTCCTCTATTCTATTCTACTCTCCTCTCCTCTCCTCTATTCTATTCTATTCTACTCTACTCTCCTCTATTCTCCTCTCCTCTATTCTATTCTATTCTACTCTCCTCTCCTCTATTCTCCTCCCCTCTACTCTATTCTATTCTACTCTACTCTCCTCTGTTCTATTCTATTCTCCTCTCCTCTATTCTATTCTCATCTCCTCTATTCTATTCTATTCTCCTCTCCTCTCCTCTCCTCTATTATATTCTACTCTCATCTCCTCTCCTCTCCTCTATTCTATTCTCCTCTATTCTCCTCTCCTCTATTCTATTCTATTCTACTCTACTCTCCTCTCCTTTCCTCTATTCTCCTCTCCTCTCCTCTACTCTATTCTACTATATTCTATTCTACTCTCCTCTCCTCTATTCTCCTCTCCTCTATTCTATTCTACTCTACTCTCCTCTATTCTCCTCTCCTCTATTCTATTCTATTCTCCTCTCCTCTCCTCTCCTCTATTCTCATCTCCTCTACTCTATTCTACTCTACTCTCCTCTGTTCTATTCTATTCTATTCTATTCTCCTCTCCTCTCCTCTGCTCTATTCTATTCTATTCTCATCTCCTCTATTCTATTCTGTTCTACTCTCCTCTCCTCTATTCTCCTCTACTCTATTATATTCTCCTCTCCTCTCCTCTCCTCTATTCTCCTCTCCTCTACTCTCCTCTATTCTATTCTCCTCTACTCTACTCTTCTCTTCTCTCCTCTGTTCTATTCTATTCTATTCTATTCTCCTCTCCTCTGCTCTATTCTATTCTATTCTCATCTCCTCTATTCTATTCTGTTCTACTCTCCTCTCCTCTATTCTCCTCTCCTCTACTCTATTCTATTCTACTCTCCTCTCCTCTCCTCTCCTCTATTCTCCTCTCCTCTACTCTCCTCTCCTCTCCTCTATTCTATTCTCCTCTACTCTACTCTACTCTCCTCTCCTCTACTCTCCTCTCCTCTACTCTCCTCTCCTATATTCTATTCTCCTCTACTCTACTCTACTCTTCTCTTCTCTTCTCTTCTCTTCTCTTCTCTCCTCTTCTCTCCTCTTCTCTCCTCTATTCTATTCTCCTATCCTCTATTCTATTCTCCTCTCCTCTCCTCTCCTCTCCTCTCCTCTCCTCTCCTCTACTCTCCTCTCCTATATTCTATTCTCCTCTACTCTACTCTACTCTTCTCTTCTCTTCTCTTCTCTTCTCTTCTCTTCTCTATTCTATTCTCCTCTCCTCTACTCTATTCTATTCTCCTCTCCTCTCCTCTATTCTCCTCTCCTCTACTCTATTCTATTCTATTCTCCTCTCCTCTCCTCTACTCTACTCTACTCTACTCTACTCTCCTCTCCTCTCCTCTCCTCTCCTCTCCTATATTCTATTCTCCTCTCCTCTCCTCTACTCTCCTCTCCTCTCCTCTCCTATCCTCTACTCTACTCTCCTCTACTCTATTCTATTCTATTCTCCTCTCCTCTCCTCTATTCTCCTCTCCTCTACTCTATTCTATTCTCCTCTCCTCTCCTCTATTCTCCTCTCCTCTACTCTATTCTATTCTACTCTCCTCTCCTCTCCTCTCCTCTACTCTCCTCTCCTCTCCTCTCCTCTCCTCTCCTCTATTCTCCTCTCCTCTACTCTATTCTATTCTCCTCTCCTCTCCTCTATTCTCCTCTCCTCTACTCTACTCTATTCTATTCTATTCTCCTCTCCTCTCCTCTACTCTATTCTCCTCTCCTCTACTCTATTCTATTCTATTCTCCTCTCCTCTCCTCTCCTCTCCTCTCCTCTCCTCTCCTCTATTCTCCTCTCCTCTACTCTATTCTATTCTCCTCTCCTCTCCTCTATTCTCCTCTCCTCTACTCTACTCTATTCTATTCTCCTCTCCTCTCCTCTACTCTATTCTCCTCTCCTCTACTCTATTCTATTCTATTCTCCTCTCCTCTCCTCTCCTCTCCTCTATTCTCCTCTCATCTACTCTATTCTATTCAATTCTACTCTCCTCTCCTCTATTCTCCTCTCCTCTATTCTATTCTCCTCTCCTCTATTCTCCTCTCCTCTCCTCTATTCTCCTCTCCTCTATTCTCCTCTCCTCTACTCTATTCTATTCTCCTCTCCTCTCCTCTATTCTCCTCTCCTCTCCTCTATTCTCCTCTCCTCTACTCTATTCTACTCTACTCTCCTCTGTTCTATTCTATTCTATTCTCCTCTCCTCTCCTCTACTCTACTCTACTCTACTCTTCTCTCCTCTCCTCTCCTCTTCTCTTCTCTCCTCTATTCTATTCTCCTCTCCTCTACTCTATTCTATTCTCCTCTCCTCTCCTCTATTCTCCTCTCCTCTACTCTATTCTATTCTCCTCTCCTCTCCTCTCCTCTCCTCTCCTCTCCTCTCCTCTCCTCTCCTCTCCTATATTCTCCTCTCCTCTCCTCTATTCTCCTCTCCTCTACTCTATTCTACTCTATTCTACTCTCCTCTCCTCTCCTCTATTCTCCTCTCCTCTCCTCTCCTCTCCTCTATTCTCCTCTCCTCTCCTCTATTCTATTCTCCTCTACTCTATTCTACTCTATTCTACTCTATTCTACTCTCCTCTCCTCTCCTCTATTCTCCTCTCCTCTATTCTCCTCTCCTCTCCTCTCCTCTCCTCTCCTCTATTCTCCTCTCCTCTCCTCTATTCTATTCTCCTCTCCTCTCCTATATTCTATTCTCCTCTCCTCTCCTCTCCTCTACTCTCCTCTACTCTACTCTACTCTCCTCTCCTCTCCTCTCCTCTCCTCTCCTCTCCTATATTCTCCTCTCCTCTCCTCTCCTCTCCTATATTCTCCTCTCCTCTCCTCTCCTCTCCTCTATTCTCCTCTCATCTACTCTATTCTATTCTATTCTCCTCTCCTCTCCTCTATTCTCCTCTCCTCTACTCTATTCTACTCTCCTCTCCTCTCCTCTCCTCTCCTCTATTCTCCTCTCCTCTCCTCTCCTCTCCTCTCCTCTCCTGTACTCTACTCAGTACATTACCTTCTCCGGTGAGTTAGTTGCGGCCCAGTGTGAGTCTCTGAACCTGATCCTCTGCTGCTCCCTCATGAATGATTCACAGGCCGAGCGTTCAGTGTTCCTGATCTCTGAGCAGCAGAACTGAGCGTCAGAGTTCACAGGTGGACCTGAAGTCAAGGATGTCCAAGAGACGATGGGTGGAATTCAAGATCTGCCAAACCATCAGCTGTTCAGCTCCGGTCGGCCGCAGGAATAGACCAGCATCCCCTGCTGCAGCTGCAGGTACGACCGCAAACATGAGCAGAAACTGTGTGTGGAGAGACGAATGACTGGCACAATGACTGATGTAGTAATAGTTCAGATCAAGAGATGTTTCCTCTGTTTAAATGACTAGCACAGACTTTTGCTGTGTCTTTAGTAATATATCACATTAGATATGTGCAGTAGGGTTACATTTATGTAAACTGGACCACTTTTGACAGTAAAATCAATCGCAATATACCTGAAATCACACTGATACAACACTCCACAGGGCCTATATGTGCAGAAGGCTATTCAATATGTGTCATAAATACAGCAGTGGCCAAAAGTGATGTCCGGCCTAGGAACAATGTGTTATTTATAATATTAAAAAACGATTCAAATGTGTTAAAGATTTTGTAGGCATATTGTGTAGTTGTGCTTGCAATGACACATGACAAATTGTACGATATATAGTTTTTGTGCAGGCTGTCATACAAATAAATAATGAAGAAGAGAGAAACAACAAAATATTATTATCTGTTTATGTTTTAGTCAAGGTATGCTTTTTCCTGTCAGCTTTTTGTTTTGCATATAAAACCCGTTGCCTTTTTTGTCA
Source organism: Rhinogobio ventralis (assembly GCA_039654625.1). Lineage (NCBI taxonomy): Eukaryota > Metazoa > Chordata > Actinopteri > Cypriniformes > Gobionidae > Rhinogobio > Rhinogobio ventralis. Next base: position 1,132,469 of record CM077209.1, read on the forward strand.
AATAATTTAGTCAGATAAACACCTTAACCAAGTTGTTATTCCCTCATATTTAATACAATTAAACAATGTAAAAATTTTTCCTCATATTTTGATGGTTTAATCGCAAAATATCCCCTAATATACAAACATGTTGTCTAATATACAATGTAATTATCAATTGTTTATATTTGCACGATTGGCTGTTTGCGGTGTCAGGCTTTACCTCAGCCAGCGTGCGCGCGCACGGTGTCGTCACCGCGCAGCGAGTCTCGTGTGTTTACGTGGAGAAACATGGCGGCCACTGTGAGTGTGACAGCTAAGCCCGAATAAAACACAGCGAAAACCCACAGGATTTGCCGTCCGAGCCGAAGCGAACACACATGTCAGCGGTCCGCGTTCAGTGTTAGGCGTGTGTGTGTGTGTGTGGCGCTTTAATGACGCGCTTGTGTCGGTGTTTAAGCCGCAGGAACCGCAGAGATGATGGAAGACGAGGAGCGACAGAGGAAACTGCAGGCCGGCAAAGCCAAGGTGAGATTTACCTCACATTTATCTCATCTTTACCTGTCTGCTGTCGTTTACCTCAGAATATACTTCTTGCCTGAGATTTGCCTAAACTTTACCTCAGTGCTGTAGTTTAACGCCCATCTCTGAGATTCAGCCAACAGCTGTCATTTACCCCACTGACATCTGTGATTTAACTCAAGTACCTCGTATTTACCCCTCTGTTACCCCACTGCTGCCATTTACCTCAGAAAACAGCTGACACTTGTGATTGAACACCTCGTATGTACCTCTGTTTTACCCCACTGCTGTCATTTACCTCAGGAAATTACTGATATCTGATATTTGATATCACATTTGCCCTGTATTTACCTCTATTGCTGTCATTTACCTCAGAATATAATTCTCGCCTGAGATTTACCTAAAGTTTACCTCAGTGCTGTAGTTTACCTTAGAATTAAATGCACATCTCTGAGATTCAACCAACAGCTGTCATTTACCTCACTTTACCTCGATTTTACCTCACTGCTGTCATTTACCTCACATTTACCTCTATTTTACCGCACTGCTGTCATTTACCTCACTTTACCTCGATTTTACCTCACTGCTGTCATTTACCTCACATTTACCGCTATTTTACCTCATATTTACCTCGATTTTACCTCACATTTACCTCATATTTACCTCACATTTACCTCTATTTTACCTCACTGCTGTCATTTACCTCACATTTACCTCTATTTTACCTCACTGCTGTCATTTACCTCACATTTACTGCTATTTTACCTCACTGCTGTCATTTACCTCACATTTACTGCTATTTTACCTCACTGCTGTCATTTACCTCACATTTACCTCTATTTTACCTCACTGCTGTCATTTACCTCACATTTACCGCTATTTTACCTCATATTTACCTCGATTTTACCTCACATTTACCTCATATTTACCTCACATTTACCTCTATTTTACCTCACTGCTGTCATTTACCTCACATTTACCTCTATTTTACCTCACTGCTGTCATTTACCTCACATTTACTGCTATTTTACCTCACTGCTGTCATTTACCTCACATTTACCTCTATTTTACCTCACTGCTGTCATTTACCTCACATTTACCGCTATTTTACCTCACTGCTGTCATTTACCTCACATTTACTGCTATTTTACCGCACTGCTGTCATTTACCTCACATTTACTGCTATTTTACCTCACTGCTGTCATTTACCTCACATTTACCGCTATTTTACCTCACTGCTGTCATTTACCTCACATTTACTGCTATTTTACCTCACTGCTGTCATTTACCTCACATTTACCGCTATTTTACCTCACTGCTGTCATTTACCTCACATTTACCGCTATTTTACCGCACTGCTGTCATTTACCTCACATTTACTGCTATTTTACCTCACTGCTGTCATTTACCTCACATTTACTGCTATTTTACCTCACTGCTGTCATTTACCTCACATTTACCGCTATTTTACCGCACTGCTGTCATTTACCTCACATTTACTGCTATTTTACCGCACTGCTGTCATTTACCTCACATTTACTGCTATTTTACCTCACTGCTGTCATTTACCTCACATTTACTGCTATTTTACCGCACTGCTGTCATTTACCTCACATTTACCGCTATTTTACCTCACTGCTGTCATTTACCTCACATTTACTGCTATTTTACCGCACTGCTGTCATTTACCTCACATTTACTGCTATTTTACCGCACTGCTGTCATTTACCTCACATTTACTGCTATTTTACCTCACTGCTGTCATTTACCTCACATTTACTGCTATTTTACCTCACTGCTGTCATTTACCTCACATTTACCGCTATTTTACCGCACTGCTGTCATTTACCTCACATTTACTGCTATTTTACCGCACTGCTGTCATTTACCTCACATTTACTGCTATTTTACCGCACTGCTGTCATTTACCTCACATTTACTGCTATTTTACCGCACTGCTGTCATTTACCTCACATTTACCGCTATTTTACCGCACTGCTGTCATTTACCCCACATTTACTGCTATTTTACCGCACTGCTGTCATTTACCTCACATTTACTGCTATTTTACCTCACTGCTGTCATTTACCTCACATTTACTGCTATTTTACCGCACTGCTGTCATTTACCTCACATTTATTCAATTTATTCACATTTATTTCGTTTACCTCAGAATATCTCGTTTCTGAAATTTACCTCAGATTTACGTATTTACCTTACATTGTGCTATCATTTACCTTTATGATGTCATTTATCTGAGGTTTAACTACATATTACCTCCCTTTTGTCTGACATTTACCTCACAGCTGTCATTTACCTCCTTATAAATCATTGGTCAGAAAGAACAGGAATCATGGAGGACAGCAGGTTTATTCCTGCTCATTTATTGGAAAAATCTTATTAAAGTAGCCAAAATGATATTTAGTGTCTCATTCATTGACAAACATAAACATTCACTGTGTTATCTAGATAATCAGCTCTGAGTTTCCCAGTGGTAAATACGACTTGAGAGGGCGATCATTGTGCAATTTTTAACTAGGAAACTCATATTTATGATAACTCTGATAGCACGTGAATGCAGCGTAACTCTTTATGAGTGTTTTATGTGCTTTTTTCATGCTTGTGTATTAATATATGATGAAAACATCTGATGTATGAACAGGTAAAGCCGTGTCATTGACTGCAGTTACAGGATGAAGTAAAGACTTTATCTGCTGTTGGCTGAGAGCATGTGGATGGGCTTGAGAGACTGGATTTTCTAGCGATTGCTAAACAGGATCTCTGATTGCACAGATCTCTGTCTCAGAGACTTCAGGTCACTGTAACCTGCTGGAGCGTGTCAGGACTGAGCACAGAGCCCTTGACACCATCAAGCTACATCTACATTCAAACTTTTTTTTTTAGCAAAATAAGTCTTGACGCTAATGTGAGGACATTTTCTGCCATCTTTGCAGAATATAATATGAAAATTATTCAAAGTAACATTTATCTTGAGCACACAGCAGCCACATATAGAGCTGGAATCTGTTTTATTTTTTTCCCCAAATTCTGTTCTTTTCCTGGATGCCAATTTTTCTTTTAAACTTTCTTGACTCAGTTTTAATCGTTAAATTAAGTTTTAGCAATTAAAGGTGCAGTAAGTGATTTCTGAGAAGTGCTGTTGATATTTAAAGTCACCCAAACAAACAAGCCCCTACCCAAAAGGATCACGCCCCTATCTTGATAGCTCCACCCCCAAATTCACAAACACGCTATGCAACACAGGCTCCTCCCCCCTCGGGAGCGGACACGCCCCTTACTGCTGATTGGCCGCAGGTTTAGTGCTCGGTCTGATACGCTCAACAGCGTTTCTCAGAATTCACTTGGACACAACAGCAGTCCTGGGTCTCACGGGTATATTTCGGGCAATAGCCAACAATGCATTGTATGGGTCAAAATTATCCATTTTTCTTTTATGCCAAAAATCATTAGGATATTAAGATCATGTTCCATGAAGATATTTTATTAATTTCCTACCATAAATATATAAATACTGTATTAATAGTAATATGCATTGCTAAGGACTTCATTTGGACACTTTAAAGGATTTTCTCAATATTTCGATTTTTTTTGTCCTATCCTAACAAACCACACATCAATGGAAAGATTATTTATTCAGCTTTTTCGCTTACAGATGATGTATCTCAATTTTAAAACATGACCCCTATGACTGGTTTTGTGGTCCAGGGTCACATATATAAATGCAGATATAGTTTGTTGTGCCCCTAAAGTTTCTAAATGCGCTCCTACATTTTACACCTTAGTAACATAGGGGGAAAAAGTAAGCGTCACGCCCTGTTTTGAGGTGTTGTATCAGTGTGTATTGTTGAACCCTTAACGGTCGAGCACTAGTTTGGCCTCACATTCTTGTTTCTCAACACACTGGCCTCTTCAGGGCGTGATAACAGAGCCGTGTTATCTTAAAAATACTCTCTGCCCGAGTCTAAAAATACCCCGAGTCTGAAGGACCGGCGAGATCGTGACCTCTCTGTGCTGGGGTGCTCCCTATGAAGTGAACATATGTGAGCGAGGTGGCCTGTGCCGACCTCTAGAGACCCGTCTGTCTAATTCCCGCTGACAGGTTTACGTCCTGTAGAGCGCAAACAGACGGCCGTCTCATCTAGATCTGTGTGTGTTTAGAGTTAGCTTGTCTGTTTTTGGGCTGAATTAAATTTGAATGAGAATCAAAAGGCTGTGAAAAGACTTTTCTAATTCCGCCGAACATAAATCCCCCGTGGGCCTTTTTTGAACGAGATTATCGCTCGTTTCATCCATTGTTTACAGGTTTACACCTGAGCTCATTTGAGCTAGAATTCTTGAAGCAAATGAAATGTCATCTCGACATCCAGCTTTCATTTCTCACACTTTCTCAGGTGAATGTCGACGCCTCAACTCGTCGATCAGTCCTGCAAACCCCCCGCACAACACTCACATAAATGTCAGGAGCCGCTGAATACAGACGCTTGTGATGGAAAGAGATGATTCAGAATGATTCATAGTTTCTTTTGTAAACATTTGGAGCAAACAAAAGCAGAAAATCTTGTTTCTTAAAATTGTGCTGCTTTGGAGCAGAACTAAATCATTGCAGACGATTGCGTGTTCGTCCAGTAAAATATTAAATGAGGCTGTTTGCTCGTCTTAGACAGAGTTTGCATGTCTGTGATTGCTGTGATCTCTCCTTATAGCGTGACATGCATTCAGATCAATAGATAATCCCCAGTGAATTTATGAAATTATAATTTGTATATCTTGAATGTAATGCAAGTCGCTTTGGATACAAGCGTCTGCCAAATACATCATTGTTAAATGTATAGGACACTATGATTTCCGCGTAGCAGAAAATACAGACGGAATCACGGAATCAGTCATAAAAACAGAATTTATACACACACACACACACAGAAGCACACGTGACGCTCGCTGTGTGTTCAGCCTCTGCCGTCTCACTATATGAGGACATGAATGCATGAACTTCATCTCCAGAGCCGCTCTGAGAGTCACTTCATGAACATTTCACCGTTTCATTTGAGAAAAACTACCGTCATCACATCATAAACACACAGAAACTCAAAGGTCGTCACGGCAACCCGTCAAAATAACAGTCCGGTTTAACTTGACAAATATATTACTGTTTTACTGTAGAATTTAGATACGTCTCAATGTGATGATAATACTAACACTAATGTAATAATAATAATAATAATAATTAAAAAAATTATTAAAACTTTATATTTTGTGCAGTTTAATTTCATGATTAAAAGATTAATTAAATTAATGTTTTATGCCTTCATTTGATTGCCAGAAAAACTCAGAATTTCTGAAATAAAAAAAACTTTTATTTCTTAGAAATTCTATAATAAATTGTTGTTTTTCAATTAAAAATTAATTCAATTAATTAGACATGATTTAATAAAATTTAATTAAACCATTAAAATGAAATCCAGAAAACTGAATTGGTTAAAAATATAAAATGCAATGGAATTTGAGGAGGAAAAAAAATGTATTTCATATTGCCCTAAACATGTAATTTTTGTTAAACTTTTAATAAATTGTTAAATTGTATAAGTTTCATGATTTCAATTAATTAGACATGCTTTTTGATTACTAAAATTTTATTTAGTCCAAAAAAATGAAAACAGAAAAAAAACAAAAACAAATCCAGAAATATTAAAAGGGAAAAAACACAATCTGGAAAAAAATAAAACGGAATTTGTGAAAAAATAAAATGTATTTCATATGGCCCTAAAAATTATAATTTTTTTAAAAACTTTTATTAAATTGTATAAGTTTCATGATTTCAATTAATTAGACGTGCTTTTTAATTACTAGAATTTAATTTAACCTTTAAAACGGAGTCCAAAAAAACAAACATGTTTTAAGGGCCCTTAATGTAGTGTGTGTAGTGAGTGAGTGTTTGAGTGTTGCGCGCGCTGTGACGTTACGTTTGCACAGTACAGATAAAGGGGTTTTTGCATGTGTGGACTGGTGGCTCTCTGAAGATCTTTGTTTCAGTGGATGACCCATGAACTCTGGCTCGTGTGTTCGGCACGCCACACTTTGGCTCAGATCTGCTGTTTGTTTTGCTGCAGTCACGCTTGCCGTTCAGAGCAGCTGTCAGCGCGCGCAGTTTCCATGCCAGTGTCATTAGCAAGCGCTTCAGACGCTCTCGGGAACACGACTGGAGAACAGTCAGCGTCTTTCCTCAGCACAAATGCTAGAATTGGTGCATGCCAGATCGAATTTATCCGGATGAAAATGCATGCACGCAAACTACAACTCTAAGTCTGATGCATGCATGATATCTGACCTACATCTGAACCAGTGTTAATATTGACTGCACATTTTGATTTAGTTTTAGTCATAGTTTTTTGACTAAAATGCCATTTAGTTTAGTCATAATTTAGTCATCTGAATTGTTTTAGTCGACTAAAATCTTGAGTTTAGTTAAAATGTAATGTATTAATTAAGCATTTAAGCATTGCATAACCGACTGTTACTTGAAGACATGCTAAAACTGATATTTTGACATCATTTAGTGTGATTTTGACAAAATTCAAGCGCAAAAATACACAAAAAAGAGCTCAATGCGGTCTCGTCAGGGCTTGATACACACATGCTCCTAAAGTGAAAAACGTTGGAGCGCATTGAGAAAATACACTTTATAAAAATATATATTGATGTTTTAGTATCATTAATGTACTATTAGTTTTTGGTAATATTTTTGATGCGTTTTTTTTTTTTTTTTTTTTTCTCCTTCTTTTTTTAATGTTTTTTTTTTTTTTTTTAACGTCTATTAGAGCACGACCGATTTATTGGTCTGCCGATTTTATCGGTGATGACCCAGCAGCTGGGCAGGTGTGTGTTGACCCAGCGCTGGGCAGGTGTGTGATGACCGAGCTGGGCAGGTGTGTGATGACCCAGCGCTGGGCAGGTGTGTGATGACCGAGCTGGGCAGGTGTGTGATGACCCAGCGCTGGGCAGGTGTGTGTTGACCCAGTGCAGGGCAGGTGTGTGTTGACCCAGCGCTGGGCAGGTGTGTGATGACCCAGCACTGGGCAGGTGTGTGTTGACCCAGCGCTGGGCAGGTGTGTGATGACCCAGCAGCTGGGCAGGTGTGTGATGACCCAGCAGCTGGGCAGGTGTGTGTTGACCCAGCGCTGGGCAGGTGTGTGTGATGCGTGTTAGACGTGTGCATTAGATTAGACCGAACCGAGGCCTGCTAACACATCTGGAGCCTTGCCTGTTTAACTCCAGGTCCGTTCAATTATGCAAAATCAATTGTTCCAACCCAGCATGCAATGAAAGCGTTTTCTGCCTTCAGATCTGAGGGTTTAATTTATATGTGTGTGTGTGTGTGTTGTGATTGCAGGCTAAAAGCTCTGGTTAACAGGAGGTCAGGCCTTCAGTATTCAGACGCACACACAAACCCTTTGCAAATCCCGATCGGTAGTCAGCTGGGATAATTGGCTTGGCTGATAAACACAGTTAGTGTCACTCAGGAGATATTACAATAAAACTGAAGCGTGCGGCGTAATTAAACACGTCCCACACACTCCGCTATCATGATCTTAATTAGCAGCGCACGTGGTGTTTGTGTGACCTTGCTCTGATCGGCATTATCTGTTGTCAGTAATTGTTTGGCACGTGCATCATAATACATAAAGCATTAATTTCCCTAAAACTAGTGTGCTCTCCTGTGAAAGCAGTTGAGATGAAGACCGTAACAGAAATGAGCAGCTGATGTAACCGCAGACCTAGATTTCAAGAGGCCAAACGGGTGTCAGCAGGGGACGCTGGTTAGATAACCCAGAGATTAATGCCAGCCTTTGTGGGGAAAAACAAATTAAATGTAATTTCAAGCTGTGCGATTGCTTCGCTTCCGGCACCTGCTTTCTTGGGTTTTACTCTGAGAAATGGACTTTAGTTTGTCACAGAAGAACCAGTGTCAGACAACATCCGTCCATGTGTGCAATCAGTCTGATTAGGCCAATAATAGAATTAGCCCTATGATAAATTTGTCAAATCATATCATAAACGCACAAAAACTCAAAGCGCTTCACGGCAACCCGTCAAAATAAAAGTTTGGTTTAACTTGAAATATATTACTGTTGTACAGCAGAATTTAGATACGTCTCAATGTAATAATAATACTAACACTAAAAATAATAAATTATTATTAACTTTTTTGTATTTTTTAATGTTTTAATTTTAACAGTAAAGCTCTGTTGTGCAGCACTTTGTTTGACAAAAATGTTGGTTTATTTTCATATGATTAAAAGATAAATTAAATTAATGCTTTATTGCCAGAAAAATTTAAATACAAAACAAAGAATTTCAGAAAATTCTGATTATGAACATTTTAAATATTAATAATGAATGCTGTTGGTTTTATGAATGAAATTAATTAGACATGCTTTTTGATTTATTCAAAAGTTATTAAATCATTCAAATGGAATCCAGAAAACTTAAAACAGAAAACATGGAGTTTGGTAAAAATAAAACATATTTCATATTGCCCTATAAATTAAGTTTCATAATTTCAATAAATTAGACATGCTTTTTTTACTTACTAAAATGTAATCAAATGTTTAATTTAACTATTAAAATGGAGTCCCAAAAAATGTAAATGAAGAAAAAAAAAAAAAAAAAAAAAACGAATCCAGAAAAATTTAAATGATAAAAAAATAAAATGTTTTTCATATTGCCCTAAAAATGTATTTTTTGTTAAGCTTTTAATAAATTAAGTATAAGTTTCATGATTTCAATTCATTAGACATGCTTTTTGATTGCTAAAATTGTATTTAACTTTTAAAATTAAAACGAAAAAAAAAAAAAAAATCCCCAAAAAATAAAACGGAATTTGGGAAAAAAAACATGCATTTCATATTGCCCTAAAAAAAATTTTTTGTTAAACTTTTAATAAATTGTTGTTCAATTGTATAAGTTTCATGATTTCAATGAATTAGACGTGCTTTTTGATTACTAGAATTTGATCAAATATTTAATTTAACTACTAAAATGGAGTCCAGAAAAATTAAAAGAAAAAAACGGAATTTGGGAAAAAATAAAACTGCTTTCATAGGCGCTACAAGACTTGATTTGTTGAAGAATACTTCTAATGCATTTATTCATCTAATTTCAACATTTACTGATACATTTTTAAGATCAAAGTTGCATTTGTCAACATTAGTTAATGAACAAACAATGAACAGCTGAGATTTATATTAAATATAACATTAATGATGTTGTAAAAAATACTTTTTTTGATCATACAAGGTGTGTATGATCAATAGATCTATAATATGATCATAAGATATGATTGATCTCTTTGTAAATGTGTGTATGGCGTGAGTTTCATGAGATGAAGCCGGCGATTCTCCTTCACTGGGTGTTTTTACAGCCGCTGGTCTTTGTGAAGTTGTTTTGTTTCTCTGCTTGAACTTTCCCAGGAGTCTTTGCTGTATCCTAGACACTCACGAACACGGGCGGCTGCTCTGATCCCGCAGGACGCCTCTGATCTGGGTTCAGTTCTTATTTCACACACTCATCTCTCTCTCCACTCATTAGTGTTCGTTTACTGTAATGGACGAACGTTAGCCTGAACGCTCTTTTTGCTTGTTTACATAAATAATGTAAAAGCTGCATTCAGGATTCCTGCTCCATCGCCATGGTAACAGCAAAAGAGAGTTTTTGAATGGGCTGTATTTGGGCTCAGGCGTTAAGAGGTTTTCTGGGAAATGTGAAATGTGTTTCTCACTCGTGTTCTTTAGCGCTTGAAAGGGGGTTTCTGGGTAAAATGTCAAAGCGCTGCCGCTGAGCCAGCCTGAAATGTTCAGCTATTATAGAGGGGAAGATGGGCGTGTGTGTCTGTGTGTGCAGACAGGTGTGTGTGTGTGTGTGTGTGTGCAGACAGGTGTGTGTAGGAGTGTGTGTCTGTGTGTGCAGACAGGTGTGTGTGAGAGAGTGAGTGTGTGTATGTATATGTGTGTGTGTGTGTGTGTGCGTGCAGACAGGTGTGTGTAGCAGTGTGTGTCTGTGTGTGCAGACAGGTGTGTGTGAGAAAGTGAGTGTGTGTATGTATATGTGTGTGTGTGTGTCTGTGTGTGCAGACAGGTGTGTGTGAGAGAGAGAGTGAGTGTGTGTATGTATATGTGTGTGTGTGTGTGTGTGCGTGTTTGCAGACAGGTGTGTGAGTTGTGTTTTTGTGTGCGTGTGTGAGAGAGAGTTTGTGGGTGTGTGTCTGCAGACAGCTGTGTATGTGTGTGTGAGAGAGAGTGTGTGTGGGTGTGTCTGCAGACAGCTGTATATGTGTGTGGCTTTGTGTGAGAGAGAGAGTAAGAGTGTGTGTGTGTGTGTCTGTGTGTGTGTGTGAGAGAGAGTGTGTGGGTGTGTGTCTGCAGACAGCTGTGTATGTGTGTGTGAGAGAGAGAGAGAGACAGTGTGTGGGTGTGTGTCTGCAGACAGCTGTGTATTTGTGTGTGTGTGTGTGTGTGTCTGCAGACAGCTGTGTGCGTGGCTGTGTGTGAGAGTGTGAGAGTGTGAGAGTGTGAGAGTGTGAGAGAGTGAGAGTGAGTGTGTGAGTGTGTGGGGTAAATTAAACCGTGCGTCTGCACCATTCATTCGCACAGAGACACGCAGGATTCGTATTTAAATAGTCTTTTTGCTATTCACAGACACTCATCTATATCACCAAATGCGTTCTCAGGTACCGAAATGTGGTACCGATTGATTTAATGTGAATCGGTACTCGGTAGTACCGACGTAATTTGGTCGGTGCCCTTAAAAGTACCGAGTTCGGTACTCAACCCTAATCTTCACGCTGAGTGTCTGCATTTGGGTCAGGCATTAGCACACAAACTTCAGCGCCTGACGTCCTGATCCTGTTCAGCACAAACAGTTCATGTTTATGTTCTCAACCTCTTACTCCTCGATGAAGATGATTTATGCTTTCAATGAGCGCTAAACAGATAGATGTCACCGTACTGCTAAACAGATGTCTGTGTTAATGCTCGTCTGTGCTGCTAATCCTGCTAATGCAAAGTTAAAGGATTTGCCATGGCTGAGTGCAGGAAGGTGACAGACAACAATCATGATTCGGCTCAACTTCACTAAACTCTGTCGCTTTTCCATAGGTCTTTTTACTGATTTTTGTACATTCACAGACCCGTGTGATTGGTGTGTGTGTGTGTCATAAGTGTGTGTTTGTGTCTCGTCTCTTCCAGCTGGCCGAGTACCGGCAGAGGAAAGCTCAATCCGATGGGCAGAAGAAGCAGAAGAAGAAGAAGAAGAAGCCTGAATCGGATGTGGAGGAGCAGGGCAGGATCGAGGGAGAGGAGCAGAACACCGTGTTTTCCCTCTCTAAAACCCTCCGCAGCGGAGAAACCGTCACACATGACCAGACATACACCATAGAGGTGAGCAGAGCAGTTCATGTGTATGTATATTGTACTTTTTGTTATCACATGATCACCGGCTACATTCACATGTACACCAATAGTTTTATTATTACAGATATTCAGTAATGAACTGCTCAGACTTGGATGTTTACATGACATTTTGTTGCACTTTAATTTACGTTAGATTCACAGTTTGTTGCAGCTGACAAACATCCATGATGAAACCTGAAAAGTGACCCACAGTCCAGGAAGCATCCGATTATTATTATTTTTTTAATCTATTGACAGCCTAATATATATATATATATATATATATATATATATATATATACACACACACCGATCAGGCATAACATTATGACCGGTGAAGTAAATAACACTGATCTCTTCATCACGGCTCCTGTTAGTGGGTGGGATATATTAGGCAGCAAGTGAACATTTTGTCCTCAAAGTTGATGTGTTAGAAGCAGGAAAAATGGGCAGGCGTAAGGATTTGAGCGAGTTTGACAAGGGCCAAATTGTGATGGCTAGACGACTGGGTCAGAGCATCTCCAAAACTGCAGCTCTTGTGGGGTGTTCCCGGTCTGCAGTGGTCAGGATCTATCAAAAGTGCTCCAAGGAAGGAACAGTGGTGAACCGGCGACAGGGTCATGGGCGGCCAAGGCTCATTGATGCACGTGGGGAGCGAAGGCTGGTCCGTGTGGTCCGATCAAACAGACGAGCTACTGGAGCTCAAATTGCTCAAGAAGTTAATGCTGGTTCTGATAGAAAGGTGTCAGAATACAGACGGGTATGACGGGTCAGGGCTGTTTTTGCAGCAAAAGTTGGGACCACCAACAAGGTGGTCATAATGTTTTAGGAACACCATACTAATACTGTGTTTGACCCCCTTTCGCCTTCAGAACTGCCTTAATTCTACGTGGCATTGATTCAACAAGGTGCTGAAAGCATTCTTTAGAAATGTTGGCCCATATTGATAGGATAGCATCTTGCAGTTGATGGAGATTTGTGGGATGCACATCCAGGGCACGAAGCTCCCGTTCCACCACATCCCAAAGATGCTCTATTGGGTTGAGATCTGGTGACTGTGGGGGCCATTTTAGTACAGTGAACTCATTGTCCTGTTCAAGAAACCAATTTGAAATGATTGGAGCTTTGTGACATGGTGCATTATCCTGCTGGAAGTAGCCATCAGAGAATGGGTACATGGTGGTCATAAAGGGATGGACATGGTCAGAAACAATGCTCAGGTAGGCCGTGGCATTTAAACGATGCCCAGTTGGCACTAAGGGGCCTAAAGTGTGCCAAGAAAACATCCCCCACACCATTACACCACCACCACCAGCCTGCACAGTGGTAACAAGGCATGATGGATCCATGTTCTCATTCTGTTTACGCCAAATTCTGACTCTACCATCTGAATGTCTCAACAGAAACCCAGACTCATCAGACCAGGCAACATTTTTCCAGTCTTCAACTGTCCAATTTTGGTGAGCTTGTGCAAATTGTAGCCTCTTTTTCCTATTTGTAGTGGAGATGAGTGGTACCCGGTGGGGTCTTCTGCTGTTGTAGCCCATCCGCCTCAAGGTTGTGCGTGTTGTGGCTTCACAAATGCTTTGCTGCATACCTCGGTTGTAACGAGTGGTTATTTCAGTCAAAGTTGCTCTTCTATCAGCTTGAATCAGTCGGCCCATTCTCCTCTGACCTCTAGCATCAACAAGGCATTTTCGCCCACAGGACTGCCGCATACTGGATGTTTTTCCCTTTTCACACCATTCTTTGTAAACTCTAGAAATGGTTGTGCGTGAAAATCCCAGTAACTGAGCAGATTGTGAAATACTCAGACCGGCCCGTCTGGCACCAACAACCATGCCACGCTCAAAATTGCTTAAATCACCTTTCTTTCCCATTCTGACATTCAGTTTGGAGTTCAGGAGATTGTCTTGACCAGGACCACACCCCTAAATGCATTGAAGCAACTGCCATGTGATTGGTTGATTAGATAATTGCATTAATGAGAAATTGAACAGGTGTTCCTAATAATCCTTTAAGTGAGTGTATATACTGTATGTATATGTACACAGAATGTTTTTCTTTGCAGCTCTTTTGTTAAATTAATCACATAAGTGCGTAGATTTTTATAAAGCCTGGCAGGTTTAGGCTGTATTTGTAGTTATAGATGAGTGTGAAATTAGTGGTTGCCCAGGCAACAGACAACTGCGTTTGAACTGGTTAAGTCTGTGTGTGTGTCTGTGTGTGTGTGTGTGTGTGTGTGTGTGTGTGAGATTCCGGTGTCCTTGCAGCAGAATAGCAGCACTTCTCTCGCTCTTTTCTCTCTGCTCTGAATGCATCCGAGTGCTCAATCATCAGAGGTTTCTCCAGGAAACTAACAGAGATTCTCCTCTGTCTGTGAGGTTATGCAGCTCAATCTCTTAGTTTGAATTATAAAACAATCGACTTTAAACACAGACACTCTTAGAAGACTCCTCTGGTTGAGCTGACTTATGTAACTCCGACAGCACCGTTTCCACGTCTTTCCGAGGAGAAAATATAGTGTAATATCATATGTAGTTGACACACATTTACATTTAAATTACCACGGCAAAGTTTCAAGTGGCTGTGTAACTTCCTTCTGCAGCGGTTGCCATGGAAACAACACTTGTGATTGTGCTGAAATATGACAGAGTATAAAAGCACACAAGAGAACTTAAACTATTGTTATAGTGAATATGCATGTCTGATGGGTTTAAGTCTGCCGCACATTACTAGATACTTTTACCTAGTACGGAGCTCCAGACTGCGACCTTTTTTCCTGCTGGTGCGACTGAATTTGGTTAGAGGTTGCCCTGGCGCCACAACGAAAGTGAAAAGAAACCGCGCTATTCATTTAAGCTGTTCGTAGCAATAACAGACAGCACAGCGTGAGCTCACACACGGGCTGATCTCGATCACGTGACACCGTTACTACACAGCGCTGGAGATCCAGTGAGAAAGCGTTTGAATTCGGAGCAGAATTAATAACATCGCTACTGCGAGATCTAGTGAGAAGCGTTCAAATTCAGCGCATAATTCTCTGTTATAAAACATATCAGATCAAATATCGCTGACGTGGAAACCAGGAGAAACAATGAACATGGAACAAGCAAGTTATAGAAGGCTTTTCAATCCACAAATCACCAACATTCACCACGGATCGAATGTAGTAACGCTAACTGTAACCATGGTATTGTGGCAGAAATAGTTGAAGGCTTTTACATTATTCATCTCAGTGTTTGTACAACCTTTTGAGAGTAAAATTCAAGCACTTTTTAAGGACTTCACACTTTTCCAGCACTTCAAACCTCTAAATATTATCCAGTTTTTATGCTATTTTTATTTTTAATGTAATGATTTGTAAAACTACAAGTTTAAAGATGTAGAAAAACATTTGTGGCAAACAAACACCTTTATTTAAAAGACGTTAAATGACCACTATAGCCAGTAGATGGCGGCAGAGGAGCACTTACTGACTTGTTAGCCATTTCTACTCCCTAATATATGGGAAAAAATTAGGAAGTCACAAAGTCTGTGTTTGAAATCGCCCCCTATCATTCACTATTCCCTACATTACTCCACTAGTATAGTCCACTTGAGGGAGTGAATGAAAACGAGTGAGTGAATTCAGACTCAATTTTTAAACTTGGCAAACTGGCAGCTCCAGTAGTGATGAAAAGATTTATCTTGAACTCTGTCATGGAAACTAACATGTATAATCCTTAATTAAACAATAATCAATTAAAAAGGGATTTATACCTGTGTGATATTACGCTGTACCAGCTGTTTGGAAAATGGATGGATGGATGATTCAGCTGCGGCGCCATCTTCTGGTCAGACGCGGGAATTCATTCAGCACATGACTCTCACAGTGCATTATGGGTATTCTCTAGCCGTTGAGCGTACATCGGTTGTACACTCATTATTGCGGTGCATTGTTGGATTGAATGAATGCACTCGATAACGTCCACTATGGTTTCGTACACTGTTCCCTATTTAATGGTGCAGTGTGTAGTATTTATGAGGATCTATTGACAGAAATGCACTATAATATACATAACTATGTTTTCAGTGGTGTATAAAGACCGTTACGTTTTTATTACCTTAGTATAAGCCGTTTCTATCTACACACCGCGGGTACAGTGAAGTCGCCATTTTGCGCCGCCATGTTTCTACAGTGGCCCTAAACGGACAAACTTCTCTACAGAGCGCTAGTTACTCTCATCTCCACATCTTTGTCCTGTGTCGACCACCGTAGCTTCTCTATGAGCGCTGAAAGGGAGGGGTGAGCGGTTGCAATTCACAACCTCACCACTAGATGCCGCTAAAACTTACACTTTAAGGGTATGAGGGTATGAATTAGACAGAAAGCAAGTAAAGGGTGCTTATTTTATAATCACTGAAGCTGTCGGTCAGTAACTGCACTTATTAATGCAAAACATTAGTCATTTTATGCACTCACTCTCTTAGTTTAATCAGTCCAGCACTCGTCATTATCATCATTAACCACACACTGGATGATCAATTCTAATGGTTCTGCCTTTCATCAGATTGTGCACATAATAAGCTGTTGTGTTGGGTTATTCTGGGGTGGACGGTCTCTAGATTACACTGGATGTAGGTCAGACGTTCATGCATCAGTGTAATTAGCCGTGATCCTCACTAAAGGAAATGAGAACAACGGGTTGCCATGGCCAGTCGTGCGTTTGTGCCGATGCTGAGGATGGTGTGTATTCTCTGACATGGTGGGTTTCTTTCAGAAACAGCGATCCTTTGCGTTTGTTTCACGATGGTTATTTTCTAAAAGTGTGTCGGTCTTGATTAGTGACCCAGTAACACTGAAGACTCAATTATGTGCACTTAATTGCATATGCGACCTCATTTTGTTTTCTTTTTTCAGCCCGAGAGTGAAGTCTCCACGACGGCTGAAGACTGTTCGTCTGAGGTAAGATCTTCATCTGCACGTTTGTTTTTCACGGGGTAAAGCCTGTTTTACTCAGGCTTAAGTTGAGTGAATCGCTGGTTTACTGACTCGTGGGACGTAACTGTGCTTGTGGATGGTTTATGATGCAGCAGCACAAAAGAGAGACCCAGAAACCTTCACCGTTCGCTCCTCTTGTGCTCAGTGCATCATGTGACCTGCCGGTTGCCAGGCAGTGAAGTCTCAAAAATCCTGCTGGAAATTTCTGCCGGAAAGAGAGCACAGTTGCTTCACTGGAGCGATCAGTGATCAGGAAGATGATATTAAATATCTGATCACAGATTAATCCATAACCAGAGTGAATCTCTCCAAACCTGGCCAAGAGTGGACCTAATAATTAATAATTCATTAATGCTTAATAATTTAAGCATTTAGGCATTTCATCCAATTATCAATACAAATTTTTTTAAATATATATTTATTTATTTATTCATTAATTTTCATTAAACACATTTATCCTCAATTACCAATACAATAAATATATTTATCTACTTATTTATTAATTAATTTTCTATAAGCACATTTCTTCTCAATTATCAATACAAAAACGAATTATTTGTTTTACTTAGCTCAATTTTCTCCAATTATCAATACAAAACTATGTATTTATTTATTTATTATTCAGTTATATATATTGTTTTTATTTTGTATATTAGGATTTGTTAGGCATTTAGCTAAATACATCATTGTCTTTTTCTTAAAATACAAATATGGTTAAAATAAGATGATAAAATTAAATTAAAAATAATTGTGAAATGTAACACAGGAAAATACTGAATCTAATAAGAGTCAGAACAACATCTGCTCATCTTACAGAATTTGGAGGGTAAATGTGATTAACTGTCATGGAAATAATCAGGTCCTAATAATAGGTGTTATTTTCTTAGTGTGAAATATAATAGTTTTGTCTTTGTTTGAGGGTAAATGATGTCATGTTTTTGTGAAATTGACCAGGTGCTGGATATATTTGTGTATGTGTTTCATGTATCATGTTGTGAACTGACAGGTAAATGGTTTCCAGGAGAGGACAGGAAGTGATTTGCCATCGTCCCGTGTGATCGGGGTACAGTAGTTCCCTCGCTGCGTCGCTCTCTCTTCTTCCTCCTAACACACTAACCTCACATTCCCTGTTTCTCCTCATCTCTGAGGCTCAGCTGCTCTGGATATGCTAATGCAGAGGCCGCTCGGTGGCATTTTAACAGCACTCACTCAAATCACGGCTGCTTGGCATTTTGTGGGGTGTATATTATACTGGTGGAGGGGAGCGTGTAAAGGGCGTATACGCTGCTTATATAAGAGACATTTAGCTTTTACAGGGACTGAGGCCGCGTGTCCACCGAAGCGCCGGACGCTCTTCTGAAAACGCTCTTTCAGTTGAGCTGAATATCCATGAAAGTGTTACTAGTGTCTCATTTCACAGTTTGTTTCTGAGTATGCAGATACAATCTAAAGTATTGGCGATTGGTCACTGTGGTATTAGTCCCGCCCCTCCTCCACTGTGATTGGATGGCTGGGTAAAAAAGCACTAGCCTTAGGAAAAATACCGCTTTTGTGGACACACGGCCTAAAAACATCAACAGAAAGGAAAAAGAATAGAGAAAAGTGTTATTTTAGAATAATTAAGATGCTATTATAGTTTTTATTGTACATTTTTATTATATTTAGTATTAATACATTTTTACTTTGAATTAATTCGTATTTTTCTATTTCCATTTTGATTTTAATTAACATTTGTGTGTTTTTGTCATTTTTTAAAATTTGGTTTTTGTCATTTTTTTTCAGTTTTAGTTATTTAGCACATCAATATGGACGGCCAAATAACTCAAAATTAAATAATAAATAAATGTTGAAATATTAAAAAATATTAAATACATAATTAAATTAATAAAACACAAAAATCACAAAATTATATGTTAAATCACCAAACAAAATTAATTGTACTTTTTTTATTTTATTTGTATCATTATTTTTGGATTGTTTTTTATTTAAGCATGAGTTTGTGTCAATTCATTTTAAAAATGAGTGCAAAAAAATACTCAAATTAAATAAAATATATATATTTTTATTTGTCTGGTGATTTAATAATTAACTGAATTATATTTGTTTTATTAACAGTTTAATAATTTATTTAAATATTGCTAAATAAAAAAGTTAACAAGCTGAAATAAAATAAGCTTGTTATGTTGTATCTATAATAACCCTGTTATTCATCAGAAGATGTAAATAAATGTTAGTTTCAAGTAGGGCTGCACGATTTGGGGAAAATATCGACTTGCAATTATTCTGGTTAAAATTGCGATTTTCGATTTAAAATGCTTTTTTTTTTAAACAAATGAAAAGTGTGTGTATATAACATTTTGGGTTTATATATTAATATGACTAATAATTAATATGATTATTATTATTGCCAAATAAAAATATTTAACAAAATAAGAAATAGCATTTTAATTTTCAATATAATAATAATAATTATATTTTACAGAAAACTTATTTTACAAAAACACTGCTGGGTTACCTGTTAATATGCAGACAGCCTCTGACGAAAAATTATTAGAAAGGTCTAAGGATTTATTGTAATAAAAATATTATTATTAAAATCTGTGCTTTTTATCTGTGATATCATTTTCTTAAAGTCTTTAATATGAAATATGGGCCTCTTATGCATCCAATGTGGGAGAAACAACTCCTGTACATTGAAGAAAAACATATACATTTATTTAGAGATGTATTATTTTTCTTATTTGTTACCCAAAAGTTGAATTCATACTGAGGCCAGAGGGCGCCCTCGAGCAGAAACGCCACACACGCCTCAGAAAAGTAATGGTTCTCAGGAAATCCCTGATGTGACGCTCGCGCTGTAGCTGAATAAAACGAAGATAGAAACGCTTTGATTAAACATGAAGACAATAAACACACGACTGCGACAAGATATGGTGTGTTTGAGTTCTTCAAGCCTTCTCGGGTATTTCCATAATCATACAGTATGCAGGGCTGATTGACAGACTTCATCACTGTACTATAAAATAATGCTTTCTGTGATGAGAAGCCACGTCAGCTCACAAACACGCGACGTGTTATTAAACGTTGTATTTACAGGTTTATGAACGCTCCGCAGCATTAGTTTGTGAAGATGTTTGACGCGTGTTGTTTTTTCAAACGCAGGTTATAAGCGACTCAGACTCAGACGGAGCAGTGTTTACTCCTGATCTCAGAGCCGCTCTTCACACACACACTGGGCATATATTTATTTCATTAAAATCACAGCCTTTGCGCTTTCATAATCGCACATAAACCAAATCACGATTTGGATTAATCGTGCAGCCCTAGTTTAGAGTAATGAAAATGCTTTAGTTAACTATAATAATCCTGAGGTTCAGTAGAAGTTTCCCAGATTCTCCTGACCGAGCTCCGGCACCATCATGAGGTTCTGTTTCTGGCTCTGGCTCTGACTCTGTTCTGGTCTCTCCGGCAGGAGGAAGATCTCCAGCAGTCTGAAGCGCAGATGGAGCCGGACCTCCAGAGTGGCGGTCCTCCGAGCCGGATACACATCATGGAGGACGAGTTGGCTGCCAAGAACATGGCCGTAGAGGAGCTGAGCCGTGAGCTGGAGGAGATCCGGGCGGCTGAAGGGGTGCAGCAGGTACGTGTTTCATGACGAAGACGAGACGATAACTAAATAAAAACGATGACGATTTGATGATTTGTTTATGAACTAATGCTGATAAATAATGACAATGTTTGCTTTACGATGTGTATATGGTAATATAGTGCATATTTGATCTCCCTCATCTGAACGTGAATGAGCAGGCGCATTTTTCCTCAAATAAAAATAGCAGGCCTACCTCTAGATTTTATTTAATGTCTACGTGATGTGGGGTTAGTCTGGAGCGCAGCCTGCCGTCTCATATGAGGACATGAATGCATGAACTTCATCTCCAGAGCCGCTCTGAGAGTCACTTCATGAACATTTCACCGTTTCATTTGAGAAAAACTACCGTCATCACATCATAAACACACAGAAACTCAAAGGTCGTCACGGCAACCCGTCAAAATAACAGTCCGGTTTAACTTGACAAATATATTACTGTTGTACAGTAGAATTTAGATACGTCTCAATGTGATGATAATACTAACACTAATGGAATAATAATAAATTATCAAAACTTTATTTTTTAAGTAATAAATAAAAAAATGTCTTCGTTTTAATTTTAACCGTATTAAGCTCAGTTGTGCAGCACTTTGTTTGACAAAAAAGTTTAATTAAATTAAAAGATAAATTAAATGAATGTCTCATGTCTTCATTTGATTACCAGAAAATACACAACACATAATTTGTGGGAAATCTTTTCATAGAAATGAAATAAAAAAAAAATAAAAAAAAAAGGTTGTTTTTATGAATTAAATTAAGTACCTAGTAGTCGACTGTTTACTAGTAAATATTACAGTAAACAAACATCACAGACGATGGCAGACCAGGACCAATGTCAGTAACACTTCTACAAATGAAACATCCCTAAAGTACCGGAAAAAGGTACCGGTACCGATACCGGTTCAAATGTGAACGGGACCCAACCCTAGGTGTATATGCCGCAGATATGAACACGCGCCCACGCGTCTCAAAGCGCACGAATATTCACGCTAAGTTATGTCAAAATGCTGGTCTTGTCGAGTATCATCATAAATATAGACTGTTGTGTCTTAAGTGAACGTAAATATGCCAGTCACCGCCAGCGTTTTTCTCATTTTCACCAGTTTCATGACCCACAGAATATCTGATCATGCTTTATATCAGAAGAAAGAACAGAGCCTCTGCTTTATTCTAGCTTCATGCATTCTTTCATCAACACTTGAACGTGGGTACGTTTCATGAAAAAAAGCAACATTTTGAGAATAAAGCGGAGAAAATCGTGACTAACTTACATCCAGATGGATTCAGAGCGATGATCAAACACCGAGTCCATCAGCACCTCAAAGCTTCCCCGTCCTAGAGCTCGTCCTGTTCATTCAGTAACTTTAGTTTAATAGAGATGCACCGAGTGCAATTTTCTTGGCCGATTCCGATTTTCTATAACTATAAGTGACAACATATACAAACAAAAATCTACTTTTCTTCAATGCAAAGTTTTATTTTCATAAAAAAAAAAAACAAGTAAAAAGTCAGTAATAAAATATAAACAGCTCAAATAAATGCAATAGAATAAAGAGAGCTATGAAACTAAGTTTTTCAGGTTAACTGGGTTTCTATTCAGGTCAGAAATACTACAGAAAATAAAGTAATCAAATGTACACATTCAGTGTTATTTTACATCGGTTACCTTAATTTCTGTAGTCTTTATTGTAAATATTAATACAGATCAATTCTTACCATTAAAGTTATAAAACGTATTCAGTCAAGAGCAGAAAGTGATTTGTCTTTTGTTCTTTGACACATGACAGACCGCAGCAGGAATATTGGACTGCTGGCCCTTTAAGAGTTTATGAACGGTGCTCAGCAGAACCTGTTACACACAACATGGGTTCACTTTCTTAGCTATTTACCGATTCAAAACGGACTGTTTATCTGAATACTCGCCAAGATTGCCTGTGCCGCTGGTTTTGACATACTTTTGTATGTATTTGACAGTTTAAGCCACTCAATTTGGTACTTGTGACTGTGTTTGACTCCTGTCTCTGTTTGAGACTGAGCGTGGCTTGTTCGCTTTACTTATATAGATCAGTGGTGCGCGTGCTTTTGGTGTGAGCGTGAAACCGGCGGGAATTACTAAAATGATGCGCAATACAAGCACTATTTAACCGGAGCGAATGAGACGAGTGGGAGAGAGGAGGCGCCCACGCGGATGTGTGTCACTTCACTGTGACAGAGAAGAGAGCGAGAGCGCGCGGCTGACGTTATTGCCTGTGCCGCTGGGAACAAAACGGATCGGCTCGGAAGAAGTGAGACTGATCGGCCGATCACCGATCCGGGCCAATCATGAGGGAAATCGGCAGATGCCGATCGATCGGTGCATCTCTACTGTTTAGTGTTGATGATCGCATTATTTTACATATGCATCTGCTTATAAGAGATCGCTCGTTCCTGCTTCTACTTCACCTGTGCTTTGATCAGATTCTGCACTCGTTCAGGAGAGGTGTAAAAGCGCCCCCTACCGTATAACAGGGAAAAATCCCGTCAATGGCAGGGAAGCGTTTTCTCATGAAATAACAAAAGACAGGGAGAAAATCACTCACGGCTCTTGACTGAATAACTTTAATAAGGGTTCATCTATATTCATACACTGAAGATTATGAAGTGATACATTTTGATTACTATTTCTGTACCTGAAAATCTAGTTTTCTAGTAATCCTGTTTTTCATTTGTATATTTGTTCTGTTGTATGTATATACTGTATTATATATACAGTACCATTCAAAACTTTGGACACACCTTTTGGCTGGTACTGTACTATAGTAAACACATAAATAATACCGGCCGATGTATTGACTTTTTTTACTCCCTAATATCGATATCGGCCCCCAAAAACCCGTATCGGTCGGGCTCTAATTACAATTTAACTAGATTATAACAAATCAACTGTAGATTTAGTCGACTAAAATCAGATTAAAACAGTTCAGGTGACTAAAACTAAATCAAAATTTGCTGTGAAAATGAGCACTGCAGCTGGGTTTGGTTTGGGTAAGGACTGGTTGCTTTGAGAGCAGTTCTGAGTCAGGCGGGATGAGTGTGTGACGGACGGACGGACGCGTGACACTGACATGACCTCACTGTGATCAGAGTCTCAGCTCTTTCCCTGCGTGACTCAGACACTTTCAACAATATGAGCGATCTTTCTTCCTGGCATTGGCTCTATTAGTCTGTAGAGAAAGCCACTTTCTGTCATGTAAATCTGCAGGAAAAGTGTGTTATTGAAATCTAGACGACCCCTGCTGTTCCAGACCTGAGGAGGGTTTTCAATTACGTTTCATAACAGTCAGAAAACCTAATAATCAGGACGTCACTAGCGGTGCTATACCTGTTTTTATGCAAAATTTGATATGTTGCATAAAAGATGGACTGGAAGCGCCAAGATGTGCATAAATTATAAAAATGTGCATTAAAAAAAAACGTATGCGCTCAATTGAAAATGTGAATAATTTTAACTAAATAAGAGAGTTCATACAAAATGCATGTTGTTTTTTATTTAGTGCTGTCCTGAATAAGATATTTTACATTAAAGATGTATACAGATAGTCCACAAGATAAAAAACAGCTGAATTTATAATAATGACCCGTTCAGAAGTTTATGAACCCTTGATTCTTAATCCTGTGTGTCGTTCCCTGATGATCCACGGCTGTGAGTGTGTGTGTGTGTGTGTGTGAGTGTGAGTGTGTGAGTGTGAGTGTGTGTGTGTGAGTGTGTGTGTGTGAGTGTGTGTGTGTGAGTGTGTGTGTGTGAGTGTGTGTGTGTGAGTGTGTGTGTGTGAGTATGTGTGTGTGAGTATGTGTGTGAGTGTGTGTGAGTGTGTGTGAGTGTGTGTGAGTGTGTGTGAGTGTGTGTGAGTGTGTGTGAGTGTGTGTGAGTGTGTGTGAGAGTGTGTGTGAGTCGTTCCCTGATGATCCACGGCTGTGTGTGAGTGTCTGTGTGTAAGTGTGTGTGTGTGTGTGTGTTTTGTGATGGTTGTTCTTGAGTCTCTTGTTTGTCCTGAGCAGTTAAACTGACCAGCGTTCATCAGAAAAATCCTCACATCCTTCAGTTTTCCAGCATCTTCTGCATATCTGAGCCTCTCCAGCAGTGACTGTGTGATTCTGATCTGAGGACGATTGAGGGACTCAAACATTCACTGACGCTCCAGAAGGAAACACGACACATTAACTTTTGAATTTGAAGATCAAGGTAAATTGTATTTAATTTGCCTTCCAGGAAACATGTGAGTATCTTCTGTTGCTTCTGAAGGGCAGGACTAAATGAAAAAAAAATGTTTTAAATAAAATAAGAAAATTTTAACATCTTCATCCTGTTCAGAATTGTTCACCCCCGGCTCTTAATGTGTCGCGTTTCCTTCTGGAGCGTCAGTGAATGTTTGAGTCCCTCAATCGTCCTCAGATCAGAATCACACAGTCACTGCTGGAGAGGCTCAGATATGCAGAAGATGCTGGAAAACTGAAGGATGTGAGGATTTTTCTGATGAACGCTGCTCAGGACAAACAAGAGACCCAAGAACAACCATCACAAAACAAACACACACACGCACACACACTCACACACACACACACTCACTCACACACTCACTCACACACTCACTCACACACTCACTCACACACTCACTCACACACTCACTCACACACTCACTCACACACTCACACACACACACACACTCACACACACTCACACACACTCACACACACACACACACAGCCGTGGATCATCAGGGAACGACGCACAGGATTAAGAATCAAGGGTTCATAAACTTCTGAACGGGTCATTATTATAAATTCACACAGGGGCGTGCAGCAGCACACACACACACACTCTGATTATTACACACACAGGGACGCGCAGCAGCACACACACACACACACACACACACTGATTATTACACACACAGGGACGCGCAGCAGCACACACACACACACAGGGACGTGCAACACACACAGGGACGTGCAACACACACACACACACACACTCTCTGATTATTACACACACAGGGACGCGCAGCAGCACACACACAAACACACAGGGACGTGCAACACACACACACACACACACTCTGATTATTACATGCACAGGGACGCGCAGCAGCACACACACACACAGGGACGTGCAACACACACACACACACACACTCTGATTATTACACACACAGGGACGCGCAGCAGCAGCACACACACACACAGGGTCGTGCAACACACACACACACACACACACTCTGATTATTACACACACACACACTGCGCCGTGAGCTCAGATCAGTAAAATAGGGCTCAAGTTCTCATTATAGCTACTCACTCTGAAAACAGTCAAAGAGGGCTGCTGAAGTGACGTGTCCCGTGTGAATGTGTGTGTCCTCAGCTGCAGGAGTTCGAGGAAGCGCTGAAGCAGAGGGATGAAATCATCACGCAGCTCACCGCTAACATGCAGCAGGCGCGGACGGAGAAGGAGGAAGTGATGAGGGAGTTCCTGCAGCTGACCGAGCAGAGCCAGAAACTCCAGATCCAGTTCCAGCAGGTGTCAGACATTAGTGTTCCTGCTTTAACTGCACAAACACACCTCTCAGCCTCATTATTATCTAACAACAAACATCTTCAACTAGAACCATGACTGGGACCATAATTATATGATGATAACTATTAAAATATACTATAATTGTAACTATAACAATAACTAACGGTAACTATAATGGCAACTGTTATGATAATTATAATTTATTATATCCATAACATCTAGTTATCAAAATAACGATAACTATAGCGATAATTATAACTAACTATAATGATGAATTTAACGATAGCTATAACGGATATAACTGTATTAGCGTGCACACTAATGTACGATATCGTTCTGTTTATTATTCATACACTGCAGTTTTGTCGTCTCTGTCTCTTTAAATGTTTGAGCTCTTTGAAGCAGGAGGGATTCTGATTGGCTGTCAGTGTTTTTACCGTTCATCAGCTGGGAAAAGACGCTCTGAAAGTGATTCCAATGATATTTTGTACTGATTTATATGTATTGGTGTGATATCCTGTCGTCCTTCAGCTGCAGGCCGGTGAGATACTGAGGAGCTCCAGCATCAGCTCCACCGCCGCCGATCTCCTCCAGGCCCGTCAGCAGATCACGCTGTACCAGCAGCAGCTGGACGAGAAGGACGCGCAGGTCAGAGGTCACCAGGACAAGACCCAGGAGCAGCTGTCACTAATCGCGCAGCTCCAGGAGCGGCTGAGTGAAGCCCAGAGGGTGAGTGTTGTGTGGATCTGATCAGATCATGCCAAATAATGCTATTGTTCATGGTGTTCAGACAAACAATCACCTTCTGCCATTTGTGACTAAAAATAGGTGTGTGTGAACTATAAAACGAGTATGTGTGTGAGTAACAAATTCAGTTTTTGTTTATAATTAAAAGTGGTATTTTGGATACAAAAACTGTATCTGGCATTTAATTCAGTGCTTGGTATTAAATCCATAATTATTAAATAAATACAATTTGCAGCAGAAATATATAAAAGCCTAGTATAAGGTGTTGTCAATTCTCACTCTTTTTATCTCACAATTCTGCCTTTCTCGTAATGAGGAATGAGCAAAAAAGTCAGAATTGAGAGTTTATATGTAGTTATGTATTATACATTTTATAACTCGCAATTGGGAATTTTTATCTCACAATTCAGAGAAAAAAGGAGTGAGAAAGTCTTTGAGATATAAACTCGCAATTGCAAGAAAAAGTGAGAATTGTGAGATAATATAGTGTATATAATATATAGTTTATAACTCGCAATTGGGAATTTTTGTTTATTTAAAGTAAAAACTGTGAGGAGAAAAAAAGCGCATTTCGCGAATTTTGAGATATAAACTCTCAATTGCAAGAGAATTGTGAGATTCCTTTTTGGGAATTTGAGAAATGTACTCAGTTTTCTCTCCATTGTCGAAGGAAATAAAATACAACTTGTTTAAAATAAAAGCTTGCTGTTTCTCTGAATAGAAAGACTATTGTGAGATTTTATGTCACAAGTGTGACTTTCTCGCAATGAAGAATTAGCAAAGTCAGAACTGCACGATATAAACTTGCAATTGTGAGAAAAAAGTCAGAGTTGAGTTTATAACTTGAAATTCAGACTTTTTATCTCACAATTCAGAGGAAAAAGTGAGAATTGTGAGGAGAAAAACTCTGAATGGCAAGAAAAAGGTGAGAATTGTGATTAAATTACCTTTTCTATTTATTTTCTGTGGTTGAAACGAGCTTCCTTATCTTGTAGTGAACCGTGTGAAAAAGACGCTGACTGAATAGTGTGATCTCAGTTTTCTCTCCACTGTCTAAGGAAATTAAACACAACTTGTTTGAATTTAAATCATGCCGTTTCTGTGTCATCAGGTCCGCACACAAGCTGAAGAATCGTCTGCGGAGAGTTTACGAGAAAAGGACCTGCTGAACACCGAACAGCAGCAGCGTCTGATCTCAGAGCATCTGCAGTCGATAACACAGCTCCAGGATCAGCTTCTGACGTCCAAACAACAAGCAGAAGAAGTGAACAAACGTCTGGCGGCGAAAACAAAAGAGCTAGACGACTGCGAGCGAGAGCTGTCTGCGTCCAAACAACAAGCAGAAGAAGTGAACAAACATCTGGCGGCGAAAACACAAGAGCTAGACGACTGCGAGCGAGAGCTGTCTGCGTCCAAACAACAAGCAGAAGAAGTGAACAGACGTCTGGCTGCGGAAACACAAGAGCTAGACGACTGCGAGCGAGAGCTGTCTGCGTCCAGACAGAAAGAGCGCATGTCGTCCGGAGAGATTCTGCAGCTCATGAAGACCGTGGAGGATCTACAGCAGCGCTGCCATCACGGCAGCCAATCAGAAGGCGAGGCGCTGCAGAGGATGGAGGACGACTGGAGTCGCAGGATGGAGCAGCTGCGAGCCGAACTGGATGAGATGTACGGACAGCAGATCGTGCAGATGAAACAGGAGCTTCGCCTTCAGCACGCAGCCGAGGTGGATCGCATCCGAGAGCAGAGCCGCTCCGAAGCGGAGAGGATCGTTCAGGAGCATCAGTCAGAGCTGGAGAGGTTCAAAGGTCAGCTCTTCCAGAGCACCGGAGGCGTCAACGTCCTGAACGTGAGGGTCATCGAGCTGCAGCAGAAGCTGCAGGAGACGCAGGTGCTGCGAGAGAAGGCGGAGCAGGAAGTAGAGCAAGCGAGAGCTGAGAAACTCGGTCTGTCACAACAGGCCGAACGCCTGCGCAACGAGCTGCGCTCCTTGAGGTCAGAGGTTGCTGAGATGAAACATCTCCGTGATGGTGTTCGCGACCTGCAGGCCCAGCTCAAAGCGGCGCAGGAGGCCAACGGCGAGCTGGAGGCCACGCACGAATCAGAGATCACCAACTACAAGATCAAACTAGACATGCTGGAGCGGGAAAAAGACGCTGTGCTGGACCGCATGGCCGAATCGCAGGAAGCAGAGCTGGACCGGCTCCGCACGCAGCTCTTGTTTAGCCACGAAGAGGAGCTTTCCCGACTCCGAGACGACCTGCAGCGGGAAGGACAGCTCAACGTGCAGAACCTGCGGGACGAGATGGGCGTGAGACACCGCGAGGCTGTCGAGAGTTACGAGGACAAGCTGAGGTCCGTGGAGAGCGAGAGGGCGGCACTGCATCAGGAGATCACGGCGCTGAAGAACAGCCTGATGGGAAGCAGCAGAGCCGAGGAGCTGGTCGAGCAGCTGCAGGAGCTGAAGGAGGAAGTCAAGCGTCTGAGACGGACACAGAGCGAGTCGAACAGTGAACTCCTCCTGAAGGAAATCGCCCATCTTACCTTAGAGAACCAGCAGGCCTCCGCGCGACTCAAAGACCTTCAGGACGAGATCGAGAAGCAGAGGAACACTTTCTCCTTCGCCGAGAAGAACTTTGAGGTGAACTACCAGGAGCTGAAGGATGAGTACACGTGCCTGGTCAACGCAAAAACACAACTGGAGGAGCGCTTGAGCAGAGAAACCAAAGTCCAAACGACGCATGAGGAAGTGGACGGGAAAACGCTGTTGGAAAAACACACCACTGAGCTGATGGAGAAGCTGGAGACGGCCGAGAAAGAGAAGAAGAGCCTAGCGGAGCGGCTAGCGCTCATGGAAATGGATGCTAAACGCCTGGAAGACGAGCTGGAGATGAGAAATAAAGACTGCAGTGTTGCCGGTGGGCTGTGCTCTGTGGAGACGCATCACATGCACATCAGATCTTTGCAGGAGGAAGTGGACGCGCTTCAGTCGTCTCTGCTGAGCGCCGAGTGCGAGCTGGAAAAGCGACAGGAGGGGAGGGAGAGAGAGACGCCTGCGAGTACTACAGCGAGCCGGCTGGTTTCACACACACACACACACACTCCAGCAGCAGCAGCGCAGGAGGATCAGCTCTCGGTCTCCTTCAGCCTCCCGCAGCAGGTAAGCAACACGTTACCATAACATGATGAATCCAGCGCGCGGCGACTCAGAAGAGACTCAATGCAACAGTTGGGTTTTATCTGCATTGCACTGCATTTAAAAAATGCAGCTGTTTGGGAATAATTTATCTGTGCAGAACTGTGGGAGGAATTGATGCGCATCGAGGGCCGAGAAAGAACAAGAGATTATTTTGATTCGGCCAGAGTGCAGGGTGACCGAGGGGCGAGAGACATTGTGTTATGAGAGAGAGAGAGAGAGAGAGAGCGAGAGAGAGAGAGCTTTATTCTGCCGTGTGAAACACTCTTTGATCTCTGATGGAAAACGGCTGAATACAAAAGGCCCTTCATTTACACTTTTCTTATTTTTTCGCCGAAAGAATCTCACTAAAGCAGTTTCACCCCAAAATCAACAGGAAAAGATGCGTCTGCTTCTTTCCACTGCACATTTGAAACCCATTAAGACTTGTTGAATTATGTTTTTAATGGCAGTTAAGCACTTTTGCACAATTCTCATTATCCTAATGAGGCTGGATGAGTTTATTTAATTTTATGTTAAACTAATTCTCATTATTCAGCAATTACTGCACAGGTTTTTATTTAATTCATCATTAATTAATGGAAGTACAAATATTACCATGATGAAGTTTAACGAGTTTCTTCACATTATCGCCATGAGTGAGTAATGATAATGGGGAAAATAATTAATATCACATGGCAACAAATCATAATGCTCCTAAAACAGGATTAGTTGCTATAAATGGGCTGAGAAATATTTATTTAATTTTTACAATTATTATTATAAATCTTTTGTGTTTTATTTGTATTTTATTTATGTGTGCGAGCGTGTGAGTGTGTGTGTGAGAGAGAGAGAGAGAGAGAGAGAGAGAGAGTGTGTGTGTGAGAGCGTGAGTGTGAGAGTGTGTGAGAGTGTGTGAGAGTGTGTGAGAGTGTGTGAGAGTGTGTGAGAGTGTGAGTGTGAGTGTGAGTGTGAGTGTGAGTGTGAGTGTGAGTGTGTGAGTGTGAGTGTGTGTGAGTGTGAGTGTGTGTGAGCGAGAGCGTGTGTGAGCGTGTGTGAGCGTGTGTGAGCGTGTGAGAGCGTGAGTGAGAGAGTGCGAGCGTGAGTGAGAGAGTGCGAGCGTGAGTGAGTGAGAGTGTGTGAGTGAGAGTGTGTGAGAGAGAGTGTGTGTGAGAGAGAGTGTGTGTGAGAGAGAGTGTGTGTGAGAGAGAGTGTGTGTGAGAGAGAGTGTGTGTGAGAGAGAGTGTGTGAGAGAGAGTGTGTGAGAGAGCGTGAGTGAGAGAGTGTGTGTGAAAGAAAGAGAGAGTGAGAGTGTAAGTGAGAGAGTGTAAGTGAGAGAGTGTGTGTGCGAGTGTGTGTGAGTTTGTGTGTGAGTTTGTGAGTTTGCACTTAACGTCCATTATGATTTCGGACACCACTACAAATGGCTGTCCCCTCAAATAATGCCCTATTTGAGGGTATAGGGGGCGATTTCAGATTTAGCCTATGATTACAGTGGAGAATTCAAACAACACGTGATGAGATTAACAACACTCACCACATGGATCATATTAGTCAGATACAGACCGGAGCGAGGCGCGCTGAAGTTTTTTATGGACATATTTCATATCCTCTAGTGCTCTAAACGGGAACCAGCGGCGTGTATGCACACATATTTCATCACGTCTTCTTCAAATGAAATGCAAACAAGGACACTGATACAGTCTGATCACGACCGCGATGACACGATTCTGCTACACCGAAGACAATGATGTAAGTGATTAGACTGACAATTCAAAGAAGAATGGGCAAAAGTAACTGCTTTATTCTTTCTGTGTTAAACGTGTCGTGTTCAGAGACTGTAGCGCTCTTAAAACTATTAAAAATATCCTTAGACCTTTGAAATGTTCTTCCGTGTTTCTCCCTCGTTTTGGGAGTTTGCTGTTATATAGGGTTAGATTTTTAAAATGCTTAAGGTGCCCTCAACTCTGTTTTAATAGTATTAATAAATGTTAGTATTAATTAATATCCTGTATAAATTCTAGTGTGGAATTGTTCTACAATATTCACTCATCATGACAGTAAAATAGCATTCTAATCTACTGCAGTGTTTCCTCTCAATCAGTAGAAAATGTGGTTAACGGCCGGTCCTGCATGGGGAAAAAATACCGTCATATACCGCGAAACCGGTATAATTTAGAAAAATACTGTGATATAAATTTTTGGTCATACTGCCCATCACTAGTGTGTGTATGTGTTTGGTTTTTTTGTTTGTTTTTTTTATTTTGCAGCTATAAATATGTTCTTTGCAGTTTCGTGGCAGAATTTTCTTGCACCAATTGTCTGATCCTTTATCCTAAATTAAATATATTTTGCAAATGTCCTTTATGATCGGTTAACATCTGCATATGGACGTCATTCACTGCTGTTCTTCATGTAGATGTGGGTGGCATATGCTATTGAGCTCATGCATGTGATTGCCGTAATCATGCAGCTTTCTGAGCGAGTTTCTCAACAGTTTGTTTATGATAAATGCTGTGTGTTGCTGGATTTGATGCTCCGTCCTCACCTACAGGATGGCTGTGTTAAACTCTCTCGTGTGTGTGTGTGTGTGTGTGTGTGTGTGTGTGTGTGTGTGTGTGTGTGTGTGTGTGTGTGTGTGTGTGTGTTCTGCAGGATGAGACGGGAGATGCTCAGGCCGATGGAGACACTGTTGCTTGTTTGATGCAGCCACTGGAAATGGATGGCGCTGAGCATGTAAGTATCTCAGTAAATGAAACGCCTTTTAAATCACCTTTTGAAAGTAAAGTTGAAGTCTTTATGAGTGAGTCATTGAATCATTCACTCAAGAGATTCGTTCAAAAACACTGATTCATCCAGTAATGAAACAAGTGAAGTCTTTATGAGTGAGTCATTGAATCATTCACTCAAGAGATTTGTTCAAAAACACTGATTCATCCAGTAATGAAACAAGTGAAGTCTTTATGAGTGAGTCATTGAATCATTCACTCAAGAGATTCATTCAAAAACACTGATTCATCCAGTAATGAAACAAGTAAAGTCTTTATGAGTGAGTCATTGAATCATTCACTCAAGAGATTCATTCAAAAACACTGATTCATCCAGTAATGAAACAAGTGAAGTCTTTATGAGTGAGTCATTGAATCATTCACTCAAGAGATTCGTTCAAAAACACTGATTCACCCAGTAATAAAACAAGTGAAGTCTTAATGAGTGAGTCATTGAACCATTCACTCAAGAGATTCGTTCAAAAACACTGATTCATCCAGTAATGAAACAAGTGAGGTCTTTATGAGTGAGTCATTGAATCATTCACTCAAGAGATTCATTCAAAAACACTGATTCATCCAGTAATGAAACAAGTGAAGTCTTTATAAGTGAGTCATTGAATCATTCACTCAAGAGATTTGTTCAAAAACACTGATTCATCCAGTAATGAAACAAGTGAGGTCTTTATGAGTGAGTCATTGAATCATTCACTCAAGAGATTCGTTCAAAAACACTGATTCATCCAGTAATGAAACAAGTGAGGTCTTTATGAGTGAGTCATTGAATCATTCACTCAAGAGATTCATTCAAAAACACTGATTCATCCAGTAATGAAACAAGTGAAGTCTTTATAAGTGAGTCATTGAATCATTCACTCAAGAGATTTGTTCAAAAACACTGATTCATCCAGTAATGAAACAAGTGAAGTCTTTATGAGTGAGTCATTGAATAATTCACTCAAGAGATTTGTTCAAAAACACTGATTCATCCAGTAATGAAACAAGTGAAGTCTTTATGAGTGAGTCATTGAATCATTCACTCAAGAGATTTGTTCAAAAACACTGATTCATCCAGTAATGAAACAAGTGAAGTCTTTATGAGTGAGTCATTGAATCATTCACTCAAGAGATTCGTTCAGAAACACTGATTCATCCAGTAATGAAACAAGTGAAGTCTTTATGAGTGAGTCATTGAATCATTCACTCAAGAGATTCGTTCAGAAACACTGATTCATCCAGTAATGAAACGTTATACGTTTAAATTAGATAGTTTTAAGTAGACTGCAGCAATAAGCATTTTGTCAGAACCTAAATAAAGTAAATTACATGTTTTTGTTTAGTTGTCTGTTCAGAATCGTGATCTCTGTTTGAAACAAAAGAATAGAAGTTGAAACGGAAAGACTGAAATAGTATTTTGTTGTAAATCTTTTTGATATTGTCTGTAAATGTGTCTTCAGTGTGTGCGAGTCTTCTGCATTTAAGTGCTATTAGGTGAATTTGCCTCTCTGTATTAGCGCAATAGCTGTGACATTTATCAAAGAGCTTTTTTTCCTGTGAATAAACGGCAGCAGATTTCTCTCTGGCATTAATTGCGTCTCCATCTTCCTGTGGTGGTCATTAAACCGCTTCATCTGTGCCTGTAGCGATGATATCACATCAATCAGGACGGAGCCGGACCCTCTCTGCTCTTTGTGTCTCGTACAAAAGAGCCTCTCAGGCTTATGATATGCTAAACCACAGATGTGTGTGTGTGTGTGTGTGTGTGATTGGCTCATCTGAACACTTCTCTTAGATGATTGTTTCAGATAAAGACTCACAAGATGTCCAGGCGGAAACCTCGCACTGATTAGAATGTGAGATTAGTGCCACAAAACTGATTTTTTGCAGAAATACTGATTGTTTCAATTTTTTTTTAAATAAGTAATCTAATTGAACATTTTATGATTCAAGCGTTTATTTATTTTTTTATTTAACATAAATAATTCATTTATTTTTATTTAAAATTTTAACATTTAATTAGTGTTTTATTTTTATTTATTTTATTATTTTTATTTATTTTAATTTACCATTTTTATGATTTCATTAGTAATTGTCTTATTTTATTATTTTATTTTTATTTAAAAAATAATTTATGAATTATAAATTTAATTGCACTTGATTTATTTTTATTTTATTTACTAATTAATTTAAAAAAATAATTTATTAGTATATTTTAATATTATGTATTTTATTTATTTTTTATTTTATTTAAAACATAAATTATTTTAATGTAACATTTTTATGATTTTATTAGTAATTCTTATTTTTATTTAATTTTTTTATTTTTAATTTTAAAAAATAATTCATGAATTATTCGAATTTTCACTAACGTGATTTATTTTTATTTTATTTACTATTTTATTTTAATTTAAAATTTGTATTATTTAATTAGAAAGTGTTTTATTTTTATTTTATGAATGTAAGATTCGTGGCACCAAACAGATTTTTTGCAGAAATACTGATTGTTTCCAAGCAGGTTTTCCTAATGCCTATTCTCTGCCCGACCTCCCGTCATTGGTCAGTCAAACAGATAGCCCCGCCCACAGACTCACGCCATTGGCTGAGTCAGAAAATGCCATGACATCATGAGGTGTGGCGACTCCTTGACCTGTGCATCTCTGTGTCTGCAGGAGGAGTGTCGTCTGCAGTTGGAGGCTCAGCGCATCAGCCTGTCGCAGATTCACGCCGCGCAGCTCGAGCTGCTCAGGGAGAGTCTGTTAGCGCAGACGCAGGCGCAGCTGCACAGCCGAGAGCAGGAGCTGAAGCAGCTGGGGGTCAACGGTCAGCCCGCAGGTCAGTGGGACGGCCCAGTGCTTCAGATCTATTATTGAGAGACCCTTCAACATGAAAGAGAGACACACTGTGAACCGCCACTCATGAAAGAATTATGGTTAACGGTCTCAGCAAAGATTATTATATGTTATTGCTGCTAACCGATGTGATGGGTATGTTATAAATCAGGGATGATTTTGTAAACTCCTGTAAGCTAAAACATTTTCTTGACATTTGACATTTCACGTTTTATGGTCACATGACATGGAAACAAATAAAATATATATATATTTTTAAAAACCTTTTTTTATGTAAAATTAAACATTTTAATAATTAGTACGTTTTAATACTTTTGTTTGATTTAAAACAAATAATTAATTAATTTCAATTTAATAGTTTTTATGATTTAATTAGTGAGTGTTTTATTTTCTTTATTATTTTTCAAAATAATTTCTTTTAATTGAACATTTTTACTATTCATTCAGCACGTTTTATTTATTTTTTTATTTAAAAAAAATAATTTATGAATTATTTGTTTTTTATTTTATTTATTATTTTATTTTAATTTAATTTAACATTTTTATAATTTAATTACTGTTTTATTTTTTATAATTTTATTAATTTAAAACAAATAATTTTATTTATTTTAATTTTAAAAAATGTATGATTTAATTAGTGTTTTCTTTTTTTATTATTCTTCCAAATAAATTATTTTTTAATTGATATTTTTTCCTATTAATTTAGTAAGTCTTTTATTTTATTATTTTATAAAAAAAAATATATATATTTATTAGTTTTTTTTATCAACTCACTAACCCAGTTTATAAATCCTTTTTGTCTGTTTAATCAAAATACCACTCGCACTGGGCTAACAGTACACAATGTTATTATTTTTGGTGGAATTTTAACAAACCATCTTTTTTATTTAATTAATAAACATCTGGTAATGATATATTTTTGGATAATTCAGTGAACCCCAGAGTCTTTCACTGCAGCGTCTGTATGAACAGTATTTTCTGCTCCTGCAGAGCCGAGCGAGCCGAGCGTCCAGCAGCTGAAGTCTGAGTTTCAGGAGTGTTCGGCGCAGCTGGAGGAGAGACACCGACAGGAGATCGAGCGACTGAAGAGCTACTACCAGCAGCAGATGGAGGAGACGCAGGAGCGCTTCACGGCCGAGATCCTCCTGCTCCAGCAGAGACTGCAGGAGCTCACGGGAGCAGAGGAGCTGTTCAGGTGCCACGGCCGCTCTGCCGCTCTGAGCCCGATAGCATCCATGCTAACATCACGCAATACAGCAAACAATAGTTCTCGTCCATTAGGTCCCAACCAGCTATTGATGTTTTGAATATATAGTAAAGTGTAATTTATTCCTGTGATCAAAGCTGAATTTATCATCATTACTCCAGTCTTCAGTGTCACATGACCCTTCACACATCATTCTCATATGAGGATTTATGATTATTATCAATGTTTTTATGAATAGAAAGTTCAAACGACCAGCATTTATTTGAAATAGGATCTTTTGTAACATTATAAATGTCTTTACTGGCACTTTTGATCAGTTTAATGTGCACAACAGAACAAAAAGATGAGATGTTTTGGGTCCTATCATACACCCAACGCCAGTGTGTTCTGCTAGTTTCAGCCGGACGCAGTTCTCATGTTCACGTCCAGCTCCTCGTTGTTTGAATATCAAATGCACTGGCGCATCTGTTCACCCATGGACGTCTGGTCTGAACACCAGGAGTTCAGGAGCATTGCTATTGTGAGGAACTGAAAAACCACTGCGCCATTGACCAACACACACCTGCTCTAAAGTCAAGAGCGCAGTATTATTGTGTTATTTAAAGGGTGTGTTAGTAATATGAGCCTACACACACACTCTGATTATTACACACACAGGGACGCACAGCAGCACACACACACACACACTCTGATTATTACACACACAGGGAAGCACATCAGCACACACACACACACTCTTGACTTTTTTCGGGAGAAGATTGGAGCTTTAGCTTTAATTTCTAAATTTTCATAACTGTTTATTTCACACCGACATAATGATTTGTTTAGCATCTGCGAGAGTGTAGGCAGGCTTTTGATATCGCGGCTCTACTTCCTGCGCCATATTCAGACCTCCGGAGGCTTCACTTTTCTTCACCAGAAGAGAATGAAGTCGCGTCGTCAATATTTTATTTTTTTTTGATAGTCAAATGCTTTGTTCCTGATTCAATGACTCACTCATTAAGACGGTCAAATGCTTCGTTCCTGAATGAATCAGTCGTTTGAATGAATCGGTTGAATGAATGATTCAGTGACTCACTCATCAACACAGTCAAATGCTTCGTTACTGAATGAATCAGCCGTTTGAGTGAATCGGTTGAATGAATGATTCAATGACTCACTCATTAAGATGGTCAAATGCTTCGTTCCTGAAATGAATCAGTCGTTTATATGAATCGTTTGAATGAATGATTCAATGACTCCCTTATTAAGACGGTCAAATGCTTCGTTCCTAAATGAATCAGCCGTTTGAATGAATCGGTTGAATGAATGATTGAATGACTCACTCATTAAGACGATCAAATGCTTCGTTCCTGAACGAATCAGCCGTTTGAATGAATCGGTTGAATGAATGATTCAGTGACTCACTCATTAATACGGTCAAATGCTTCGTTACTGAATGAATCAGACGTTTGAGTGAATCGTTTGAATGAATGATTCAATGACTCACTCATTAAGACGGTCAAATGCTTCATTCCTGAATGAATCAGCCGCTTGAATGAATCGGTTGAATGAATGATTGAATGACTCACTCATTAAGACGGTCAAATGCTTCGTTCCTGAATGAATCAGCCGTTTGAATGAATCGGTTGAATGAATGATTCGGTGACTCACTCATTAATACAGTCAAATGCTTTGTTACTGAATGAATCAGTCGTTTGAATGAATCGTTTGAATGAATGATTCAATGACTCACTTAAGACGGTCAAATGCTTCGTTCCTAAATGAATCAGCCGTTTGAATGAATCGGTTGAATGAATGATTGAATGACTCACTCATTAAGACGATCAAATGCTTCGTTCCTGAATGAATCAGCCGTTTGAATGAATCGGTTGAATGAATGATTCGGTGACTCACTCATTAATACAGTCAAATGCTTTGTTACTGAATGAATCAGCCGTTTGAATGAATCGGTTGAATGAATGATTCGGTGACTCATTAATACAGTCAAATGCTTTGTTACTGAATGAATCAGTCATTTGAATGAATCGGTTGAATGAATGATTCAGTGACTCACTCATTAAGACGATCAAGTGCTCCGTTACTGAATGAATCAGACGTTTGAGTGAATCGTTTAAATGAATGATTCAGTGACTCACTCATTAACACAGTCAAATGCTTCTTTCCTGAATGAATCAGACGTTTGAGTCTAATGGAATTTATTGATTAAATGTAAGATTTTGACACGAAAGATGATGCATACATTTAATTAGGTTAGGAAAAAATGGCTTTATAACAATACAAATGCCCATTAAAGGTAAAAATCTATGTGAACTTATTAGAAAAGATAATTTCTGTGAACTGACCGCCGCACAGAATATAAAAAATATCAATAACTGTCCCATAACCTGCCAAAGGGACCAACACAATAAACATCTAATTATCACCTAATAAAATCCCAGAAAATATTGAGATATTTTTTGTCCTACTTGTCATGTAATAGAAACTTAAAATCTGAGGGTTTCGGCTGAGGCTCTTCCTTCATTAATGCTGTGATTGTTGGAGTGATTAAAGTCAGAGTTTTTCTGCGGGGCATTTTTAACGAAGGCCGGTAACTTTTCATTTGCTGTCAGTTTGACATTTACACACTAAAGGCTGAAAACAAAAGGCCTCCTGGGTCATAATTCAGCCCAACACTTCCAGCGAGCCTCTCCTCTTTAAATATTAACCAGCGCTAGAGCTCCGTCTCGCAGACGTCAGGCTGTTTGGGGCTTGTTTCTCACAGGTGTGTTAAACAAACGCGGGCGTCCGTCTGATGGGTGTTTGTGGACTCACTGAAGCGCTTTCATAAATGATCGATGCGTTTAAACCCGCGCTCGTGTCAAACTCTCACCACTCTTCCGCGGGTCTTAAAAAGGTCTTAATTTGGAGCAGAACGTCTTAAGTCAATATCATGGCATTAAATCAGGGCCCTATGATTTCTGTGATGCAGAAAACATGGACGAAATTGCAGAATCCATTCACAGGATTTGCCACATTTTGGATGAATAAATCAAAAGTATGTCAGTCACTTAAAGGGACAGTTCACCCTAAAATGACAATCCTGTCATCATTTCCTCGCCCTAATGTCGTTCCAAACCCGTCAGACTTTCCTTCATCATATAAAGACATCCAGTCTCTTCAGAACATCTGGAATAATCCGCTCGATCCAATCAGTTTTAGGATCTCTTTATGAACGTTTTGAAGTGCCTAAAACTGTCAATGGAGGGACAGAAATCTCTCGTTTCATTAAAAATATCTTCATTTGTGTTCTGAAGATGAACGAAAGTCAGGCAAATTTAATTTAACCATTAAAGCAGGGTAAAAAATAAATAAAACAGATTTCATAGGGCCCTAAATTAAATTGCATGCACTGCAAAAAATAAGAATTTTAGTTTCCCAGCACAAATTCAAAACATAATAAAATCAAGATCAACATGCAAAATGAAGAAATGAAGTCTTGCTTTCTGAGAAATTAAGTGAGTCTGTGCTTAAAACAAGAACAAATATCTGTCATTGGGTATGAACATTACTCACATTTGAATTAAGTTGATGTTTATGAACACATTGGCAGATATTTGCTCGTTTTAATCATAAAGTCACTTTCACAAGATTTCTCATCTCAAACTTTATTCTATGCAGATCTGTATTTTCAAACTCTGAAGTGTCACTAATACTCATTGTGTGCTTTAGAGAACGTATTGACGTGTTCCCTTCAGTTTATTCTTTAATTGGTCTTAAAAAGGTCCTTCATTAAGCCTGCAGAAGCCCTGTCTGGCGTATCTCCGATGAGAGAGAACCAGTCGCTTCTGCTGGGATACGGGGAGAGATGAGATGGAGAAGGAGCTGTACTGCCCCCGAATGGACACACATGACAGACCAGATCTCAGGAAAGCCTTTCTTCTGCTCAGGCGTCTGAACTCCTCCAGCGCTGTACTAGCCTTAGCATTATCGTCTTGTGTGTGTGTGTGATAAATGGCTTGTGATGATCGGTTGACCTCATGATCAGAGACCACATGCTGGACCTTCTTTAGGGTTTGCGCCATGATTTTTCCACTCCATGCATTTTTTGCACTTATTTTTTTTACTCATAATTTCAACCCGAGTTTTAAGAGTAAGCTAGATGCAGACAAATACAGAAAGGGAAAAGTGATTTTA
This sequence comes from Rhinogobio ventralis, assembly GCA_039654625.1. Taxonomy (NCBI): domain Eukaryota; kingdom Metazoa; phylum Chordata; class Actinopteri; order Cypriniformes; family Gobionidae; genus Rhinogobio; species Rhinogobio ventralis. The sequence continues at coordinate 1,173,541 of CM077209.1, forward strand.
TCATGAATATATTCATAAGGCACTCCCTGAGATCTGTCACATGGTGTCCCTTTCACCATCAAAACTCTCCCGTTCCTGACATTATTTATTTAAGAGCTTTGCATAATTAGAAAAATATGTGTTCTTTATAAAAATACCCATGGCGTTTTAAGATTTGACTAATGTATATGGTAAATTACACACTAGTGAGTTTGAGACAGACTATCATGTCATATCTCTTTTAACTTTTTTACGTGTACGAGTTTCAGTGACATTACTACATTAAACGACTATATATAATGTTGAATATAATGTATAATAATGCAATGGGGGAATATTTGTGTGTCCTGGTAATAATATAACAATAATATTATTTAATTAATTTTGGCTTAAAATATCGCGATAAATATCGTATCGTGATAGTATCGAATCGTGACAACGAGTGCACCGTTACACCCCTAGGAGCATATGTGACTGAATAAAATGACCAAAAGTCATTTAATTCCGTCTCAAACCTGTTTGACTTTTATTCTTCGGTGGGACATGATAGGAGATATTTTATTTTTAAACGTCATTAAGTCAATTAAACACATTTCACCCACCAAATTCTCATTATTCATATTTTAATGCAAAATATAATTTATCCCTTTCTTTCTAGTTTGTCATATAATTTATAGGTCTTATTCTTGACATGAATATGTCAGAGATTTATGTTTTTGAAGATTATTCCCAAACGAACCTCTGAGCTAACAAGTTCCCCTGAGATTTCAGTTCATATTTCAATAATTTAACGACACATTTGCATGTTCTCGGCTCACTGATGAGGGTTAATGGTCACATGACATGCATAAGTGATTTAATTAAAACATTTTCTGTAGTTTTATTAAGTTTGTCATCTCACAATCCCTCGTTTGCTGGTGTATGTTTGAGGTCAGTGTTTCTGCTGCGGTGACCCTTGACACTCACTCTGTCTGTTTTTGTGTTTTTCTCCCAGCATGCCGAGCGTCAGTCCGCCCCTGACGAGAGACGTGCGAGGTGAACACATTCAGGTCAGTCTTACCTCAGTGTTTCTCTCAGATTTCCTGTAGAGCAAGTGAGTGTGCGTGAGCGGGCCGGCGGCTGCGAGCTGCCCTACATCTCGGAGGAATCAGGGTGACGTTACGCAACACGACCTCATGCATGAGCGCACATCATTCAGACATTCACTCGCTCTCACTCTCAGTCCGTTTGGCTCTGAACACGGGATGGTTTTTGTTAATTATTTGGTAAAAAACAAAAACATTTCTCATGTTTACTGGTAAAAATACAGTTTTGTGCATTGCAGATCACCTGGTTAATGTTAATGCACAATGAAAATATGCCGACATGTTTATGTTTATACAAATTTGTACCCATAAGCCCTATTCGGACATGATTGTTTCTCATAAATACATTTGCATGACGCCACAGTGATAAAACTCGTGCATTGGGATGGCGATTTATTCACGGTGGAGGAGCGATGTTTGTGATCCTGTGACCCGGGAACGCACTGCTCACAGGGTCAGTCGCATTATTATCTCTTGTAAATAAAATGTTTCATGCTTGGAATAATACGAATAAATTACATTGTTATAATAGGAAAAATCATCATTTAATCATTTAAAGGTGCAGTGTGTAATATTTAGGAGGATCTATTGACAGAAATGCAGTATAATATACATAACTATGTTTTCAGTGGTGTATAAAGACCGTTATGTTTTTATTACCTTAGAATGAGCCATTACACACACCGCGGGGACAGTGAAGCCGCCATTTTGCGCCGGCATGTTTCTACAGTGGCCCTAAACGGACAAACTTCTCAACAGAGCGCTAGCTACTCTCTGCTGCAAATTACAGTGAAGCGCAACAGTTATCTTACGTACGGTGCTCGGCAGTGGACAAAAAGGAATTAAACAGTGAATTTTAAACGGTAAACTCAGAGATGTGGATTCGGACGGCAATTAAATGACTACACGAGCTTGGTGTTTGCCTAAAAACAGTAGGTAATTCGGCCAGGAATTTTTACGCGGATGGTGAGAGAAAAACCCTAACCCTAACTCCCAAATAAAATCACCGACTAGCCCCTGTAAATGATGAAAAATACCTTACGAGAAACACTCACCGTCCCAATACGGCTTTAAACTGCACAATTTAACAAAATGTTATTTTATATAATTTTACCATAAACACATGTACTTGCACACGCTTTCTCTATATACACTCACCTAAAGGATTATTAGGAACACCTGTTCAATTTCTCATTAATGCAATTATCTAATCAACCAATCACATGGCAGTTGCTTCAATGCATTTAGGGGTGTGGTCCTGGTCAAGACAATCTCCTGAACTCCAAACTGAATGTCAGAATGGGAAAGAAAGGTGATTTAAACAATTTTGAGCGTGGCATGGTTGTTGGTGCCAGACGGGCCGGTCTGAGTATTTCACAATCTGCTCAGTTACTGGGATTTTCACGCACAACCATTTCTAGAGTTTACAAAGAATGGTGTGAAAAGGGAAAAACATCCAGTATGCGGCAGTCCTGTGGGCGAAAATGCCTTGTTGATGCTAGAGGTCAGAGGAGAATGGGCCGACTGATTCAAGCTGATAGAAGAGCAACTTTGACTGAAATAACCACTCGTTACAACCGAGGTATGCAGCAAAGCATTTGTGAAGCCACAACACGCACAACCTTGAGGCGGATGGGCTACAACAGCAGAAGACCCCACCGGGTACCACTCATCTCCACTACAAATAGGAAAAAGAGGCTACAATTTGCACGAGCTCACCAAAATTGGACAGTTGAAGACTGGAAAAATGTTGCCTGGTCTGATGAGTC